>CM038622.1:51465448-51552948 GCA_021554675.1 Leuciscus idus | reverse complement strand
TTTTAAACGCAAAGCGTCATTACACCATATATTGATTTGAATTAGTTAATAGAAGTTAAATCATAAATAAATTCAATTTGTGATTTTATTTTTGAAAGCGTTCTCACTTTACAGCATTTTAACACAAGTGCCAGTACTTTTCACAGTACTGTAGCTTTGCAGGAAGGTTTCTTCAAGCATCTTGGAGACGTTCCCGCAGTTCTTCTGGATTTAGTTTGTCTCAGTTTTTTCTGTTTCTTCATGTAATCACAGACGGACTCGATGATGGTGAGATCAGATCATCCTGGCTGTTGTCAGATTCCTTGTGCATACAGAAATCTCACTGGATTATTACAATTAATGGCAAAAAGAATGTTTGGAATGTAAACTGATATTTCCTACTGACACACTACAGCAAAAAATATAAATAACTGACTTAAAACCATTTTTTAACATGCCTAAGGCTTTTGCACAGTACTGTAACAAATATTATTCCGTCATTCCGTGTCAAATCAACCATATTTCGGAAACTTCCCTGGCCCAATTTTTTTATTATTGTTTTTTTTTTTATTAAATCAAAGCTATATGCAAATTTATATAATAATCCTGATAAAAGTGACGAAAGCATGTACAATTACTAAGACTAAAACTAAAATCAAATCAAAAAACAAATGCTAGTAAAAAAAAAAAAAAAAAAAACTATAGAAGCAGTGATATAATGACACAATCTCGATTAAAATCATTGTTAATTTGTAACAGGAACAACTTTGACAATTTTCTTTCTTTTATACAGTATTAAACTGAATATTGTGATAAATGTTGCACCTGCTGGCGTATGTTTCTCAGACCCACAGATGGCAGGGAGATCTATGAGTTATGAAGGACATGTTATGTTGTGTGTTCTGTAACATTCCCCCCAGTCTCCCCTGTTGTTCACATCATATCTTTACAAACAGGCAGTATAGACTGCAGTGTGCACTGTGCCATATGCAGTGAGCACTAGGCCTGTATTCTGAACATATCCAGAGAGATTTGCAGACTTTCCCCCTGATTGAGTTCTGCTGTGCTTTGTGTGTGTGTGTGTGTGTGTGTGTGTGTGTGTGTGTGTGTGTGTGTGTGTGTTCTAAGCGACGCGCCACTATTGTGTTGCAGGTTTTATCAGGCCTGAGCTGCAAACAGAAATACTCTCCCTCCAACAACAGATGTGGCCACAAAGGAGCTAGAAGGAGGAAGAAAATAAGAGAAAGTAGAGGAAAAATGTTTTGCCAATAACCATGCAAATATTTGGAGGTGGAAAGCATAATCTTCTCTCCCATTTCTTCCATTTTAGGTCGGTGGGTTCTTCCTCAGACCAAACTACCAGATTAGTAACTGCGTTTCGTAATTCCATTAAAAGATAAGTCAGGTAAAAGCCTTTCAGAACACAGAGACATTGGATTTAAATGGTGAAGCCTGCAGTTTCACTGTAAAAACAGAGCATTTTCACTCCGTTTTCTCCACACGGGCCCTGCCACATCCTTACAGGGCAACTTTGTAAAAATGTTGTAAATGTAGCATAAAATTAGAGTTATATTGATGATGCTGAAGCTAGCGAGCGGGAAAGCCCGTTCGCTAATTAGAATATTAATCAACCCCTTTAAAAAGCTCCAAGGTCAGTGAGAGCTGAAGGAGCTTTTACAGTTTTCAGGCTCCATCCATGGGAGGCTTGTCTAGAAATAAACTGCGCAGACTGTGCTGTTTGCTGCATTGGCCAAATACTCTAGCTAAAACCAAAACACACAGTACTGGACATGTTTTATGATTTTGAAATAAGTCTCTTAAGCTCACCAAGGCTGAATTTATTTGATACAAATGTAATAAAAACAATAATATTGTGTACCAGAATAATAATAATACCAAAACACACAGTACCGGACATGTTTTATGATTTTGAAATAAGTCTCTTATGCTCACCAGGGCTGAATTTATTCGATACAAATGTAATAAAAACAATAATATTGAGATACATTATTACAATTTAAAATAACTTTAATTTTAATAGATTTTAAAATGTAATTTATTCCTGTGATGCAAAGCTGTTTTTAGCAGCCATAACACCAGCCTTCAAAGTAGAAGAGGAAGAATGTTTCTTGAGCAGCAAATCAGCATATTAGAATGATAACTGAAGGATCATCTGACACTGAAAACTAGAGTAATGATGCTGAAAAATCAGCTTTGACATCACAGTGTCACAACTCCTGCTCTGGACTCTTGTTTTAGGTTTAATTTTTTTACTGTTTTCTGTTTAGCTTAGTCGGTTTGTAGTTTTCTTTGTTGATTAGTTTCATTTATTTGTTCTCATGTGTTTTTTTTATGCTTGTTTGCCCTTCATCCCTGTCTGTATTTAAGTTTTTGGCTGTGTCCGAAATCGTATACTATCTTGAGTAGATAATTATTTTGAATAAGTAAGTGCTTTGCAACCACTAAAAAATATGTTCTATATAGTATGAAGTGTTTGTAGTATGAATGTAATCCAGACATACTACATTCATCATGTTGTTGTTGTCATGTGACCTAAAGCATCAGATGCATCCCTTCACTGCCCTTCACAAATACTGTATGACACACCAGAATCAGTGATAGGTAATCCAGGTACTTTTTGTCTACTCTTTTATGAGTACTGTGAATTCGGACTACTTCTTTTGTCACATACAGTAGGTAGTCAATCAGAATGCCTATTACAGCCACGCCAGCCGCCGCGGCAAAACCACTGCGGCAAAAATAAACCAGTCACATTTCAAAGTCATTCACGAAATAACCGGCAGGTGGCGCAAAGGGATATTGTGCAAAACAGCAGCAATTGCGCATTTTTAAATGTAAAGGGCCGTACACACCGGAGCGAATATCGGCGCGCGTTATTCGCCAGCGTTTTTCAACGCGTTTTTTGTGTTCACACCCAAGCGATTTTCGCTGACAATGAGCTGAGTGAACATGCAAATTCATTCCCTGACATTAGATGGAGCTTAATGTAAAACAGAAATACAATACCACTCCATAACAGTATATACTCTGCAATACCATGCCATAACAGTTCTCTTTTATCAAGATTTTTGTAGTCGCTGTCGCGTTTGTCATATAGTTCTTTATGTTCCGACACCAACGAGACCAGCAGCTCTACATTCATTTTGCCTTGCATCTTCCTCGTCTTATTTCTTCCCGACAGTGTAGACGCTACTTGGCGTATATCTTCTTCGCCGTTACGTACGTGTGCTCGGCAAGACCGTTTTGTGTTTGAGTGCCCTCAAGTTGTGTTTTACTGTAACTTCAGAAGCTCAAGACACGTGAGCAAAAGTGCCAATCTCATTGGTCGGATAGTTTTTGACACGGCGCGTCAAACCAAAAAAACGAACCCGAGGCGTTTTTTCGCGTCGGTGTGCACACTCACATTGGCACACACAACAAAGCTCCGAAAAGTGTTTCGAATCAATAAATTAACATTTCAAAAGTTTTTATTTTTGACAAATATTAAACTAGAGACAAAATTATGAAGATGGTAGAGCTGAGATTTGATCTCGGAACGCTTGAAGCTCCGCGAGGCCAGAGCTATCGTCTGAACGCTGTATAGAGATTGAGCTTAACGTCTTATTCTCATGCAAAGCCTCATTGATGTAGCCTAATATTTTTCTATTGCAATGTTCTATGTTGAAATGTTTTCATTATTTATTAAAGAAAATGATGCTAATCATAACAACCTACTGAAAGCCTATTTAATTCCTAATAAATAATGCTAAAACACAATTGCTGCCGACTAGCATTGGTTAGCAAGTCCTGATCAATGTTTTAATTTCACTGTTATGTTTCAGTTAACAAATCTACTGACAAATTAAAATAACACGAAATATAAGACACATAACCTATTGACATGCATAACCTTTCTAAATTATAGAAAAATTGGACACACAATGTTGACGTTTAGCATACTTTGCTTAAATTTGATGCAATAATAGAAGCCTACATTTGTTTCAGTTCTAAATTTGTACTGTAATATCAGTATTGTGATTATGAATTTGTTTAACTACAATGTTTCACTTGAATTTATCTGCTACCAGCTCTCAATCGCTCTCAATGAGCCGTGACGCGGTGCTTTTCAAAGTCTGTGATTGTAGCGCGCGCCTCTTAGCGGTAAAAGGCAACAAATACACACCCGCAATTTTCCCGCGGCGGTAAAAGTATTATTCTGGTTGAGTACCAACTATACAGGTGTTTTTTTTTTGTTTTGCCAAATATACAGTAGGCAAGTCTGTGATTTCAGATGCAGCCCTTGTGCTTTCCTTGTTCAGTGTTTGGTGTTCGGTGTTGTGTTTTTGTGCATCACATGCCTTCTTTTCAGTACTGCCTTTCCATGTGTTTGGATTTACTCTGTGTTTTGCCTTTGTTTGCTGTTGCCTGTTATTATTATAAATATGTTACACTGCATTAGGATCCAATTCTGAAATCACCAGCATTGCATACATACATAAATCACATTTAATATTGTAATAATATTTTACAATATCATTGTTTTTACTTAGCCTGGGTTTCCCCATGCTGCCTTGAGCGCAGCGCGATTTTATTCACGCTGCTAGGCAGCCTGGATACCATGGACCAGATTTTCGCCTCAGCGAGGGGACCAATCACAGAACGGGGAGGGAGCAGCAAGACGATGACGACGTCTATGCGACACACCGAAGCAGTTTGTTTATATCTATGGATCTAACATGTCATCAGACGCGAAGTTACCTTTCGATGCAGCCTTAGATAGTGTTCTAAGTAGTTTAGAATGCAAGTTTATTTCATCTTCTTCCTCGTCGGATTTCTGTCGCTCTACATACGTCATCTGGTATAATTGAAACGATTGGCTATGAGCTACGTACAGGCGCATTTGATAGACATTCGTAGTGCTCAATAAACGGCTCTGGGCATTCGTAAACCACGCCTCAAATACGAGAAAATGAACATGTGGTTCCCAGACCACGTCTCAATGAGACGAGGTCTGACGTTAGCCAGGCTAGTTTTTACTGTATTTTTCATCACATAAATGCAACCTTTGTAAGCATAAAAAAATGTATTCCAATTATTCCAAACTTTTTACCCGTAGTGTACTCACTGCAGAAAGATACAAACAGACAAAAAGAACAAATAGACAAAACACGTACCTGTGAGGGCTGGAAGGCAATGAGAGAGCAAAGGTTAGCGAGTGTTATTCGTCATAGACCTACCACGTAAAACAGTGAGTCGTGTCGTGGCGCTCGTCTCCCCAACACTGTTGGAGGCGACGCATTCGTAAATGGCTTCATCGCGCGGCGTCCGCAGGGGCTGGATTCTCAGCACTGAGCCTGATCCATCATCGAACTCTATAACCTACAGGTGCGAGAGACAAGATATGTTACGAGAGTTTTTTTTGTTCACGATTGACGACAGAGAATCATGCTCACACTCACACACACTTCATCCTGACAAATAGCTATGGACAGACAACAGACCATCATTTACTCAACCTGATGCAACAGTATGAACACAGGACACAGAAACACAGAAAGTCTGGTTAAGGTTTTCGGCAAATCTGCGATTTGTTCCCTGGGAAATATTTATAATTGCTGATATGTTGGTGTTCTCTCATTCTGAAGCCCAGTGCAAACTGTTAGATTTATTTGTTTATTTTTATTTTGTGTCCTAAATTATGTATTTTGTGAGTTAATACGATATGAGACTTATGAGATCAGACTGCACGACAGAAACAGTATTTTATGTCAGACTGTACGATAGACAAATTAGCTGAGACTCTGGTCAAGTCTGACTACACTTATAAATGATACGTTTATTCAAGTGTGCTATTAGTATACTTCTTTTAAACTACAAACAAGAGTTATTTTCCATCTACCTTTATATGTACTTATTAGAGATATACTTTTTTCATTAAGTCACTTTATTTAATACATAAATCATTAGCATACATCCACTGGTTGTGTACATATAGGAGTTAACTTCAAGTGTACTCAAAAGCACAGTTAGAATACTTGAGATACTAATAGAGACATGGTAGTATACTTGCATTATAAATAAGTAAAAAAAGTAAAGTGTATGATGTTAAGTTCATTTAAAGAAAATTAATAGTTATAAAAACAAATAGTTTACTGAGTGTACTTCAAAGTGTACTTTCATAAACTAAAAAGTGGGCTATCACTATAGCTAGCAAACTTACAGTTTACTTAGATGTTCACTTGTAGTATAGTTGAAATATGAAGTGATAACTTAGATTTAAACTAGTTATGTACTCAAAGTTTACTACTGTTACTCCTCAAATACACTTAAAAGTATACTTTTATAAACTAAAAAGTGAGGCACTTCAGTCCCCAGAAGTTTTGAAATAGTTCCGTTGATATTACTAGTACACTGATATTGGTATACTTAACTATATAAAATATACTTGAACTTAAGTTTACTAAAATGAACTTATATTTCATTTTTTGTAAGGGTGGATATCCTTGACACACAAACCCAAATATGCTTTTGTACTAAAGTCTGCAGTGTTTTCTCTGGAAAAGATGGAATTTGTGAACTGCTCAGTCTTTATCTCAAGGTCATTTTTTGTAGTGCTGTCATAACATAAGAAATGGTAAATAAGATATTTATGCTGCATTTCATAAATACTGAATGGTTCTCTCACACTCGCGTCAATAGCAGCTGTGCTCCTATTGCTTCTTCATCTGAAGGTCACCACAACGGGACTGGCACACTAAACTATTGACACTGTCAGAAGAAATCATCAGCTGTCGGTAAGCATGTCACTAAAAGATTCAATACAGTTTTGCCCTGCCACAAAATAAATATTTTACGATGACTGAAATCTGCCTCAGATGGTAAAATTGTGCTCAAAATTATATGGTGTCCACTGTCCACATCGCCAAGGGCATGTGCAACATTACATTTTTCTTTTGCACTGCAAGTATACTCTGAACTACACTACAAGTGAACTTATAGGTATACAGATAGTTTACTTGTTTTATAGATCTAGTCTACTTTTATTTATTAAATACAATTTATTAAAGTACACTTTGAAGTATACTTGAAGTGAACTTAACATAAGTAACATAGAACTTAACTATAGATAGGTACAATCCTGTGTTAGTCACACAAACTCATGCACATCGCTTATTCTTGAAATGTCTACAAACAACATGATTTGTAGAATAAACAAGAAGCAGCAAGTAGCTACATTTACATTGACATATTTTGTTTCAATTGGAATAAAATCATTCTGATTGATGATAAACATTTTACATGAACGCTAAATAAAGTGATCGGATTGATGTGCTTCAAGCTTCAAATTGGAAATGTGCAAACTTCACAAATACACAGAGTTTCTGGTCACACTTAGAATACCATTCCATCATTAATGAATAATAACTACACAGGAACAAATAAGTAACTCACTATTAGTATTCTAGTAACTACTATTAATTAATTAACAAGAATCTCTGATTAACAAATTAGTAAGTAATAGTGCTCAGTAGAATGTGGTAGTTCACTATTAGCTAATCAATAAAAAATGTCATACCTCACAGAGAACTACTATATAGACCTTATGCGCCAGAGAAACGTGCATGCAGAATGTTTTCTTTGAACTTCCATTTTTGCGGTAGCTCTGTATATTTCTACGGCATTGCTGTCGAAGAATAATTAGCTGGTTAAGTGGATTTGCTTATTGTAAAGTTGACAAAAAGTTATCAAGAGCACTGAAATGTTTAAAACTGATGTCATAAATGTCAGTAGACCAGGAAGATTTTAAAATGAGCAGTTTATTCATAAATGCGTATAGATCGCTGTGGAAATACGAACCGGAAGTCTAAAGACAATGAACGCAGCGATTTATACAGGTTCATAATTAATGAGAGTAATGCATATGTATAATTAATTCAAAAGTGAAGATCATGGTAACCCACTAGTACTGACTCAAGTATTACCAAATCCTTCAGAAGGAATTACTAATTGATTTGGATCAGTATTCTAAAGTGAAGATCATGGTAACCCACTAATAATGATTTAAACATTACCAAATCCATCAGAAGGAATTACTATCCAAAGCCTTGGAAAAATGTACAAAGCTTACAATGACTTGAGTCAACACTTGGGAGTTACCATACTTTTCACTTTAGAATACTGATCCAAATAATTAGTAATTCCTTTAGAAGTAGTAACACTTGAGTCACTACTAGTGGGTTATTATGATCTTCACTTTAGAATTAATTATACATTATGTATATACAGTATTCATATATTATGTTAATTATAAACCTGTATATAGTAGTTCTTAGTAGTTCTCTGGGAGGTAAGAACATTCTTTTAGTTATTAATTAGCTAATACTGAACTATCACATTCGACTAAGCGCTATTACGTACTAATTCCTTAGTCAGAGTTTACTGTTGTTACTGGAGTGTTTACTATATTGTGTTACTCAGTTGTTCCTGTGTAGTTAATCATTAATGATGGAACTGTATTCTAAAGTGTTACCAAGTTTCCTGCTGTTGGCACATACTGACCATTCTCCTTTTCTTTTTGTTTTAAAAAGCAGACTAAATAATTATCTATTTCGGATCATAATTAGCAGATGACGAGCACATGAAGCTTTGTGTCATAATGATAAATATTTATCAAGCAGTAAAAACGCTCCTCCCAGTACAAAAATGAGGAATCTGTAGATGAGAGATCGAAGCAAGGACTGGTGGGACAACATTGCCCTGCACCACTTCAGAGAAGTTTGCACTTTTGGGAAGGACAACATTCTTGTAATGCACTGGGCAGAAATTTGTTACCACATGTTTGAAAAAAAAAAATTCCTTTGTGTAAAATGCTCAGTGAATGTATGAAGGCAATGCAAAATTCTTCAACCAGACGTTTCACGAGTAAACCCGGTGGCTTTAAGAATGGGATGGCCGTGCAACTTTCAGCTAGCGTGATCTGGCCCACTCTTAAAGTTGATTGTATGAAACATGAAACGAGAATGGAGATGTGACATCACAGGCACAAAACGCCATTAGAAAGAACAACAGTAGACAGTCGATTAGCCTCGGCGAGACCGACTGACGCCAGACGGACGGGACACAGGACGCTCACAGACAGTTTTAGTTGGTGGCAATTGGGGAGATGTATACTCACTTCTGACAGAACCAACCAGGACGGGTTCTCCGTTTTACAGACTTAAATACATCAGTGGTCATACTCTGTGTCTTTTCTTTCACTGTCACTTTTCACGCAAAGAAATGTGGGTATGACCACGCGCTCACACATTAGGCTCTTGGCTAACGGAGCCAAGTAGAAACTGAGCATTAAACGAATGTTTAAAATAGTGCTGTCAAATCGATTAATCGCATCTAACATAAAAGTTATATGTGTATATACATATTATTTATATATATCTACAGTGTATATATATATATATATATATATGTGTGTGTGTGTGCATGTGTGTATATATATATATATATATATATATACACACACACACACACACACACACACACACACACATACATATATTATATAAGCACAAACTTTTATGTTAGGAGATTAATGTTAGACAATTAATTGATTTGACAGCCCTAGTTTAAAGAGATAGTAGTAATGAGTAAGTTGCATGGGTGAGGGTGAAGACTTTGTTGCGAATCGAAGGTTAGCATATTAGTTGGCATGTTAGTATTGAATAGCATGTAATGAACGTTGATAAGATTTAGTTTCTGCAGGCAAAAAGGCGCCATATCAGCCGATAAGCGTCCACAGATTAGTGGCCACATGTTAGACGAATAGAAAAGGGAAGATGGTCGAGCTGCAAGATGACGCAGAAATTAATAAAAAATCTTATCAGTGTTCAGCTGTGATGCGTTTATCATGCTGGGCTGAGGTGGCGATCCAAAAACAGATAAATAAACATACAGGATTCAGGCACGTGAGACGAGAGAACATGCACTGAGAAGCAAATGAGACGCTCAACAGAAGAGAAAGATAAGCTACAAACTTTGGGGAACAAAGTGCATTTCATAAATGCAAAGCATATGCTTGACGAGAGAATCTGATCCATCATTTATTCAAATGAAGGTCATTTTTTATGGTATCTTGCTATTGAGATCAAGAGCCGGATTCACAAAACATAAATAAACATTTTTGTTTGTTTTGTATTTTCTGTTTTCATTTTAGTTTTAAAATATATATATATATTTTTGTTCTTGTTATTTTATTAGTTTTTTTTTTTAAATGTCTATATATATTTTTTTTTTTATTTATTATTTTTTTTTTAATTAATTTTCATATTTATTTTAGTTGTTGATGTTTTAGTACAAAAATAACTAAATGAAAAATGTTCCGATAACTAGTAAACATATATGGTTTTAGTTTTAGTAAATTAAACTAAGGGAAATTAAGAATATTTTATTTTCCAAAAATACTTAAAGTTCAAATCTTTTTTCTTGCCATAGCTCATAAGACACAATTTAAGAATTCAAATTCTTGAAAATAATGTTACAATAATTATAATAAAGTTTAAGTTTAGGTTTCTTTCGCTTTCCCCCCCCACCTCCAGAATGGCTGCATATGTGCACTGGAACAATCCTTCCTAAAACGCATTAAACTTTTGTTTACAAAGACGTGAAACTCACCAAGTGGTCAGGGGTGTTCACTGATATGCTCACACAAAAATCGCTGCAAAAGATGCTTTCCAACAGGTTTTATCGTAGTTTTTGTCCAACTCCAAGTCAATGTGTCCAAATTTTAATCTTAACCGTTCTATTTCATCAGAAACGATCTGTAAACAGGGCTTTAAGTGTAAAATACCGAACTTGTCCTTTAAGTATTGCACTTAGGAACATTATTATAATCTTCTCAGGATTTATTTTAACAACTTTTGATAAATATTTTTGCGAATTCGGCCCCAGGCCATGAGCAATCATGCACGTTAGTGGTGTAAGAATATGAAATGGATGGGCGTGGCCGAAGTGGTGGGTGTGGTCAATGGGGGCGTGGTTATCGTTAGCATTCACTTGTCGAGCATTTTACATCAGAACAATAGACCTAATACCTCAAAACGCTGGTTGCTCACTCTCTTCCCCTTCTTGTTCCACACGATTTTGGGCCGTGGGTCACCTGTGGCCTGGCAGATGAAGGAGGCAACGCCGCCCTGAACACCTGTCTGATCGTTCGGGGTTCTTAAGAACTTCGGTGGCGCTGAAAGAGAGAAAGCGGGAAGAGATGTGGTTACACAACTTATTCAGGCGGATTATTGAACAGAGGTCGGAGTTTGTGTGCATTGCGCTCTTGGGGCGAGACATGGTTATACAACACAGCAGTAAAAAAAATAAAAATAAAAAATGCAATCAAATGAACAGAGGAAAGATGTGAATAAAATCCCATGAACGCAGAAGGCTGCTGATGTCGCAGAAATCAGAGGATCATGCTGACTCAGAAATATAAAATGCCTCTGATTATTCTTCCTAATTTTGTAATGTACTGAAAAGTTACATTTGCCAATATTTATTTATATATATATATATATATATATATATATATATATATTTTGTCCCTGAATTTTTATTACTGAATTTTTTAATTTACTTTTTTTTCCCCATGGTTAATTTGGTTTAAAAAAAAATTATACATGTTTTATCTCACAATTCTGACTTTTCTTCACATAATTGCCAGTTTATGTCTTACAATACTGAGAAATAAAGCCAGATTTGGCAGTTACAAACTTGCAATTGCGGGGAAAAAAGTAAATTGCGAATTATAAACATGTCGTTGCAAGAAATAGTCAGAATTGTGAGTTTATATCTCGTAATTCTAACTTTTTGGTTACCCTTTATTTTAAGGTGAAGTAGTTACATTGTACTTACTCAAATAAGTACTATAGTATGTATTACTATACTATAGTAGTAGTAATATTAATTAACTACATGTACTTACTATAGAGTTACAGTTAGGGTTAGGTTTAGTGTTAGTTACTTGGAATTTACTGCTATTACTATAGTAAGTACATGTAGTAACGTGTAACTTTTACCTTAAAGTAGTTACTGACTAAAAAAATGTTTTATATAAACTCACAATTATGAGAAAAAAGTCTGAAATGTGAGATAAAAAAGTACCTTTTTTATGTTTCATTCCATGGCGGAAACAAGCATCCATACTATTTGAATATAATTAGATTTTTTTATTAATAACAAGGAATCACTCTTCCTGATTCTGCTGTAATTACCAACATGCCAAGCATTTTAAACAACATTAAAAAAAATGTCCATGGAAGTTTTTTTTTGGTTGTGATGGAAATGAGCAGCAGCATGTCAGGAAATCAGAGCGATGAGATAAGAAATGCCATTTATTTTAAGAGATTTACATCATGATCTAAGAGCAACTTAGGCGTCATTAATAGAGCAGACGGTAAATTAATCCTAGAGTCCAAAATTAACACTCGCCAGGCTCCAAATGCAATAAAAACTGCATAATGAACATTTGTCCTGTAACTTTATTAGCAACTTAATACATAATTTAAAGCTATATAAAAACAACAGTCTGCCTCGCAGATGTGAGAGAAACAAGCAATTAAATTCAAATACATTCAGACAGCTGAAAATCACCAGTGACTGACATGACTGAAGCTGCGTCAAGGTAAAAAAGTTAAATATTTAGCATGCAATGCAGCAGATCATCAAAAAAAAAAAAAAAAAAAAAATCTGCCATTCTGTGTACATATTAAATAATCATGTAACCAATAAAAACTGTATTCTGATTCTCAGTATTTTAAAATGTAATATAATCCCCAAAAAAGTATCCATTTTTGGAATCTGATTAGCCTATGTAATCCAGACCACATATAATCAGTTACTATACAGCACTGTGTGTGAATAAGTAAATAAATAATAAACAAACAAATGTATATGTGTACATGCTCTCACCATTTTTGCCATTTTATATTTCTATATATCTTTAATTTATTTTTATTTCAGTTTTAGTTATGTTAGTATGCAATAATTTCAAGGAAACATTTCTATTTTTAGTTTTTCCATCTAATATTTATGTTATGTCATTTAACAAAAACAATGTTTAATAGTTTTAGTTAGCAATAACAACAACGGCACAGCCCTAGTATGATGGATTATCGCTGTGTCCATCTCTTGTTAAGGATGAGGCAAACCAGTTAATGTAGGATGTGACATACGTATCCCATAGTCTCTGTCTATAATTGGATCTGTGAGCAGGGTGTCACCACGACGACCAGAGGGATTTTACTGAACGATCCAAAATATCTGCCGACGACTGCCAACACCCACCCTGTCTCTCTCTCTCTCTCTGTCTCTCTGTACTTCAAAGAGCAGTTTTCTCAGCATGTAAATACGTAAAATCGTATCTTCTGCGGCTGTCAGGACGGGTGTCATACAGTTATCTGTACACGCGCCGTGCCGCCGTGGAATACGACATCAAAGATGCGGCTGTCAGTGAATCTGCTCTAATGGCGTTTGGGGTCGACAGTAAATCCCGCTTAAGAGCTCACGCTGCACATCACCAGAAGAACAGAGAAATTGCTTTTTTTCTTTTTTGCTTAAAACAGAGAAGCTGCTGCTGCTCAAATATGACGACACGTGTCCTGGCCGTAATCGCACTGTTTTAACGTGACACATGAGGCTGTGAAAACGCAAAAGCAAACAACACTGAATGGCAGATGTGTGTTTAGTCTGATCCAGAAAAACTCGACAGATTTATGCCACAGCAGACTTCTAGTGTGAAAAAGCACTAAGAAAACGTTTCTAATGTGAATTTTATTCTCTTAGAGGGGATTATGGGTAATTATGTACAGTAGGTACATGTACAGTAGGGCTGCACCATGATTTTTCAGATTATAATTGTAAAAATTGTAATAGTGTTTTAAATGTGATTAAAAACAAACTCCAAATGCACACAGTGGCTATGTTTACATGCACAACTTTTGTTTCAATTGGACTGAATTTATTCCGATTGATGAATCTGAATGTAGTGTTTACATAAACGCTAAACGTGATTGGTTTAATGTGCCTGGGTTTATATGTTACAAGCTTCAAATCGTAATAGATTTTTTTACATGCGCACACTGCACAGATATACAGTTTCCCGGCCTTTTACACATAATAATCATTCTCCTACATTGATTTTTTTATTTGTTTTAAACAGCAGACTTAATATTTATCCATTTATGGTCATAATTTGGAGACAATGAGCATATGAACCGTTTTTCCGTACTGCTCATATCACGCAGTAAAAATGCCCCTCCCCGCGCCCAAAACCAGTCGTCTGTGGATGAGAATACGAAACAATGACTGACGTTGTCCTGCTCCACTTCACAGACAATGAGTGAAAGAAGAATTTTAGAATGACGGGACACTCATTTATATGACAATTTATTCAACAGGAAGTACAGCTCGTTCCCCGATACGTCATTATGCTATTTCAACGCCATTACGCTATTTCAACGTCATTGCACATGAGCAGTCATTTCAGTTTCGATTTTCAATCCGATCAAGTTACATATCCTCTCGATCAGATTAGAAAAGGAATAAACCAGCCCTTTTAATCTGATTGAAATTTCATTCGGATCGAGCTCAATCAGATCGATTAAGGTGTTTACATGAAGGTTTTCAGTCAGACTGAGCCATCAATCTGATTACTAACTGATTATTTGGTTGCATGCAAACGTAGCCAGTGTCGTGCTTTACTCTGAAACCCACAGCGCATCAGATTATATATAAGTAAAAAACAGAGCTTTTGTGATTTCCAGTGTGACACATACACAGATAGTGATATTAACGGTGCTTTTGTTCTTGGTTATTTGATCAGACTGCTAGGCAAGATTATTGTACAAAATGAGGTCATGTGACACTTTAGTAAACGGTTTGAAATGTTTTCTGCCTCACTATTTCACTAAGTAGCACATGTAATACTGTATGATACTGCCGTCATTACTTCCGCTTCATTCATCACACTGGAAAAGGGCAGTTTTGTGCACTGCATTGTGGGAAACAGTGAGAACTGTGTGTGATGTAGTAGATCATTTGAGTATTTCAGAACTACAAAAAACAGTCTGTCTATCAGAAAACATTTCTGTATTTTCTCTTCTTCAAAAGCGAAGTGACACGTTCAATTTCTCTCGCGTGAGCAAGCCTGTATTTGCTGTCTGTCAGAAACGCTTTCATGATCAGTCTGTCAAATGTGCGTCTGCTCAGAAACAACTCTGCTTTAAAGATGCTGTTAACCTATCAAAATCACAAATACTTCAGCATTAGACAAAGAGTATTATTATATCTCTAACATCATATCATAGCATGGAGATGATCATAGCTACAGTTAAAACACATTTTTGTGGGAAGTCAAGTAAAAAAATCTCATGCCATGTTCTCAATTTTACACAATGTAATGTTGACTTCATTCATCAAACTCAACCAATCAACACTTCTAATATAAAAAAATTCTAATATATATACTGCATATATTTCCTTTAATTTACAATAAACTGCACACCAGTTTATATTACAAGCAAAAACCAACTCCACAATTTATTTATGTTTATTGTATGTGCATCTGTAGAAAATATATTATTATTATTATTGTTAATAAACAAACAAACTGTATTTGTTCCACATTTTAATAACAGAATTGGAAATTAAAATACAATTAAAAAAGAGAAATTAAAATAAAATAAAATAAATAATATATAAAATAAAACAAACAACGTAAAAATAAAAATAAAACATTAAAAAATATATATATATTTCTTAATAGTTCCAGACCCTAATTGTAGATATAACCGGCAGGTGAGCATCATGGGAGTGTGTGTTAAACACATCAGATCTGAGCATTCAGTGTGTTTGAATGAATTCTGGGAACACTAAAAATCACCAGGATGAACAAATGAACAGAATATTTCACAACACCCTCCGGTCTGTCTGTCAGTGTGTGTGTCTTTATCTCAGAGAGAGGGATCGAGGGTCCTGGTCAAGGGTTCAGGTTGTGTGGGGCCGTTTGCTGCTGTGATTTCATTGGATGGTTATTTTTGGCCACCGTTTCAAACAGACACTTTAACCAGCAGAACAGCAGATTAAAAAAGACAACAGCACTTTACCACACACACACTTCTGCTTTTATAAATTAAAGCAATAGAACAAATAAAACAAAACAACAATAACGTTATTAATGCTCGCAAAACGTTCGAAAAAGTGAAAATCTGATGCTGAAAATAACGCTTGTCACAGATGCCTTGGTACTGAAGTAACGGTACTTGTGACATTTTGTATACAAGTATATGACGACATCACAGCTGCTTGGAGATGTTTGACCTAAACACGCTAAACATTGTTCAGTTACACAGGAGCATCAGGACCAGCGCAGGTGTCTCACACCTGTCTGTCTGTTTGTCTGTCTCTCGGCTGCTTGGTAATCAGAGATGCCGAGTGCCAACCACCTCACACTCAGGTGCGTCTAAGGAACACACATGTCATTTATGACTGCGATTACAGATGAATCACATGAAACACACTCACGTCTTCTGTGGACTCATAGTGTCCATTCAAAATACACAACAAATAAACGCAGGACATCAGAGGAACAAGCTGATTTGTTCACTCTCATCACTTAAAAATGTGTGAATGTGATATCTGTCTGTATGTGGATCTTCTCTTTTCACTAATGTCACTTTTCTTCATTATGTTTGACGTCTCAATGTGTTTGAATACTGGAATCAGCTGGTTGAATAAGCTAATGCTGGTGTGATCTCAGGCTGGATTTAAATAAATAAATAAATAAATGTTGTATTTAAAGTATGTAACCTTTAGAAGACATTTATAATCAGGAGGTCAAACTAGTAAATATTATATGTAGTGGTGGGCCGTTATCGGCGTTAACGTGCTGCGTTAACGCGAGACTCTTATCGCGCGATAAAAAAAATATCGCCGTTAATCTATTCTCCAAGTTGGGTTGGGAGATGGCTCTATACTACACAAGCTATGATGACGCAATCTACCCGCGGCCGCGAGGTAAACCCGGCTGCAACGCATATTCGTCATCATCTTAAGTAAACACGGCTGAAAGTGAAAGCTGGTGAAAAAGATCGGTGCAACATCCATTATTTGGACTTGGTTCGGGTTTAAGCCGTCAGACGAGCAGCAGCAAACTATATACAGAGTGTGTGGGGTAACAGTTCGGTAAGTTAACACACGACTAATCCGTTCGACCACCTCAAATTCAAAACGAAACATGATATCACTGAATACCAGCGCGCGCGTATTATTCCCATTCCAATATATCTTATTGGTGTAGCACATAATCTCGATTTTAAGAATCGTTGTTGTGTTTCTTTTTAACTGAAAAGACATCAGTTAGACAATATTCTAATTTTAAATTTGGGGTTTCATAAACTCCAAGCCATAATAAACATTAGACCTACTTAAGTCTCTGCAGCTAGTGTACTTAAATTTTATTTATCTGCAAAATGATGTTGTATACTTACAGTTTTGCACAATATATGTTCTCAAAACTACATACACCCTTTAAAAAAAAATACATTTAGCAGTTGTTTAGCATGGGTCTGTGTAATCTGTTCTGAAATGGTTTTATTATAATATACTGTATATCGTTATCGCAAGAGGCTGCAATGTATATCACAATATAGATTTTAGGCCATATCGCCCATCCCTAATTGATAGCCTATAGTAGTTGATAATAACATAGGCCTACCTAATGTTGCCTACGGACGGTAACAGTACAGTAGTAACCTTTTACAGTCTATGAGTAGAACAGCTTTCTCAAGCAGTTTGTGATGCATTTTGGAAACAGGAGATGAGCCCCTGGTCTAATGCGCCACCTGGCTTGAGAAACCCGTTCTCAAAGACTTACTTTTATAGTCATTATTTGGGTAGCACACATATTCTGAATGCCTTCGGCAGAATTCAAATGAGCCATTTTAATCTAGATTAATCTAGATTAATTTCAAAATTAATCTAGATTAATCTAGATTAAAAAAATTAATCTATGCCCACCTCTAATTATATGGCTTATCTTTTCTATTAATTGAATATTATTAACTGATGTTGAATGAGATTTGCAATATTTGGTGCATAAAAACAATTTAAAGTCCTTGGTTTGTGATTTTGTACCTTCTATCAATGAACAATAAATACAGCGCAATTCAATTGAAAATTTAACATCTATAAGAACAGGGTTTCAAATGAAATGAATAGTCCAAATTAAATTATGACTAGTAAGACATTCACTGAACAACTGACGTCTAACAATCAGTAGGAACTAGATATTCAGACAGTTTCTAATTATTAAAAATAAAAATAATTCTAAATATTAAAATATAATAATGGGAAATATATGCCACTTGGTTTAATATCTGAGTCTCTAATGTAATGACATTCAGTATTTTTTTCAGTTTGATGTAACGGTTTTGCAAATTTTCTGGTGCTGCTGTATATCCTAGTTGCTCTGAAAAGAAGAATGAAGGGTTGGCTTTCACACACACGTACACACACACACACACACACACACACACACTTGTGTGAGAGCAGCGTGACCTTTCACACAGCATTAATTTAATGGTGGGGTATGAGAATGTTTCAAGCTATTTTCACAGCACAGCGACTTTATAACGGCCACAACAACATAAAATCTGCCCTGCCAGAGGTGACCGGCTCACACACACTTGAGAGAGACACGCACATCATTCTGTCTGTCAAATATCATGTGCAACACAAACACATACAACACTGTTTTCAAATGAAAGACATCAAGGTAAGTTTGGGTTGTGTGCCGTTCAGCCAATCGGTTATTCCATTAGGTAAATAATTAGTTTCACAACTGATATATTTTGCAACATCAACACTGTTATTGAACTGAATTTAATCAACATTGAACTGAATTGAGCTGAATGATGGACACTAATTGTCTTTATAGAGCTGCTTTACAGTGAAATTTTTATTTATCTCATATTTGATTAAGTTTGTATCATTTTCCTGTTTATCATTGTGAAGCTGCTTTGAAACAATCTGTATTGTATGAAGAGCTATAGAAATAAAAGTAACTTGATTTATCCGCATCAGCCGACTAAGATCAGTAGAGTAAGATGTAGACTAAAAGTGCCCTCTGACTCCCACAGTTCTTGTGTGTTTGTTTAACATGAAAATGAGGCTGACCTCAACAGAAGCTTGGCTTGTGTGTGTGAGCTCCATATGGCTGACGCTCAGCTAATGAGAATCTCTGGAGAGCGACAGCTCGCGGGACCTGAGCGATGATCTTTCCTCTGAGAGCAGCGTTTTAACGGCCAGATGACGACCTTCGATAAGAACGACATCATCTACTCGTGCGATTTGATTCATGAGGCGACCACGTCAACATCCGTTATCGCTGAATTCTCGCCGACTACCATTCCTGTGCACCTGACCTTCATCATTTCCATTCGGCCATGAGTAGCAAGACAGGCAGAGAGAAACAGACAAACATTTTAATCGCAATAAGAGTCTCATGATCTCATGTTCTGCATCATGCTCTTCACCTGATAAAACAGCTGATCCTCTTAAGCCGGGCTCAGACTGCAGTAGTTTCAGGCCGATTTTTGCCCATATTACCCCTCCCGACATTTGAAGAGAAAATAAATAAATAAACAGTCTTGTCCAGGGCATTGGTCGGTTCCGATGTTCGGCCCAAATTATCTGGTAATGTGAGGAGTTTACAGATCAAATCTTAAACCTCCCAATCTGTTCGTGGACACATCGGGGATGCCCTGCCAATAGCAAACATGTTTGATATATAAGGTTTTAAATTGGGATTATTACAACTATGATTACATCAGTACTTCCACAATAACCAATAAGAGACAAGTCTACAAGGAGACCGAAGTACGGGTCCAGTGGACAACGGAGATGGAGAAATGGCTGGTCGAAATGTGGTAACAACACGACTGCCTTTATTATGTTTAATCATATAATTTCCTACAGCAAGTTGCCACGACACAGTATCCATTTTGTTTACGTCCGCATCCCCGTGAGATCACGTGATGTGCTAAATCTGGCATGATAATCTTAAGAATGTCTTGTAGTGCGTGATAAGCCATGATTTAAATTATTTTTGCAGGTTTGAGACATGAAAGAAGAAAACAACCAGATTTCACAATCGGTTAAGATTTCAAAACTCCTGTAGTCTGAGCCTGGATTTACAGAAGGATTTTGGACTCTGATTTACGCAGCGGGGTCATGGACATCACCTGGTTCCCCAGGCAACAGTGACTGTCACTTCACAGCCCCCACAGGTCTTGGCTCATGTTGAGGTATTGACATACGCATCTGGCCACTTTTACATTCTGACATTTGTGTTCCTATCTTTACTTGATGTTCACTTAAAAGTAATTTTGAACACGTTCAAACAGATGGCACAGATATGGATCAGAACAGATTCTTGTGAGACTGTGAAATGTGACCAACAACTCTAACAATAACAGGACAACCTAATATGTAATTATGTGTCAGTGTGTGTGTTTAGCTTGAGGATCTGGCCTTGAGTGTGTGTGTGTGATGGTTCATGGTTATCCCACAAGAGTAAACTAAGTTTCTCCTCACTAATATTTACCTCAACAGCTGACCATGGGATCAAGGACAAAGTGTGTGTACGCATGTTGGCAGGAACAAAGTGCAATTTTCCAGTGTAAAAAAATTTAAAATAAAATAAAATAATAATAATAATAATAAATAAATAAAAAGATAAATAAAAAAAATAACCCATTGTTTCTCATTGTGTTGGTGTTGTTGATATAAAGCTCAAGGCTAGTAAATTAAAGGTTTCTGGTTTAAGCCCAGGAAAGTTTTAATCATAAGCTATCACCACGGGATACTCCTGGAGAAAAAAAGTGTCCTGTAAAAAGTTAACTGAATACAAGCACCTGTTACATTAGCATGTACACCCTACAGAATGTTCTGACGCAACATTTAGCAGATATTTTTGGGTATGGAAAGAGCCAGGTGAGTTAGAAATCAAGTCAGACTACTGTGAAGTGCATTTCTGGAAGCACAGCTGGACTCATCTGTCAATAGTCAACAAATGCCAAAGTTCAATGGCAATGCAACAAACGCTGAAAGTTTCACAAACCCTTGCATTTTTCCTCTACGTTCATTTTTAAAAGCATAAACACTTAAGTGCAGGTGCCCTAACCCGATTGACCATTTAGGCCTTGTTAAGACCTGGTTCCTTTTCTCTATACAGATCCACTGAAATCCATTGCAATACCATTTTAACTAGCTGGTAAACCCAGTGAGCAATTGTGAACATTGAAAGATATTTGATACATATGTTGGTCAGGAGGGATAGTAAATGCAAAGGTTCTAGTAAACACCAGGCATCATTCACTTACTGACTGCAGAGAATGGTACATAGACTTTTATGAAAGCTTTGAAGTAGGAGGGGTGCTGGTCCAGTGGAAGTTCTCAACGACACTGTCAGAGACTTGAATTTGATGTTTGCTTCTACAGGTAACCAGTGGAGCAAGATCAAGAGAGGTGTGACATGGGCCCTCTTGGGTTAGAAGCCCAGATGCACCATCAGTGCAGGTCAGTAGAGGTTTAATTCTGCCAACAGAGCAATGCAGTGGAATGCATGATACAGCATGACTAGGCCGTCGTTGCGATGTGGCCAGTGAAGTTTGGTTTTTGAGCCTAGCCGTATGGTGACGTTGTGGTTGACTGGCTGAGAAAACAAGTTCTGTCTTTGCAAGGTTGAGCAGAATGTAGTGATACTTCATCCGGCCAAGATGGAGACACACAATGTTAGATATATAAACTGGAATTGTAGTGTTTTAAGGCTGGACTGACAGGAGTAGCTGCACAGCAGGAGTAGACCAGCAATAGCGCAAGAAGTGTGTCTTAATGATTGGGTCTATTCAGATTGTGAAAATTGAGAAGAGAAGGGGGCCAAGAACCGAACCCTGAGTTACCTTTTGGTTATTAGATGTGACTCTGTGACAGACAGCAGGGTCATCTTAAGAAGCTGACTTGGTTGTAAAAATGGCACCTTTTAAAACAAACAGCAATGAACTCCTTTTTAATGAAAATGTGCTTTGGTCAGGATGCAGACAGCTCTGAATAGATGCTTTAGAAATAGATATAATTAATTATTGATTTATCTTTTCTCCTTTCCATTCATTCCTGCTCTCTGTGAGAAAAAGAAATGCTGATGATTTCACTCGTCTTTTGTTCCACAGAGTTTATTGGAACTGACCATGTGACCTGCTAAAGGAGGCTGGGATAGTCTGTTGATAAGAGCCTGTCTGATGTGAAACGGTATTCTCCTTGTTAAGAGCCCAGCGATGTGTGTTGAATGAAATAATTTGTCAGAAATGAACATGCACACACAGAAAAAGAAAAAAAAAAGTGTGATGCTGAAGTAAGTGCGTTCCAAAATGCAGAGATGATGCCTTCCCAGGGCACATTTCGAAGAAAGATCCATTCCAAGCAGAAGTGCTCAAAAATAACTACTTCAAAAGAACCTTTGAAATTAATGCTTGTGTGGGGTTCAACTGATGGGCACTTCACTCCCAAGAATCTTCACACTGCATCAGAAACTCTAAGCCTGCACAAGGTGCAACGTAAATTAAGCCAGCTGCACTGTAGTAATTGCTGGTATTATTATGCTGTTAATTCTTTTGATCTATTATCTTAATAAAGGAAAGAAAAGTGTTTTAAACAAGGATAAATTCAAGAATAACTGAAGATCATTAGCTTTGCCTTTGTGAGGTGGTAACAATGGTTCTTTTCACTTATGTTCCAAATAGCCATCTTCTAAATGTAGAGGGAATAGGGCATAGGCATGATCACCTCTGATTAGAACACAATTCCATACTTCCTCATAGTACATGATCACCCTTCAGATCCAGAGCCGTTTGTCTCTCCCTTGTTGTGGATGGAAGAACAAAAAACACACACACACACACACACACACACACACACACACACACACACACACACACACACACACACACACACACACACACACACACACACGACTGGACAAAAAGAGAGAAGATGAAGAATTGGCTTCCATTTCATTCTTACCCTCATTTTCTCTTCCTCTCTCACTCTGTCGTTTTTTCTTAGCCTACAGTCTTCACAGTTAGATTTATGCCATTTATCATGCTGACACTCTCCCTGTCTCTCTCTCTCCCATCTCTCTAACAAATGAGTCTCATCCTGTCTGTTTAGACACACAAACCTCTTCCCATGTATAACGTAAAGATGTAGGAAAACACTGGCTCCGCACACACACTGAAGAATGGTGTTGGTTTCGCTAAAAGGAGTTTCACAGATGGCGAGGGGAAGTGACTGTGTGAGGTGGCACAGTGGGACACATACACACAAAATACTTGTCAGGACTGCCAGAAGGGAGTGTGTGTGTGTGTGTTGTGTGTGCGTGCGTGCATGCAATTATAAGTACGGAAGTCTTTTTATGAAAATGGTAAAATATGTTATTGATTTTTATAACATGGAGAAAAAAAATAGTCAGGTTCAGGTTGTGTGTGTGTGTGTGTGTGTGTGTGTGTGTGTGTGTGTGTGTTCCACCTAATGTGTTGAAAAATTTACTTGACTCAAAAAATGTTCACATTACTCTGAAAAATCAACTGTCCTCAGATCACAAGATCACAGTTGACTTGCAGTTTTGTGGCCTTCGCTGGTAAATGTCAGTGACCGTAGGGAGTTTCGTACATCATTTTATCATTCTGAAGGGTGCTCATGAGCATTCTGAATGCACTATTGTGGAGCTCACAGTAAACTAGGCCTTGCATAGTCTTGCAGAGTCTGACAAAAGTCACACATACTGATGAAATGTAACCTTGAACGCACTGGAAAAAAGCGTCTGGCAAATGGATTAATGTAAATGGCATTCCTGTATCCCAACCAGATCATGGCACTAGCAATACCAAGGTCATTGGTTTGATTCCCAGGGAATATACTTACTGACAAAATGTATACCTTGAATACAATGGAAGTCACTTAAGGTAAAAGTCGCATCTGCCAAATGCATCCATGTGATATAATGCGATATAACATCATGTGGCTGAGGTCCAACAGGACACAGTTTCCTTCTGAAATTTTCACAAATGAAAATGATGAGTAGTGGCAGAGCTAATCTAGAACTAATCTGTGCAACCCCTACAGCAGACTACTCAATTGTCCAGCAGCTGAGGGTGTCATTTGAGACAGAGCCTAAAGCACCAAACCTGAGGAACGCAAACATTTGGGCCATCAGAGTTTAGCTTCAAGGAAATCTAGATGTTGTTCTAGAGAGATCAGTGTTTAACGGGTCGTATTTTCCCATCGTATCTGACATCAGGGATCCATGTCTCAATATGATAACAAGCCTTTAAACAAAACCACTTAAAAAAAGCATTTAAACAAGCAAGTCACATTACTGAACATTTCTTATTGTGATGTCACAGATGAAGAATGTCTCATGCAGTGATTATTGTGGTTCGTGAGCAGTATTGAGTTTGCCGTTGAAATGTCATGAGAGTATTTACACTGTGATTATACATCTATATCAAACAGAGAGAGGGCAATTTAATTATTGTCTGATCAATACATCTTGGATCTAGTACAAATGGAGTATGAACAGAGAGAGAGAGAGAGAGAGAGAGAGAGAGAGAGAGAGAGAGAGAGAGAGAGAGAGAGAGAGAGAGAGAGAGAGAGAGTGTGTGTGTGTGTGTGTGTGTGTGTTTTTTTCCAGCGATCGTCATGACGACCCCCTGATGGGACGTAATAGTGAAAATGCCTCCTGCTCCGCCCAAATGGTCACGGCTGACTGGGCGGAATAGTTCAGCCAATTAAATCCCATAATGAGCGGCAGCAGTTCAGGAAGTGTGAAATTGCCGTTGCTTTCATTCTGTGAAGAAGAGCCTCACTCGTTGGTTTATTGATCCCGTGTTTTATGTTATTATTTTATTGATTTATTTATTTATTTTTATTTTTTGCGAGAAGTTTGTTTGTTGAACGTATGAGTCCCTGAGAACATTTAAAATATCTCCTTTTGTGTTCTATTTGAGTAAATGTGAGGATTTCAGCACAATCGCATACAAAATACCTCACTTATATTATTTCTATGCTAATATTTAAAATATAGTTTTACACAAATGTGCAACGAGAATGTGATGTGTGTGTTCTTACAAGTGTTGGTGATTTGCACCCTCTGTTCATCACTAATTAGCGGAACTCATTTGCATTATGGATATTCATGAGCTGGCATGCAGAGTAGACAATTAATTTGCATGCACGTGATTATTAATAGATTTAGGTGACACCCCCATGAGAATTGTCCAATGCCATCTTTCTTCATATCTGACAGACCTGGTAAAAAGAGATGTGATAATGGGAAAAACTGCATTTGTTCTTCTCTATCTCTCTCTCTCTCTGTGTGTGTGTGTGTGTGTGTGTGTGTGTGTGTGTGTGTGTGTGTTTATCACATATAGAATCAGGTTACTATTATTAATTATACACATTACACTTTCAGAACTTTTATAAGCACAAAGTTCCTATAAGAACTAAACGGACCAATTTTCAGTGCAATATGACTGAAGCCCGGTTTATTTATTTTTGCATGAGTGGCGCGCAAATCACCGTAAGAGTGATACATTTTGTGTGAGGACTTCCTAATGCGACCCTTTTGAGTTATATTTAGAATTTACCACTTTCAATTGCTATGGAGAAAGTTACATAAACTAAAAAGACTGATGAAAAGAGAAGAAAACGTACTCCGCTATTAACGTAACCTAACCCTGAGAGTAAGGGAACAAGTATTGCGTAGCTATACGCTATGGGAAAACTCCTTTTCTCGAGAATATTGAAGCCTTTATTTTAAAACGCAGTGCAGCTGTGCTGCGGGAACTACACGAACCTATGGCGAAGTGGCTGACGCGCGCAAACCAATCATGGTGCTTCGCGCTGAAGCCCGCAAGAATGGGTGTGGCTTCTGGCTATAATAAGCGGGCCATTTCGCCATAGGAATCAGGTTTAAATCAACTGAAGCGACAGCACCTGTATCAAGCGTAATAGCACAGCAGGGTACGGAATACTCGTTCCCTTACTCTCAGGGAACCGAGGTTACAAGGTTATCGCGCCGGCGATACCAGCTTGCTTTTTTTCTTATCAGTGCAAAATACTCTCAAAATACTCTTACACTCTGTGTGTGGGACCATTTCACCAAAAAGAATGACAGAGATGTAAGTTGCAACTTGTGTGATCCAGTGCTTAAATACAGTAGTAGCACAGATTTGTCTAAAAATATCTATTATCTAAATAGTGATAAAAAAAAACTATTGCGAAATGACGGCGTTTCCATTAACCGATGTTATGCGACTAAAACGTAATTTTTTCTCTCACGATAAGTCATTCCAAAAATCACGGCAAAGGACGTTGGCAAGTTTATATATATATATCACAGCCACCGCATTAGACATTATTATTATTAATGGAAGGAGACGTGGCGTGTTATCCAAGCATTAATGGCAGGGAAAGACACTTATACTACGAACGACACATATAAGGAGTTTCTGGGTGTTTCGCCCTCATTTCTGCTCCGAGAAGGCTAATTATTGTTTATTTTATGAATTTAATAAAGAACTCTTTCTCGTATTCTGTCCAAACGATTCATGTAGGCTACTTTTGTGTCCATTCATTTTTCCTTTTTTAACCCGTAATTGAAAAACGAAAAATTAACTGTTGTTGTCTTTTTAAAATGCAAAGTTGAACACCAAAATATGAATTTGAACTGGCTACACCAACTGTTGCGCAAAAAAGTAAATATCGACAAATTTTCAGATTTTGGTTTATGACTTTTTGCCCCTTTATTAAACATTTAAAATATTCACAAATTAATATGGAAAACATGTCGATTTTACTGGTTTTCTAAGGCCAAATTAGAACCTGGATTTGATATTTTTCCCGCAGTGTTGAATGAGAAGAGCCATTAATATTATTAATAAACTATTGTTTTCTAAGTGTCGGCTAAAATCACATCTCCATCTCCGCTGTTAAGCAGATGCGCTTAGAGAGAAATGCACCTTTCGTACGGATTACATAATCAGAAGGTATTAGCTTTCGATTCGAATTGGTTCGTTTTAAAGTGGACATTTCAAGCTTTAGCCTACATAGGGTTTGTTTCAGTTCTCGCGCTCCAGTTTACGGAGATCATGAAAGTGCGTCTGATTGTTTTATTTTATTTTACCAGAGCACAACATTTTCTTGTTATTGTGAGTTTACACAAATAAAAGTAGTTGAGAATAATGTATTATTTTCTGTATGACCAGAAATGATAGAGTATTTTAAGTTGTTTCCACTGTTGATAGGAAAATGCAAGTGTTCGCACCCGCGCCTCCGTGCCATGCAGTGCGCGCTCCACACTCAGCTTTGTTACTTTTTTTGCATAAAAGCGTCTTATAAATATAGCCTATTAAATGTTATAATAAAATAATATAAAATAATTATTAGTTGCGTAGCTATACATGGACCTCAAACACACCGCGTCTTCTAAGTCAGGTGACTGTAAATGCGCAAAAACTGTTTCCATTGCAGTTTTTTGAAATATTCCTTTTTCGAATTGCCTGAAAAACCACCTCATGCAAGCGTAAAAACTTTATTGCGATAAATGGGAGTTTATGCGAAATTAACGTGTTTCCATTGTGCGTATTTTCAATTCGCAATTTCAATTTGCGCAATTTGAAGGGTAATGGAAACGCGGCTTATGATGTATCACCTGAAAACGCGACACCCGCAAGCCTCTTCGGGTGAGAAAGGTAGCCAAAGCCAACCTACCGTGTCATCTATGCTAGCTGGTAGGAAATGTGACAAACAGCGTGTGTGTGTGAGCGGGAGGCAGAGCGGCAGAGAGATGTGACAGAGTTGCGAAATTGCAGGCGCGGCTCGAAATGGCTGTTATTTCAAATAGCGAATATTTTAAACTAATCGGTTAACCGGTTTCAACCGGCTAATGAGGCTCGGTGGTCGGTCAAGAAAATGTTTCGTTTTCGCCATCCCTACCACACATAGACTAATTCGTGGCGGTGCGCCACAGAATCAACACCGGCCGCCACAAATTGCGTTTCGTTATAAAACATTTTTTTACGCTATTTAAAACACGCAGCGTGTTCATTCAGCTGCATTTCCTTTCCATGCTCTCCCTCCGTCTCTCTGTCACTCACGCGTCTCTCTCACAAGCGATTTTTTTGTCTCGCCAAAGCCTTATTTGATCGGTGAGTGATGTAGATGACTGCTGCGCTTGCTGGCAGCATATTACTGGAAGAACGAGCAGAGAGAGGCCCGGTCGCGCGCGCGCACCCTCACCGTCTTCAAACTATCTTGCTCTCTCTCGCTCCCTCGCGCATATTAATCAAAATCAATTGAGAATTGACACGATGGTAAAAGATCGGAAGACCGAAGTTTCACGTGGAGCATTCGGGTATTTTTTTTTCTGAATTACTGCTGGGTGTTGTGCTAAAAAAAAAAAATTACGTTACCTTATCTTCTCTGAAAAGCGTTCCGCCCATTCAGCTGACATGAAAAACACTTTCAATAAACAAAACACAACTATGATGAAATGTTTTCTGTGTTGACAAATCTTGTGCGATGTCCTAACTGCCGGGATAATCACACAACGCGTAGGCCTACAAGTCCGCTAATGACACGTCCGATTCGCGAACTAATGACTCCTTTGAACCGATTCAACCAAAACAATCTTTTAGTTAGACTGTTTGCGGTAAATGTAGTTGGGTTGTCGAGGTCAAAACTCTAAATAAGCTGTGAATCAAATAAACTTACTATAAATAATGTTATGTCATTTTTTACTCTTACACTGAATATTTGGATTTTGTGAAGGTGTGAATCATTTTTGATTAACATTTAATATAATAAAGTTCTGTGTAACAGATTATTAACAGAGATTATCTCAGCTTGTGAAATCTGTATTAAAAGAGAGCGATTCCAGTCGAGCTTATTAGAGCTCATTCAAATGTAATGTAACCACGCCCCGGAGAGCGCGCGCTATTCAAACGCAAATTCTGAACCATTTCAGACCTGTGAAACGCCCACATCAGCTGTAAACACATGCAGCGCGCCGCGAGTGAGGCATAGCCTACCTAATAATCCTGGAGAAAAGTTTCCTGAGAACAGTGCTGATATGAGGAGCAATAGATGAGGAGTGAGGTAGGCTAAGTTATCTTTTCTCAAGTGTTATGTGGAATAACGTTATGGAATAACGTTAGTGTAGGCCTATGTAAACCGCAAAAAGATGAATCGCGTTTCTATAATATGAATCGCGTTTCTGTGAGATGAATGAAGGGTACATATTTGTAAAGACTGTTTAGCCTAAATATGAATCGCGTGTCTGTGTGTGAAAGAATAAACCGCTTTAATCAACTAAAATGCTTTGCTATAGCCTACTGAGATGAGTAAAAATCGACTGAAATATGTTGAAATAAAATGTCTTTGTATAAGCAACGTATTAAACTGCAAATTAACATGTATATGCCCTAATATTTCATAAAAACAACGTTACAGTCAGGCGAAATATGAAAGACAACATTTTGTTGACTAGATTTGGGTACAGTTTTTACTGTAGAATATACTGCCACATCAAATATATATATGTATGTATGTATGTATGTATATGTATATATATATATATATATATATATATATATATATATATATATATATATATATAAAATACTATTTTTGTCAAAAATAAAGTCATCAACTAAGATGTTAGATGTTCCAATGTTGGCTATATTCAAACTAATGAATACATATGATAAAATGTAGGCCTATAATAAATTTTTTACAAAGAAAGAGTACACTTGAATTATTGTTGAAATTGTAATTATTGTTGTAATTGTAACCTTTTTAATAAAATAGCAAAACATATTTACAAGATAGATAAAAACACTGGCTCAGTCAGTGTCACACCTGAATGAATGGCTCATTATGCAAGTAATTACGCATAATGGGTGGGACATTGTATTCTCAGGTGTAAACCACTCCTCCTTCACGCCCCCCTCGCATATTGGCTTTCCAAGCAAAACCTGTCTTACACAATTTAAATCAATGTATTGTTTTATGTGAACGATAAAGCAAGACTATTTTCACATAATTTTGAAGCCAGAACTCAAAGTGAAAACATCCATTAGTCAAAAGTCTTGTGGACACATATTTAGTATGTGTTTTGTGGTCTTATTTCAACAACTTTCATTTTTATTTTTTTTCAATAACCACGCATAAACATTATTCTCTTAAAAATACAAACATCTACATACATGTTGCTCACATATTATGCTAGCCCTGTTTGTGCTATATAGAGTGAATTTACACCTTTGCCATTAAAATGTTTATAAATAACTGAAAAAAGCACAAATGTCAGGGCATGTCAGAACATCTCAAGGGCCCCAAAAACACCTTGGTCCCCAGAGGGTTAAACAATTACAATAACTATGGTTCATTTTCATAAGGCCAAGTGCAAGTTGTTGTTGAGCTTTAAAGTCGAAATTTACTTGAATTATTGACCAAACAAAATGTTTTTTGTGTAAATTGTGTTCCAATGACGGCTGATTGGAAAAACCTGGCCTTCAGATATTCCAAGAGATGACAGTCAAAATCCTAAAACTGATGAACTTTTAAGGAGTAGGAAATAAACTATTTCCATATAAGAAAATGTTAAGTAAAGGTAAAGTTAGTCTAAGTTAGTTTGACTTCCCATGACACTTTGAAGTAAAACATTCTGTCAAATTCCAGGGGCTTAAAAAAATACATCATATAAGTCTATTCTATGTAAAATATTAATTGTTAACTAGGTTATTATTTTATTGCAATTATGTTATCAATTAACTTTGCATGTGTGGATGATACCACAAAAGACAATTTTGCAAACAAAATGAACAAACAATCAAATAAATAAACTTTACGAGGGAGCATGTCCCAGGACCCCACTAAAACGGTTCACACGTCAAACCCCACCACCGAGAATGTTCAAACCAAAACTACAAAACTGTGTGTGTGTGTGTGTGTGTGTAACAGCAGAGGCTAAACAGCTGCCACTGTGCAAAGCTTGTGGGCATGACAAACATGAGCGCATGTGTGAACGCTGGCCTCAGACTGTCTGCTTGTCTCTATTGCTCTTTATAATGTCAGTCGTCCATTTCCTGATGAACCGCTTCCACTTTTTCATCAGAGTATTTTTAAATCTTACTATAATCAGAATACAGAAAGTCATTTGGCCAAAAGCTTTTAGAGATCATTAACATGAATGTGAAAAGAAAGACAAAAAAACACTTTGAAGATTGAAACTAAATCTAAAGTTTCTAAAGAGAGAGAAAAAGCAAAAACTGGGGTTGGTGATTTAGAAAATCTATATCTAAATCTATACTATATTATTATGTGTAACTGTGCAATTTATATAATTTAATTATAATTTACACATTTTTAAGAATGATAACTATATTCAAAATCTAATGTATACAAAGTTATTCAAAAAGTACTTAAGATTCTTCTGACAAATGGCCAAATCACAAATTTAAATTAAATGTAGCCTAAATTTGTTTTATGTTTAGTTGATTTGTTATCATTGCTCTTCTCTTTTTATTTGACAATAGATGTTTATTTTGATCATGAAGTGAACCATTACGTTTTGGAAGGCACACTGGAGGCCTCTCTGCTGACTACATACGATTACTGAAATGTGTATTAGTTTAGATGTTAGTTAATAATTACTGCAAAAAATATGGAAAAAAAAGGAAAAAAGTTTTGCTCATCCCCTGTGTGGCGGCCCGCCGGCCCAAAGTTGCAAGGGTGGTTTTCCGGCTCACAGGCACTTGGGGGGTGCGAGACGACCACCATTCAACCCGAAAAAAAGTTATATAACTATTCCAATGACTCCGAAGCTGTTCGGTTAAGGTAAAAAAGTGAGTTAGTTCACCTTTAATATTATTCTGTGCTCAAAATCTAAATTTATAATTATTTTTAAGGGATTTTGGAGGGTTTATTATAAATGATTTATCCATGCACATCATTATTTTGTTAAATTCATGTGCCACGTAATCTTTAATCAAAATAACTTCCTCCCTCATGCAGCGACTTCTCTTCTCTGATGACGTGCCTGTCACTCACATGAGATCCACCAATAGCAAACCACAGCCATCCCATCAATTCCCCATGATCAAAATCAAGTCCTGTCCTACAATTGTTCTTGGTCCAAAAGACGTTTCCCTCACATATACGTCACAATAGGGAGGAAAAGACGATCACAACTTTTATTTCATCCCGACTTTAAATGCAAGTATAACCTTTTTAATTTGTGTAAAAAAAAAATAGATGTTTATATTTGGCATCTTTTTGGACTGTTTGAGTTTAAGCTTTTAGCCTTAATTAATCTTGATGATTCAGTTTGACGGCACAACTGTGGGACAATTTAACAGTGGTTAATAATTTCAGTCAGTTGTTTTAAAATGCTGCCATTTATGAATGTGTCTATCTGAACACAGAGTTTGCATGTTTTTATTAAATAAAGCGGTAATACTTTAGAATTATGTTCCATCATTAATTAATAACTAGACAGGAACATATGAGTAATGCAATGTTAACATACTAACTACTACTAACTAACAAGAAACTCAGATTAAGGAATTATAGCCTGGCTAACGTCAGACCTCTCTCATTGAGACGTGGTCTGGGAACCACATGTTCATTTTCTCGTATTTGAGGCGTGGTTTACGAATGCCCAGAGCCGTTTATTAGACGCTACGAATGTCTATCAAATGCCCCTGTACGTAGCTCATAGCCAATCGTTTCAATTATACCAGATGACGTATGTAGAGCGAAAGAAATTCGACGAGGAAGAAGATGAAATAAACTTGCGTTCTAAACTACTTAGAACCATGCTTAGAACACTATCTAAGGCTGCATCGAAAGGTAACTTCGCGTCTGCTGCCATGTTATAACTTAGATCCATAGATATAAACAAACTGCTTCGGTGTGTCGCATAGACGTCGTCATCGTCTTGCTGCTCCCTCCCCGTTCTGTAATTGGTTCCCTCGCTGAGGCGAAAATCTAGTCCATGGAATCCAGGCTGCCTAGCAGCGTGAATAAAATCGCGCTGCGCACAAGGCAGCATGGGGAAACCCAGGCTAAAGGAATTAGTAAGTAATAGCGCTTAGTCAAATGTGGTGGTTCACTATTAGTTAATCAATAACTGCTATTTTTTCATACCTCCCAGAGAAATACTAAGAACTACTATATAGTTCTATACTATATAGTATAGTATTATATTCATAATTAATGTGAATAATGCATAATGTATAATTCATTCTAAAGTGAAGATCATGGTAACCCACTAGTAATGACTGGAGTATTACCACTTTTAAATTAAATGACCACTTTTAAAATGAATCAGTTACTATAGTGTTAATATTGCGTTACTCATTTGTTCCAGTGAAGTTATTCATTAATGACGAAACAGTATTTCAAATTGTTACAGACAAAGCTTCCCATCTATTTCCGCAGCAGACAGAAACTCAAAATCCTCCACTGCCGCCTACATAGACAGTCCCTCACTGAACTGAAACCTCGAACCTCAATTTTTTCACCGAGCTCACTGCATTGCATTTTGAGATTGCCTTCTCTATGAGGGATACATGCAATGCTGTTTTAGTAGTTTGCTGTCATTTGAAGAATCGTCATAATTTATTGTCGCCTTCTTTGTCTACGTACTGCAGGTCGATCACTTGCGTTGGGAAGCTATAAACTTTCTTTCTCTCTCTCTCTGTGTGATGGTTCCTGATTATTCCTGTCATTTTCCCATCCGCTTCAGAACGGCCCAGCACTAATTAAAGCCTGAAGCTGCAAACGAGCTGACAAGATTTTACTACCACAGCAAAACTCACAGACAAACTAAAATTAAACACCATCCCACATGTGACCACATACACATCCTGAACACATATAGACTCCTGCTTATGATCACAGATCACACACTGAACACTTGATGGGCGGCTCTTCATTTAAATGAAATTACCATACAAGCAAATTAGACGCAAAGATGTCAATTTGATAGTGCCTGCACAAAATGCTAATTCCAACCTGCCTGGCAGTCATATGCAAATACCGATCCAACGATCATCTTTATAACACGAAACAAATTAAACATCAAAAATCACAACAGATGCACAATGACCAGATAAAAGAACACGCCACAGGACAAATAATGTGATAAATCAGTTGTTTTGAGTGTAAGTGTACTTAAAGCAAGCACACTTTCAATACAATGTTTCTTAATACACTTAAGTTCACTTTTAAAACATGCACTTTGTAATAATATGCATGTAACATGTAACAAAAAAAATAGTTGGTAACACTTTTTTTACAGTGTCCTTGTTACATTTAACTTGGTTACTGTAGTCATTACTATAAACTAACCCTAACCCTCTGGATTCCGTTTTCTTTTTTAAAGGTTAAATAAAAAATTGAATGAAACTTATACAATTTAACAGCATTTTGTAACAAATGTAGCAAAAATTACATTTGTATAGCCCTATGAAATAGCCTGCATTTTATGTTTTCTCAAATTCCATTTTATTTTTACCAAATTCTGTGTTTTCCCATTTTTATTTTTTCTGGATTCCATTTTAATGGTTTAATTAAATTGTAATAAATAAAAGCATGTCTAATTAATATAATTCATGAAAACAACTTAATGTAAGGTTTTTTTTTTTTTTTTTTTTTTTTACAATAACTTAAGGTCGTAAGGCTATATCTCTGCAACGCTTTAGCGTATTCAGACCAAACTTGGGACATGTCATCACAAGCATGACCCAACTACTGGTCAGGATTTATGAAAAATAGCTCTTTTTTTTTTGCTTAAAACTTCTGAATGGTTTGCCCAAAAATCATAAAACTGGTCTCTTATAATTCAGTGCAGCATACTTAGGCGAACAATACCACATTTTTCCATATTGGCCATTTTGGGCGTCAATTCTGTCATAAAATGCTATATTTTATGAATGCATTAACATATTGTTACGAAACTCGGTATGGGTCATCAGGACCACGCCCTATTTAAAAAGTTTATAATGAAAAAAAAAGATCTTAATAGCTTTTGATTATTTTTGCCTATTTTAATGAAACTGATCTTGATAGATTCCTTGAGTTAGAGATCAGCGATAACAATGATGCCATATTTGGTCGAACTTGCTGTCCACCATTTAGAATTTCTTTGAAAACCTACTTTTTCTAACTCCTCCTAGACCCTAAGGTCAGATTTTCACCAAAATCAGCTCAGATCAATTTCAGCAAAAAGTTATTTAAAGCTTTGTGTTTGGCCAAACCATTCTGGAATAACGCATCAACAATTTTTTTTTCTTTTTTTTTCGCATCAACAACTTTGATGACATGATACCAAGCTGATTTTGAGGCTTTAACTCTACAATGCTTTGGCATATTGACATCAAACTTTGTATGTGTCATTGTCTCCACACATTGACCACACAACATAGATTTGGTAATAGCACCACCAATTGATCAAATGAAATAAGCAATTAAATCATATTACATGTAATCGAATTTATGATTTATGATCAAGACTTGGGTTTGACAACTGCCAGACATCAGGGCACATTCAGGAGGCCGAGGGTCCTACGTCACAACCAGCAGTGTTAGATTCAAACTATCAAACACACAACACATCTCACTCTATGTGGTCTGAACTTTTATGGCGCCGGTGGTTTGAAGTCTTCTGTGATGTTTGAGTCAAACAGTAAAGAGAAAGAGGGCAAAGAAGATTATAGTATAAATAGGCAGTTAAAGGTGAGACTTACACTCGCCGTTGGTGAGCAGGACGGAGGCGGTGAGCAGCAGGAGACAGTGTCGGACGGAGGGTAACGCTACAAGGACGCTTGGCACAGGCATGATGTTACAACTCACCCGCTTGAGTGTGCCAGCTCACAACGCTCCTGCAACGCTCTCACAACCTACAGACAGAGAAACGCAAATGAATAAATCAAAAGATATTTTCTATTTCATGACTCTGAAATAAACCAAATGAAATTTTTTTTTATAATTTAAGGCAAAACACTACAAGCAAAACCATTGGGTTTTTTTTTTATTTCCATGCACTGGTCTGTCTTGAGTTCTAATTTGCTTCCATAACATGTCCTCTTTCAGACTAGTGGGGAAAAAAAACATTCAAAACACATTCAGTGTCTATTACACTATCTGTTTGCATCTGTAGATTTCAATTTCAATACAATTATTTTAAGGCTATTTTCTCAAAATTCGTTTTATCTCCAATTCAGTAGCACTTACACCAAACTTAACAGTTTTATTCCCATCTGTATTATAAAGGTGTTTTTTTTTTTGTTTTGTTTTTTTACAGAGGGGTTTGTCAATATAACATTCAGCATGATTTCTATAACATTATTCCTAAAACCGGTGAAAAAAATATGTGTTTCTGTTGGTTGACAATATTTTCTTAGAGTGTGTTCACACTTGTAGTTCGGTTTGTTTGGTCTGAACCAAATAGTCCTAGTCTTCTTAGCATTCAGATTGGCATTTTAACACCGAACCTTAAGGCATAGGGATACGTTTAGCCTACAACCTGATTGGTCGGCTTATATGACATATTGCCTATTTTGAGACGGAACTTACCGAACATCCAAAACAACGCTGTGTGCTGAGCTAAATGCGCTCATTGTATGTGTGTACCCTGCATATGATGGTATTTTGACCAGCTGAGAACTCATGAAGAGCTTATAAAATGTGTAGTCAAAACAGTGGCAGGATCCCTCCGTCACACACACAAACAAAGATCTGCTGCGGGGAGATATGGTTCTGATCCCTGTACCGAACTTTTATGAGCAAGAAAAAACAGGTATGCTTGAGCATTCTGTCCTTTTTAGGGTCTCATCTTCCCGTTTTTGGTTCGTTTACATGTCTTTGGTCCGTGTTGCTTTCATATAACATTCGAACCGCACCAGAGTTCATTTGGAAGCGGAATGAGATCTTTTCAGCGTTTTCCATCTTTTCAGCGTTCTTGGTCTGCTTGTTTGATGCGCACCAGTGTTCAGATGACATGTTCAATAACACTTGTTCAAATGAAACACACTAACAGAGCCATCGCACCAGGGTTTGTTTTAATCGAACCAAACATGCCAAGTGTGAACACAGTCTTATTTATGGAGAGATAAAAAGAGATATCAAAAATCCCCTCTATAAAAACCCTAAACTCTAATATGTTAACAAAATGAAACAAGATTTTTTAACCTGGCTTTATCCAGTGTTCATATTTACTGTATGTTCTGAAAATGTAAGCAAATAAGTGCATATTTAATTAGATAGCCTAATGCTAGTTTTGCATTTCAGAAAACTTGTAAAACAAAACATTTGTCTTGATGTACTTGTGATTAATCAATGTGGGAAAGTATCTATTAGTTACTAATTTTACTCTATTCACCTATAGTGATTTGCTTTAACAAGCTTTTGCCTTGGAAATCAGAGTGCAAAGCTCAATGTTAAACACACACATGCAGACACACTGTTGGTGAAGCTCACCACAAACTCACCATTCAAATGAGTGAGTTTACAAGCTACAAACAACCCTTAACAACTAGATGATGTCCTTAACTGTTTGTAATAATCACTTTGTCATTGAAGAGATGTAAATGCAAATGTAATCCAAAGTAAAACACACTCATTTATATAAATGATTTATACACAGAGTTGCCATTCAGCAGTAAAACCTCTTCATCTCTACGGTACAAACACAGACGACGCAGACTTCTGTTCCCACCGTACGTGCTCACACACGGAAGTCAGAGTTGGCATGCACTCGCCGCCTGCTGACCAATGTCACACGCACTGCCACGCTTGCTATTTCCGTTCACGATACCATCACTGGCTCTGGCTGTTACTTTATGAGCTCATTTCGACTCTGAGCGCAAGTATTCATGAATGCAAGATGACAGTCTGTGTAATATTTGTGTGATTAATTAATAGTTCAGATATCAGCTGCTCCCGTCTTGTGTATTGTGGCACTTTTATTCCAAGCTTTTGTTGGGAGAGTGAGACAGACAGTGAGACAGACACATCCATTATGTGTGTTTTGTATCTGTTCCTGATGAGCCGATTCTTTGTTGAATACGAATTTCCATCACGCTCACACACAGAGCAAACACTCTCTCTAGAAATCTGACAGATAAGTAATACCGCACGTCGCCCACGTTGGCAGGCGATTTGTAAATAAACGAGAAAATGGCCATGTTTTTTTTCCTCTTCTTGTTACTCATCTGTCTGACATTGATCCAGAGAGAGAGAGAGAGAGAGAGAGAGATGGACTCAATTGAAAATCACATCAATTCATTCACATGAGGGAACGTCTTTAGTGAATGGCTCTGGATCTCCTGATAGACAGAATGAACTTCAGGGTTCTTCACGCCGTTCTTCTGCCATGGATGGCGTTATTGTTCCTTATTAACATACACGCAAATAATGCCTTTAACAATCAAAACATGCTGCTATGTTTTTTTACCAAGATAATACCAACACTGGGATGAATATTACAGTTCTGTTTCCAACATGTTGTAGCAAAAATATTAATTATAGATTATGCATTTAGTACATTTAGCAAAATCAGATATTCCTGCGAACTGCCCATAGTAAACAACTGAATAATCATTTTAAGCACCTTGGGCTGCATCTGTCAGCTGATTCAACTGACTCTCCTGAATCTGTAGCATGTTCTGAACATTTCTGCATTCAGAATGAAACACTTATAAAGACATTGAACATCTGTAATAACCCCTAAAAACCCAGAATAAACCTGATAAGACAATGCAGTGTTATCAAAACAATCTGACACACTTTAACAGAAATGTGCCATAAAGACATGCTCAGCAGCAATGCTGAACACATGGAGGACATTAGAAACATGGTTGTGTCTCAAAAATGTGTCTTCCTCAGTGAGACCTCCAGACAACATCTAAAACAGCACCCAGAGGTCAGCATATGGCCACCAAAGTCCGCCTCATCTTGTAATAGAGTGTGTGTGTAATTTGTAGATTTTGAGCTCCAACATTTCTCAGCAAATGATCTGAACTATTTATATTCATTTTACAGCTCTACATTTGTGAAGTAGTAGTACACATTAGCATACTTTTAAAAGAGTACTTATTACGGAAAAAAAGAATAATACATGCTGCCAATTACTCAATCTACAGTTTACAAATAAAAAATAAAAATACAGAAATGTAGCCTACACCTAAAATATAAAGTCAAATAAAGGAAATAATACATTTAAGTGCAAAATGAATGTAATGTTTATATTAAATGCAATTAGTTGAACTTTGGAGTGTTTTGACCCACTTAAGTAGGACTTGTTAGACAACATAAGTTGTAAAAAACTTGGAAAACTAATTTCAAATTTCAAAAGTGACATCGGAGTAATTTCATTTATGAAAACAAAGACGCAATGCCAAAACATTCAGCGCTGGATCATAAATCTAAACCTACGCAATCACATGCACATGACTGGCCGTACTGGACGTGTCATGATATTGTGTAATCCCGTTGCCACAGGCGCTATGTACCGTGACCTTTACTCAGTCTCTAGCCATGAGCGCTTCATCAAATGTATCTCCGTCCCTTCGGACACGTTCTGCTCTGGAAACACTTCTTCCCACACTGCTGTTGAGTTTCAAGTAAAGCTCATAGTGCTCATGCTACGCTCAAAGGCCATCCGTAATTAAAATGCCAAGTGTTTGCTATTATCTAAATGCTAATTATGTGTGATAAAGTCGTGGCTAAATGACATTACAGAGAACAGCAGGCGTTTCTGCGGATGATTTGAAACACAGCACTTTAGCGCAAGAATAACCGCTGTTGTAAGGCTGACAATGTTAGCGGCGCTAAACCTGTTATCTGCAGGAGAAAAGGAGAATAATGGCTGCTGTGGTTAAAGAGCTGGACTGGTAACTCAAAGGTCAATATCAAACCTAGTCTCTCGTATATTCCAGTTAACTTAGAATTACACAAATCAAATTATGCTAATTTGGTGCAATCTGATTGGAACAAAACGTGTCAACAAACAAAACAAATTGGAAAATTGGAACTAAACAAAAATGTCTCTGAATTAAAACATTGGCAACGAAAAAGTCACTATTTAGTACATTTAAAATATGACTCGTGCAGGCAAAATGAGACGAAATGCACACAGGCTACTTACAAGTTGCAGGCAAAAGAAGTGAAAAATATACATTTTGGTTGAATTTGAGGTTTTCACAAAAATGTGTTCATTAAGCCCTCATCTAGCGATCCCACTGCTCCAAATAGTAATTAAACATCTAAAATTATCTTTATTTTTATGTTTTCAGAGAGTACCTCCTTCCTTAATATTTCCTTTGTTTTAATAATCCATGAAAAAAAAAAAAAATTCTCTGCTGGCTTCTCGACAAATGGTGCTTCCCCTCAGCACAAATTTGGTATTGTTGTTTGGTATTGTCGTCAAGTTTGGTAACCGCAGCATTCCAACATTGTGAATATTCGTAGTGAATTCTCGAAGGCATGAATCTGAACCAATGAAATGAAATGCTTATGTAAACAAAACGATACTTGCGCTGACTGGCACATCCAAAGTACTCTCAGACAGCGTGCGATCCCGATATAGCCTACACATATAGTATTTCAAAATATCTGTCTTGGCGAGTATTCACGCAAACATTATTTGTTATGTCTTGAATGTTTGGCTAATTGTTGGGGAAAAACACCTGATATGTAACATTATATTAGATCAGTGCATTAAAATTGGTCCTAAAGTCGGCATGAAATGGAAGTTGCGATTGTATTTTAAGTTGTGACGTATATCCAAGTAAAGGGCTTCTGAAATGAGAAAAACTGTAGGCAGGGCTTGATTTCATCCTGGAGGACTTGATTGGATCTTTGAGAGATGGGCGTTGCAAACAAAATAAAGGCAGAATTGAGACAGGCCTTGTCATAAATGGCACCCTAAGCACTCGTGATCTACCTACGAGTCTGCACTTTCGTGACGTAACGCCGCTTTGACTATCGGGAAGAAGTCTGCTGTGGAGCTCGCTTCAGTGCGGGCTCGGCAAAAGTATGCATCGAGGGCGCATTTCGACCGCAAAGGGGGCGTTCGCGAGCGCCCTTCTGAAACCTAAAATGACAAATGGGACACACTATGGTCTCATGGACTTAACGGACGCACGCGTACATGGCAGCCACTGTAAGTCCACAAGACTGAAAGATCATATGAATTGTGCCAGACCACAATAGCCCTGCCCTCGCGCCACAGCAACATGACAGGAAGAGAAGAGAAGTCGTTTCGAGGGGGGAGGGAAGGTTAATGTTTTTGATTAAAGATTATGAAGGCAAATTAATAAAATAAAATAAATGAAGTGCACAGATAAATTTATACTAAACACTAGCCTGACGTCCTCATACTTAGATTCAAGTCAGAATATTAGTCTGATATTGCTCCATTGGGCTGTGATTAACCCTTAAAGACCGATACGGCCGCCCGCGGCATAAAATAACTATCGTTCTAAAATGTTTAATAACTTTTGAGTCGCTAATCCAATCTGTATGCTTTAAAATGCACCGTAAAGATGAGATTCTCAGCTTTCCTGTGTTATCACGGGTGTCTCTATAGGTCATTCAGTGGCTCCGTAGTGCCGGTGATTGCGTCATCAAAATCTGCAGCAGTGATTCGTCAAGGAAACACATGTGGTTTCTTTCTCTGAGCCAAACAGGAACGATTGTTGATGCTTAGTCCCACCCCCATGCCCAGATTCGTCCAAACGGTCATCAACTCAACCAACAAACATAGTGATTGGTGATTTTAACAACCAATCACGTTTCTTTATACATTTTTAACAAACGCAATGCATTGAAAACTACGCATGAAAACTAACGGATGCAAAGTTTTTGACCATAGCGCAAAACACGAAAGAGCGCAAAACATGAAAGAGCATAAAACACGAAAGAGCATGTAAAAAAAACAGCAGTACAAATCGGAGGATGTGTTAGAATTTATTTTTTTAAACGAGTCGTTAGACCTGGTGGAACCTTCCGATTCAGAAGATTGTTTGAATCATTTGCACTGTTTATTTATATTTAGTTTGTGAAGATTATTTGAACCATTTGTTCATTTACACTCTGTATATTGTATTGTTAGTATTTATATTGCACAGTTGTCACTACTTGTTATATTGTTTGCATTTGTTGTTCATGTTCAAATTATAATATAATTTTCTGAAGAAAAATGTTTGCTTCAGTGTTCTGTTGTAATATAACAACTTTTCTATTTACTTTACTTCCTAAACTTTTTTGGACACATCTACATTGTCAGTAAATGTAATACACCTGTTTTTACTCAAAAACGCCTAGAATAATATTATAATAAATGGCTATAACTTGCTGAGGGATTGTTACATGTAGACAAAATTTCATCTGGAAGTCTAAAACAACCAAGTCTAACTTTCTAAAAGAAAAAAACTAAACTTCAGGAAGTTCTGTTTGAGTTCACACTGAAAACACCACATTTTTTGCTGCCGTTTTTCTTAAAATCCTGTTAATTTCATAAATTCTCTGACAAAAGAAATGTAAAACTGGGACTTTAAATGAGCTAGCTGGAAACTTTAGGTTCTCCTGTTTAAAATGATATATGGAACTTGATGCTTGCTGCTAGAATGGGTTAGAAAAACAAAGAAAAGTACAGGTGAGTCAGGCGCCCCAAAAATGTTCTAGGTCTTTAAGGGTTAAGGAGCGTGTTTCAGCCGAACCAGGAAAGAAAATGCCTCTGCACTCTATTCGATAGACCTACAATCAATCAGTGCAACGGAGTAAGTGACGTATGTTCTTCATTCATATTTTCCATTCGACAAATGCCTTGATTGTGGTTCTCTTTCGATATCTTCTATAACAGACGCGATGGCGGAATCTACACATCTCTGTTTTCCAGTGGCAGCCATCTTTGTTGTTAAACAAATTCACAATTATTGTTTCTGAATTAAAATTCTTAAATACTAATGACACTTAATAAAGCTACTTTTCGATTATTAGGACTAGGTAAAAACAGTTCCCTTTCGAAAAGGAACTCGCACTGCATTCTCTAGTCTAGAGGACACTATGGGGAACACCGTCAGCGTGACCGGTGTCTGAAGCATGTGTTTAACCGCGGCAATGTCATTGGCCCACGGCAGTCTGTGACGTGACTACCGGTGGGAGTATAAAAGGGCACCTGTATTAGACGTTATCAACTTTCTTTGTCTTCAGGATCCATTAGTTTGCGTACGTGTGAACGTGAATATCATGAAGAAACACTGCCAAGCGTTTCAGGAAGCATGTACGTCTGGTGTGCATTGTGCATGAGTGAGGAGTATGCACGTTTAGTTTTCGAGGGAGCTGTATGCGCATTTTGTGAGGATTTCTGAATGGAAAGCTCCGTTCGTATCGTATTTACAGATGTGGGAATTGCGTTTGGGTGGAATTCCTTTAACTCGACGAGGCTGGATGTGCTGGGTAGGATGCATTCGCAAAACTATCAACAAAGACAGGTTAGGAGCTTTGTCTTTTCTGTTCTCTCCTGAGGGTGTTTGCATTTACATTCAGTTTGCAAGCACATTCGGCTCTCGAGGGAGTTGAAGACACTCAAAGCATTCGTGGCTGTTCTCGTGTGATTCTTTGAGAGTGACACAATCTGGTGCTTGAACTTAGCACCCTTAACTCTGGAAGGGGTTAAATGCGTGTTGTGTGATGTGGTCACTGTAATTTGTTCCACCCAGGCTTGAGGAACAACTTTTCAGGCTCTTACTTGAGAGTTTAGAGTTAAGCACCAGCCCTCTGCAGCTCGGGGTTCCCTAAGTAGGCTGCCCCCCACTTAAGTGGGCTCACTTATGAAGTAGTAACTGCCTCTCCCATTGTATGGGGTTTTATTAAATAGGCAGTTCCTTTGTAAGTATTCTTTTGATATAAGGTGAAGCTGCCTTACCCTGATGGTCCACGTCTTAAGCAGACGGCTCCTTCATGAGCATTGCAATGTATTAAGTTTGAAGCTGCCTCCTCCTAATGGCAGGTTCTCCCTTATGTTTAGTGAAGTTGCGGCTGCCTACCAAACCCAGATGTTGGGTCCCTAAGCAGGCGGCCCCTTCACTTTTCATTGCAATGTACTAAGGTTGAAGCTGCCTCCCCCTGATAGGGGGTTCCTTAAGCAGGCAGCTCTCTTAGGTCTTGAAGTAGTAGCTTCCTCCCCCAAAGTTGGTGTCCATAAGCAGGCGGCCCGTTCACAAGTCATTGCAATATACCCCTTAGATTCCATTAATTAGGACATGGGTATTTAATGGAGTATCCTTGCCCCTGATGGGGTTCCTTTTAAGTATGAAGCTCCTTAATACCAATAAGGTGATAGCCTAACCTCTGCCCCCTAGTGTTGGGTTCAACAGGTAGGAAGCTCCCTTGGGTGTTACCAGGAAGGCTTCAGGAAGCCCACCTTGAGGCAGCTAGAACGAGTAGCACCTTCCCCATTAAGGGTTCTAAACAAGGTCCTTATCACAGCTTTCAAGCACTCGCTACCTCCCTTATGTTAACCTAGGGGCAGTAGCCTCCTTTAAGCTTTTGTAGGAGGCTCCCTTTTGTGATATGCTGATGTCTCAAGGTTGCAGCTACTTCCCCCTGATTGGGGTCTTATATGATTGGGGTCTACCGTTATTAAGCAGGCGGCTTCCCTGTAAGTGAATATTAAAATGAATGTAAATGAATATTTCTGTAATGCACCATGTTAGATGGTTCACAGTATAATTTCCAACATTAGTAGAGGGAGAAACTCTAAAATATAAAATAATGAAATAATGAATCATGATTGAATCAAAAAGGAGCTTGTGAATAGGAATTAGAATCAAACTGAATCAGGGAATCTGTATCAGTACACAGCTCTATAGATCATGATGTACAATTGATAAAATCTTAAATTCATGGCCTTTCTGATTTTCAGACTGAGGCAGAGATAAGCTCTCCTGTCACTTCTCATATCCATCACATTAAAGCTCAAAGTTCTGACTCTGAGTGAGGGGAGCTCGAAATAGAGCCCAAAACACTCTTAAAAATGAAGAAAAAAGTTAAAAGTTTCTATAAAAGAAGATTCACATTTATCCTGCTGAAAAGTGTGCGGTCAGTTGATAGTCTTTTCTACTCACCAAGGCTTTTATTTGATCATAAATACACTAAAAAATACAAAAAAAATTAAATATATTTAGCCTATTAATGTTTGAAACATGCAGATAATGTATTGGTATGGAGTGTATTCTCTGAAGTGCTGTCAGGGACTTTTGTATAATTTGAAGAGTTTGGTTCCAAAACGCGATAAATCCATTTTGATTAATTTGAGTAAAAATGTGGATAAGATGAAAACCACTATTTTCTGTTTCAAACTTTCACATAGCATCTTTAGGTTATAATAACAAAAAAAAAAAAAATCAAATCCAGATTTTGATTTCAAAGATTTATTATAAAAACTGATAATTTTTTCCCCAAAATGCAATAAATTCATGACACTTTTTTTTCAAAATGCAATTAATCCATTGAATCAATATAAAAGTTATTTTTCATATTGAAACTGTTGAAAATACACAACAAAATAAGTTGATCCACATATGACAGCCTCTGAACTCGGTCAATATCTTATTACAGGCACTGGACTAAAAATACATACAATCAGCCATCGCTAGGAAATACCTCCTGAACTTTTTAGACGGCGATCATCTGTAAAATGCCTCGGTCCTGCTCGGTTTTCGTTGACTGAGTAAAACAATTGAAAGTTTTTCAAAAGATCCCCAGGGGTTAACGTGTCAGCGTGACTGAAGTTTGATGCTGTCGTGTGAGAACAAACAACAGCCGGCATTTTTCCTCCTCCCGCGTGCCTCGTCTTCTTAATCTCCTCACGTAAATGATTAGATTTCGATGGCTTCCGTTTCTTCCCTACCGCAGAAACCACCAGAGGTTCATCAATGCCGTCAAAATTATACACATTTTTGTTTGATTGTTGATCAAAAAGTACAAAGTAGATAGGAAAAACTAGGATGCCGGGTGTATTCAGAGCGCCGCCGTTACTGTTTACAATGCGTGGAATGGTGCGCTGTGATTGGTTGAGCGGCTTTATCGCATTCTGCAGAGAAAGGAGACTGGCATTTGTCGCGGTTTGGAAAGAAAGGGAGAAAACATGAGAGAATAACACGGCGGATATCGCATTTTACGTAAAATTTAAAATGGACTTTTCAATACCGACCCTATACAATACTGATTTTTGCGGGAACTCAATTTTTTTTAAATGGCGTTTATCGCGTTTTGGAACCAAACTCTTCATTTATTTAAACTTTCTGGGGAAATTATTATTTTTATTTTTTTAAATGAGTGCTGCACGATTAATCATATCGCAATCGCGATGTCAAGCCTATGCCATTATATGACGCAAAATGCTGCGATTTTATGAAATAAATAAATGCATGTGTGGACATGACAAACCATTCTCTCTGAGAGCAGTTTTCCCATTTTCTACACCGCTAATAAAAAGAATACCAGTCAGTTTCAGTTTAGGCAGTGGCGTGTATGGTCGCGTTGTGACTTTTTCCGGTGCACAAGTGCGTAAAACAGGTGAAGATGATGCCGAGCAGACGGACACTGAACTGGTGGCCAGACAAAAATTCTACCTCTGTTATATGGCGATATTTTGGTATAAGATAACTGACACTGAGCAGAGAGAGCAGGGCTGCCAACTCTCACTCATTCAGCGCGAGACTCACGCAATTGACACTTTTCACACGCTCTCACGCCACACATCCATTTTCTCACTCACAGAAAAACCGCGAAGCAAAGAGGACAATGACACCGACACACTAGACAGAGCAGGTTACTTTTGGTAGGAACAAATTCTCAGATCTCAGATCCTGTCAATTTTATTACGAAATTCAAACAATAGCAATTTAGGGGATTGTAAATGTGACGTGACAGTCAGATCGTGGTCGTGAACCAAACATCTCTCTTTACTAGTTAATAGTAAATAAACATGAATGAACAATAGGCCTAGGTGTTTTGAAAGATACAGTATAACTTACCGAAATGTTTATGCTTCATACATAATATCGATCAATCAATGTTTTTTTCAACCGTGGAAAGAAGTCAATAAAACAGCTGGAGAACAATGTGTCACTATACGTTAATATGTGCACTATATTAAATTTTGTTATATTTTAACTATTTAATATTGTAACTTTGTTATTATAGCCTAGTAAAAAAGCACATAATATTTAATTTGAGTTGCCATTTTTAACCTTTAATAATAATACCAGCTGACAGGGTAGTATGTTTACAGCATTAGGTGAGATATTTTTTTTTTTTTCTTGAGAAAAAATAACATTTATCTACTGTTAGGCTACCTAATATTTATCCAAATTAATTGATATTGAATCAAGATCAGAATCAAATCACAAGATTTGAATTGAAATCGTGACATTTGTGTCAAGCAATAATAAAATCAGTAGCCAACAAATCATTGTACAATGTAAACATTGTAACATGGTGTCACTAAACGTAACAAAATTCTGTTTAGTAACCAAATGTTTTGACAAATCACAATACACTTACACCAAAAATGATCCACAGACTGAGTTTATACAAAGCATATATGTTACATCCTGCTTAAATGTCCCTGCTTGTCTGGACAGAATGTTCAAAATATCTTATTTTCATGAGCATACAAATGTTCTTATTTATTGTTCTATTTATTTTATATTATTGTACTATTGAGACATTAACAAGTTTGCAGTAATGCAAAGATGTCATTATTTAATTTTGTAAAAAATATAATTTTAATTTTGAAAACACTTTGCATTTAGTTGTTGTTGCTAGTTTGAGTTGAGAAATACTGTACACATTTCAGCATTATCACTAATCTGTGTGTGCATTTTCCTTGAGAACCAAGCAAGCTAACTCATGAAACCATTTGTTTATTATATCGCAATCACAATCTTGACCTCAATACTCGCAATATGACATTTTCCCCAAATCGTGCAGCCCTATTTTGAATGCATTTAATTTTGTTTATTTATTCATTCATTTACTTTTCATTATTAAAATTGTAAGTAATGTTATGTAACAGGGTCATTCCGTGTCAACTCATCCAGAGGTCGAGACTAACCAAAATTTAGATTTTGATCATTTTTGTCTGGTGAAAGAAATACATAAATGAAGAAGAAAGCCAAAATATTAAATGCCATGGATGTATATTTACTGAGTAAACCACTATTTTGTAGGTGGGCGTCAAAATGACAATTTTCACCTGTGATTTGGAGCCAAATTACAGGGGGTTAAATTGACTTCAGAAAGATGGCAGCATAATTATTTTAATGAGTATGTCTATTAGTAAAATCTGTTGACTTTAACAATCTTTGTTGCATTATATGCCAACAGTGAAAGTTCAAAAATGGGAAAAAGCACTTCTTGTGTTTTTTTGCCCCAAGTTCGCAAGCCTGTAAACTCAAAAAGTATTAAAGATATATTAATATTCGTTTTTTATATTTTGGTTTTTAATAAACATTTATTTTGGTATCTTCATTTTAAAGGCCCCATGTGGTTCAAACCCAGAGATATGGAGATTTTAATGTGGTTCCATGAGTAAATTTGTTAATTGTACACATTTTCGGTAGTCAAAAAACAAATGTGGGAGACTTTGTATACAGTTGATTTGTTTTTTATTTAAAGATGAATATCAAACAAATAATGATGAAACTAGAAATATATCTTGGTTTGTTTTTTTGTTTTTGTTTTTCGAATAAAAAACGAGTGTCATAATTATTCTTTTTCTGAAGTTTAGGCTACATGTCTGTACTCTGTAACCCAAGAAGTGTTAAAGCTGCCGTCGGCAAGTCTGGCAGATTGGGTCGATTAGCCAAAATTTTGAATGTTTACAACTCTCATGCCCCTCCCCACTACCAGCGAGCACCCTCCCATCGAGGTCGTGCTCGTCAGTGCGTCACTGTGCGTGTGTACCTGATTTTCTGTGAACGCGTCCGTCTCTTCAGCATCTATCAACACCATGGACTCGGAGGTAGGCTGCCCTGGCTAATCTATCCATAGATAGCAATAACCGAGGAATTGGAAGCTTGTTAGTAGATTTTCTCTCCGCCATCACGCTTCATGCAATCTCCAGGCGAACTTCAGGCGTGGCGTGTGCATGTGATATTAACGTGCGCGAGTGAGGGGGATCTGTGGCGTGTGCACGACCTGTGATTGACAGTCAGATCTCACACCCCCCTGCGCTGATTGGACCTGATGAAGCGGGAGCGCTGGATTTTTGCAAAACAAATAACACGCTCCAGGTGGAGTTAGAAGCTCGGGTTTTTTTCTAAAAGCACCTTATTTATGTTGTTCTGTCGGATTATAGTGTCGATTACACTGAATATGATCAAAAAAATGTTGCCGACGGCAGCTTTAAAGATAAAAGATAAAAGATTTTAGATTCTTGTTCCTATGAAACCTTTCTTTTGGAATCTTAATTTATAATATTTTACACACTTTGTACAGCAATATCGTATTGCATAATTTAACTAGTTATTGCATATCGCATTTTTCTTCAATATCATGCAGCCCTAATAGAAGGTTCAAAATAATAGCTGTTGTTTCAAATAGAAATCTTTTGTAACATTATAACTGCACTTTTGATCAATTTAATAAAGAATTATAATAAATAAATACATTATAATAAATAAATAACAATAAATGAAAATATTCAGCAAAACTTTCAAGTAATGTCCCATTAGTACTAGTTAGTGCATTAACTAGGCTAACATTAACAATGAGCAATACATTTGTTGCAGTGTTTATTAATCTTTGTCAACATTGGTTTTGTTAACATACAATTTTTACGATTAATGATAATGTTAGCTCAGGTCCATTATTTTGAAAAATTTATTAGTAAATGCTGTAAAAGATTAATAATTGCTTTAGAAGTATTTTCCATTATTAGTTCACTGTTAACTAATGGAAACTTATTGTAAAGTGTAACCTAAAATTTGACTGGCTATTACTATATAGCCTAAATTTTGAATTACAGTTAGAATTTGAAATACAGTTAGTGTATTTATTTGAATCAATTTGAATCAATCAATTGCTCTACTGAAATATGAACAAGGGGAAAAGAGTGAGCAGATGATCAGTGCAGGAGATTCTTACTGAATGAACCCTGAAAACAAACCACAACTAACAAGAGATTGAAAAGATGTTGCCTGTGCATCCAGTAAAAAGATACAGTCAAACATCTATCACACACACACACACACACACACACAGGTTGAGCTTTGTAAATCTCTCTCTGTCTGATAAGGTGGCAGCGAGCGATGAAATGGAGTCTGCCAAAGCCGATTCTCTAGGGTAAGATTAGCCGAGCGTGTTTCCACTGGTCCATCCGCCGCAGAGGGACAGAGATTTGTTGGGATTTCCTTTCACACAGGTCTGTAATGCAGCAGAGTTTTGAAGAGAACAACGTCTGTTTAATGTCATGTGTCTGAGGTTGGAAATGAGCTGCAGAGACTCATCAATAAAACTGATTATAACAGTCAACAACTAATGATCATTTAGTCTGAATACCTCCACTTTACAAATGAAAAGTATAGTAAATCCTTAGCATACAAATTATATTTAACTCCATTTAGTTTGGAGAAAATACAGAAAATAAAATTAGGCTTTTTTATCACATTAAATTGTGTGTGTCAGTGGGTGAATATATATAGTATGTCTTTAGCATAAATATTTATATTTGATTAATATCCTTCATTTATTTCTAAGAAAATAAATAAATAAAATGTTGCAGAGCTAAACCAGTAACTCGAGCATCACTGAGCAGCGTTCAGCTCAGCTCTGGTGACACGCATGTGGGCGATTTCACAGTCAAAGCAGAAACACATTTGTGTGCATACAACCCATATGCGTTCACAGGTGCACAAACACACACACACACACACAGGGTTATCATGATTTATGGGGACATTCTAGAGGTGTGCAATATAATCTACTGACAATATCGAGTATGTCCCCCAGTTTACAAAAACACACCTAGAGAGCATGCATACATTACATGATGTAGCCTTAGTAGGTTAGACTAGTGTGCTTGCTCATTTAGAGTGCACACTTTTACTGCGTGATACCACAAATGTGATATTGATTTTAAAACAGTTCAATAAACAAGAAGTTGATATTAAGTGACTTACATTTTAGACAAGAGTATTGGCTGTTTTCTCTCTCTCTCTCTCTCTCTCTCACCAAAAAAGATAGTTCAAACATCTGAGCAACACAAGGAGGTGTTTCATTACTGAATGAACGAATCGTTTGAATGAATGATTCAATGACTCACTCATAATGCTTCATTCCTGAATGAATCAGCCATTTGAATGAATCTGTTGAAACTCAATGACTCACTCAAAAACAGTGACTTGCTACCACCTACTGGCAGTTTAAATTTCACATTTAAAGTATTTTTTCCTTTTTTATTTGTAACTGCAGGTTAAATGCATTCATGTTGCCTCTGATCTGCATTAAACAGTATGTGCAGTGCATCTAAATGAAAATTCAGATGCAGCTTCTGTGTTTCTTCTGCATTGCAAAGATTAGTTTTGTTCATAGTGATTTCATGTGATTGGTAACAGCCCTATTGTGTCTTAATCTAATTGAATGTATTGATACATGTAAGAATTTGACACAAAAGATGATGCATACATTTAATTAGTTTTTTTTTTTTAAAAACTTATTGGAAAAGATGATTTCTGTCACTGCTGCGAACTGACCATCGCACAGAATATGAAGAATATTATAAGCTTTGGGAGTCAGCTGTCCACAGCAGTCTTAAACATGCCAAGGTACCAAAACAATAAACACACTCAGCAAAATAATGTCTAATTATCATTATCAATGAAATCCCAGAAAAAAAATTTTGATATTATTTTTGGCAATATCGCACACACCTAGGACATTTCATAGACACAATGATTTTTATATTTGTACAAAAAAAAAAACTATATTCTATTTGCTAATCATAAACCTAAACACAACTCTCACAGAAAACTTTCTGCATTTTTACATTACCAAAAAACATAATTCTGTATGATTTATAAGCAGTTTTCCTCACAGGGACCAAAAATGTCCCCACAAGGATAATGATTTCATATATTGCCATCTTTGTGGGAGCATTTTGTCCCCATAAAGTAAGGTATACGTGAACCACACACACACACACATACAAACACACTACACAGAGTGAACGATTACACAGATGATGCAGTGAGATTGCTGTTGTTCCCCTTTAGAAATGCTAAGGTTTTTTTTATTATTTTTTTTATTATATTGCATCTTATTACTAGTTGCACTGGAAGTCATCCATTCGAATTATATGAATTACAAAAGTATCGTGACAAGAATGAAATGCAGAGCTTTGGGTTTGGTAAATATCTTTAAAATGTATTTTTCATCTTGTCTTTTAGCATCAGGATTATTTGAAAGAGGAAAGGAACGTTGAGCGAGTCGAGCTGAAACTTTTGATTCACTAGCAGCACAGCAGCACTACGTCTTTCCTGTCAGCAAGAGTGAACACGCTAAATTAATGAACTGTGTTTTGTTTGGAAATGCTCTGTACGGCGTATGATATATTGCCTTTCAGGTTCTCTTTTGTCTCTCACAGAAGAGCCATTGTTGCCGCTTCTGTTCGGCTTTACATTTCCTGAGCAAATGAGTCTGAAACACAGGCTTGCTCTATTGACGCCATGCAAATCTTGCCCCAATTCTGTAAACAAAAGCCAAACGGCTCGTTTGGTTTCAAGCGTCTGACCCTCGTCACGCTTGTACGGATCTCATTCGGACTTTATTCTTTTATTAAAGCACTTCAGAGACTCTCAGAGAGACTTCATCACGTTTACCTGAAACACTCGGCCTCGTATGTTTGTGTTTAGCTCCAAATTTGGGCCGTTTTCTCCAAGCAGAGACTGACGTCAGAAAGACCAGCAGCCCGTTTGAAACTGGAAACATTTACTGAGGAGAAATAGCAGCTAATTCTGGATGTGTTATTCTCTCGTCTGCTTCACATTGTTTTTGGAGAGAGGACGTCCACAGACCGCAGACTGGTGAAGAAACTGACCTCATTTACCCCTCATTTAGCACACACACAGTATGTACTTTGCACACTACATGAGTGATTGTCTGTGCACTGATGCTCAGATGACTATACTGCATTTGTCAGAATGTGCCATAGACATCAGAGCGCGACGTACTGTATCCCACAATGCAATGTGCTCAATCTTTCTGACAAAAGTTCAGACATTTATACAAGGAATTTAACTGAAAATGCAAACAACCATTTTTATCTTATTTATATTTCATACTGTAGCCTAAATGTGACTCTCACAAAGCTGCCAAGAAAGAAAAAAGAAAATAGTTCCCAACCCTGGTCCTGGAGTCTTTACTACTGAGCTTATGATTAAATCAGGTGTGTTTGATTAGGGAGACATCTCAAATGTTCAGTAAGGATAATAAATTAATAAAAATCTCAAATCATTGTTTCCAGCTAAAGCATCAAACAGCCCTTCGGCACTAGCAGTGGTCAAACAAAAAATGCAAATGTCGAATGGAAAGGGAATTAAATGCCACATGAGTCTGATGAATGTCAAACAACAGCAGGTGAATTCAGCGGCATGATGGGAGATAATCGAATGTCTGATTTGTGAACAGCCTGTAAATCACTGGATCTTCACTGAACACGGCAGTTCATCTAGGCTACTGGATGCATAAGTCTGACCTCAAAGCAGTCTCTCTCTCTCTCTCTCGAACACAGACACACAGAGAGAGAGAGAGAGAGAGAGAGAGAGAGAGAGAGAGAGAGAGAGAGAGAGAGAGAGAGAGAGAGAAAGAGAGAGAGAGAGAGAAAGAGAGAGAGAGAAAGAGAAAGAGAAAGAGAAAGAGAGAGAGTAAAGTACCAGCAAATGTGACAGACGGAGAGAGTTTGATCTGTTGTTGTTGTCTGGTTTTACAGCAGTTCACTGTGGCCTTGAGTTAATTAGTGAACAATAATAAACAAACACATTTAACAAGAGCTGAAGAACCTACTGACAGCACAGCGCTGACCTCTGACCTCAGAGACTGTGTGTGTGTGTGTGTGTGTGTGTGTGTGTGTGCATCTCAACACATGCTCAAACAGCTCAGTGTCCTAAAGCACAACTCACTCTTTCTACTGTATGATGTTTGTCAATGCTATTTAACAGCATATTGTAAAAAAAAAAAAAAAAAAATTATATATATATATATATATATATATATATATATATATATATATATATAATATTATATTATATTATATTATATATTATATTATATTATATTATATTATATTATCTTATATTTTATATATATATATAGTACAGGCCAAAAGTTTGGACACATTACTATTTTTAATGTTTTTGAAAGAGGTTTCTTCTGCTCATCAAGCCTGCATTTATTTGATAAAAAATACAGAAATGTTTTTTTATATTGTGATATATTATTACAATTTAAAATAATTGGTTTTCAATTTATTATACTTTAAATTATCATTTATTTCTGTGATGCAAAGCTGAATTTTCAGGATCATTACTCTATCTATCACATGATCCTTTAGAAATCATTCTAATATGATGATTCATTATCAAAGTTGGAAACAGTTCTGCTGCTTAATATTTTTTCATAACCTGTGATACTTTTTTAGGATACTTTGATGTAGGGCTGAACGATATTCTGTTTTAACATCGACATCGCGATGTGCGCATGAGCGATAATCACATCGCCGGAACATGCGATGTGAAGGGTAGTAGCACCCATGATGTATTAAGAGAACGGTAGCACCAGGGTAGCACACAGTAAACACGAGTTTGTTGTATGGCTTGTTGCTGGGGTGACATGCACGTTCCGCTTGCCTGCACAGTGATTGGTTCGCTGTGTCGCTGCTCACCGCTCACAGCCAACATTCACTGGCAATCCTATAGCTAAAAATGGGCGACGAAGAGGATCCGCCGCAAAAAAGATTATGATTTCGTACCAAAAAGAAAGTCAAAATCAGCTATTTGGGACTATTTCGGCTACAAAAAGGAGGATGTTGACCAAAAAGAGGTACTTTGCCTGGAGTGTTATAAAGTTATGGATGGTTGTCTTTTTTTAAAAAGTCTTTTGTTTTTATTTTTCGTGTTCGCATTTATGAGGAAAAAACAATGTTACGTGACAGTTCTCCATTACGGACGCGACCGCTCTGAAAGCGGCAGTAAAAGACTGCTTTAAAACTTTCACAGAGACCTCAAACAGAAAGCAAAAAGCCTTTCTTTAAAGCGAATTTCGTTTTGTATTAATTGTATCTTAATTTTAATCAGTGTTTCATTATCCACTTTCCTGGATTTAATAAACAAGAAGTAAATATAGCAGAGTCAGACAATAGATAATCACGACACGGAGGCGCCAGCGCCTGAACTGGAGCTTAAGCTATCATCCATGAACCGAAACTCAGCATATAAGATTTCCTACTCACCTCACACAGCTAAAAAAAAAAATTAAATATATCTATTATCTACAGAAATCTCTACTTTTAAACAGAACCATTCAAAACAAAATAAAACCATGTAGGCCTAATCCCTATCAAATGTGTATTTGAGAGAGAGAAAGATTTTTTTTTTACTTATTTTGAGGAATTTTAGCCTAATGAACAAACATCTGTTTAGAGCGCCGCCACGTTGGATTGCGTAGAATGTTCACCGAATTCTGACAGAAATATGTTCTAATTTTGGAATAAAATATTAAGTGACCTTTGTCACTTGTAATGAAGCTTGCTTATTAGTGAAATTATTAATATCATGGAATGGTAATTATGGACTTTAGCCTGGATTGATGGCTCGCAATATCGCAATATATATCGTTGGGAAAAAAATATCGCAATGTAATTTTTCCAATATCGTGCAGCCCTACTTTGATGTATAAAAAGTTTTAAAAAAAGAAGAAGAAAAAAAGAAAAGAAAAGAAGCAGCAAATGTTTTGAAAATATAAATCTTTTGTAACAACAATATACACTACTGGTCAGTAATTTGGGGTCAGTGATTTTTTTTCTGTCTTTTTTAAAAAATAAATCAATACTTTTATTCAGCAAGGATGTGTTAAATTGATAAAAAGTGATAGTAAAGAAGATTTATATTATTAGAAAATATTTTTTTATTTTGAATAAATGCAGTTCTTTTCAACCTTTTATTCATCAAATAAATTAGGAAGCAGAACTGTTTACAACACTCATAATAAAGCAGAATATTATAATGATTTCTAAAGGATCATGTGATAGACTGGATGTCACATGTGACACTGAAGACTGGAGTAATGATCCTGAAAATTCAGCTTTGCATCACAGAAATAAATGATAATTTAAAGTATAATAAATTGAAAACCAATTATTTTAAATTGTAATAATATATATCACAATATTAAAAAAAAAATCTGTATTTTTGATCAAATAAATGCAGGCTTGATGAGCAGACGAAACCTCTTTCAAAAACATAAAAAATAGTAATGTGTCCAAACTTTTGGCCTGTACTGATATATATATATATATATATATATATACACACACACATACATATAAACATACATACACACACACTGACAACACATTTTCTTTACTAGATAAATGTCTTCTGGCTTAATAGCCAGAAGTTAAACTGGCCCGGAATGAGGGTGTTGCGCATACTTTTACACATTCCCGCAGGTTTCATGATTATAAAGCGGGATATTTCCCCAAAAAGGTATGCATGCAGGCTATAGTGCAAATAAATGTATTAATAAATGAGTAAAAATTTATCAAGAGAGCTGCATGCTGCGAAACAAGACTTTTGCTCACATTTCGGGACAGTTTACGGAACTCTCACTTGCCCATTGGGGCTAGTGTTGCATAATCTCTAATGTTCATTATTTGCACGCAGTTTTAAGTCTTGCAAATTGAAACATTCAGGCAATTTTACTTAACTCTTTCCCCGCCAGCATTTATTTTAAAAAGTATTTGGTCAAATGTTGTATGAATATCTGAACATGCAATATATCAAAAGAAAGAACAGATCCTCTCCTTTTAAACACAATAAAACACTAAGTAATGCGTAATGCGTGGCGCATCGCAGAGCTAGTGCAAGATGAGCATTTGTGGTTAAAAAGGGTTAAATATTTTTTTTTTTTAGAAGATCACCAATCGTTTCGCTAGATAAGACCTCAGCTGGGATCGTGTAGAGCCCTTTGAAGCTGCATTGAAATTGTAATTTGGACCTTCAACCCATTGGTTCCCGTTGAAGTCCACTATATGGAGAAAAATCCTGGAATGTTTTCCTCAAAAACCTTCATTTCTTTTCGGTTGACGAAAGAAAGACATGAACATCTTGGATGACGTGGGGGTAAATTAAAGTAATTATCAGGAAATTTTATTTTCTGAAGTGAACTAATCCTTTAATGCTTAACAGATTACATTCTTAAGTATATTATTTTAGAGTAGAGTAGCCTATATTATGACCATAAGTACCTATTTTAAAAGTGTGCTAAAGTGTAGGCCCTACTTCTATTTCACCAGGGACGGACAACAGCTATAAATCATACACACTTTTACTGGAAATGGATGATATTCATTCATCATTGTAACGGATGTGCAAAAGACCATCACACATCATTCACACTAAATATCATCTGTGTAAACCAGCTGGAAAATATGAACTTCACATATAAAATCAGCAGAATACACAATAATCGCGTTCAAGTACTTCTGTCAACAAAACTAGACAACAGCTGGTATTACTTTAACTAGAAAATTCACTGAGTGTGTGAGACAGTTAATGTGCCACTTGAGCCACTCATCTATTTCTGTAGTCCTGCCGATAACACACACACCATCTCATCTATTTAGGGGTCTTCCCACAGGTTTCTATAATTACTCAATTGAACTTCAAAATGATAGCTTTTGCAGTATGGAGAAAATAAAAAAGTCATTTTTCACAACTTTTTGCATGACAAAATAAATCATGCAAACATGGAACCACAAGAAAGATTGTGAGGAAACATAAAATATGCACACTTTTGTCCCACAAATCACATGACCCAGTGTTCCCCGCAATGAGTCGTGAGTTTGCGGTCTCAACTATGAAATAACACAATCATCACGTCTATAAAACATACAGTGCACCAGTACAGAATCATGGAGAAATTACTCTTGAGCTGCTCCATGTTATGCTTTTTTTTTTTAAAGAATCATACATTTTCATAAGGACTGAATCAGTCTGATGAATCTTTAAATGAATCTGTCTGGAGTCAACAGTTGGCTCACTCACTGAACCACGAGTCTTGATTTTCAGGGACATTTAACTGCTCATGATGTAGCTTTTCTGAGAGTTTTAAGTCTATAAAACCAATATCAGACAGCATCATCACTGACTTATTGATTCTTCACAAGTGTGTCAACAGAGTCACAGAACGACACAAATGCCTTTCTGCCTTTGGCCATGACTAAACCATCACAACCAAGCAATTGACTGATAAAATAATTTCAAAATTAAACTTTGACACCTCACAGAAAGAAAAGGAAAACAAATGGAAAGTGGAAAAATTTAATTCAAATTGAACTCTACTTAATCTACAATAGATCAGTGAACGGATTCAGTTCAAGCATTCAGTAAACACAAACACACACACACACACACACACACACACACACTGGTGTCTAGAACTGTTTGTGATGTTTGACTGGCTGACTGACTGTCATGTAAAAATGTTAGATTCTGATGTCATAAGTTAGCTGATTGCCTGGCTGCTCTCTGATTGGTTCTTGCACAGAAATTGACATGTTGTCTTATTGTAGACATGCCCCTCTTCAGAGTGCCATTATGTCTGAGAGGACGTCAAAAGTCACACATCACACACACACACACACCTACTGAACTAAAAAAGCACATCATAGTCTGCAGTACATATGGTTTAAAGACGGTCTGCATAATACAGCCCCCCTAAAGACAATCAAAAAAATACAGTTTTATTTCTAAACATAGTTCTAAACATAGGTTTTGTCATACTTCTGGAGATATGCTTCAAAAGTTAAACAAACACACACATTTTCCTTTAAAATATGATAATTTAGAAAGTGACCTTGTGCATTTCAGCGTGTGTGTGGGTGTGTGTGTCTATTTGTGGCTTGAGTTCAAGTATCAGTGTCACAAAAACATCTGAAACATTTACAATGGCTTAATACACACACACACACACACACACACAAGCTTTTGCCCGGCGGCAGCTAATTTTGCGTATCCACAGCGGGCGACCTGTAGGACATGTTGAACTGAATTATTCGGTGCGCTGTATTTGTTTCAAGTATTTTCAAAAAATAAGCAGGACAAGAAACCTCATCAGGCGATACCAAAGACCTTTAAAGCCTGGAACACACCAAGCCGACGCCGACGAACTAGCGCTGATGAAAGCCGACTGTGTTGTCGCCTCGCGTCGGGGTAAAAAGCTGCACTTGAACACACCGAGAGAACTACAGCCGACTGTCAGCTAGAATGCGAGTTCTGCGCCTGCATGTAAATGAGACAGCTGTCTATTTCTGCAGATATATTCGTCTATATTCGTCATTCAAAAAGGGAAACCGACGCTGCCGGCTGCAGTTACACAAACCGTAAACAAAGCAGTGTGTGCTTACCGTTTTGAATATCAATCCTGCTAAACACTTTCTTTATTCCACTCCTCTCGTGTTAATATTGAAATATTCGCCAAGGAACACTCAGGTAAGATGACATATCATTAGAACAGTTTTGCTATTATTCTCGTGCACTGACTCGGTCACTAAGCTGAACAGCCAATCAGAGTTCCCTCTTTCACCGACGGCCCGACGCCGATTCAACATGTCGAATCGGCCGTTACAAAGCCGACGAGGACCAATTTCAGCCGACGGTGCGGAACACACTGAGAAGATTTAGTCGGCCGACGCACGGAAACTGCCCGACGTCCGACTGTCGGCTTGGTGTGTTCCAGGCTTAACAGTGAAAAGATCAAACTGACCGAAAACAGATCCATGGTAAAAGACTGTGTGAAAGCAAAGAGAAAGAAAAAGAGTTTTGGTCCCTGATAAGAGATATGAATCCGTGTATCATTCGTTCAGTCGTTTTTTGAATTAATATTGAATATAGAAAAATGAGAAAACGGTTCCTTTTTCGTTTTTTTCATTTTTTACAAAAAAACGAAAAACAAGAATTCAGCTGGATTTCTCGTTTTTCTTTCTCAGTTAGAAAAATGAATAAACAGCTTGAATATTCGATTTCTACACGTGGGTGGGAATTAAACGCCCCTTTCCTCTGATTTGTCAGCCGAAGATCAAACTGTTCCGTCATCAGTTCTGCACAGCAGAATAAGATTCCTCCGTTGTGCGGATTCTTAACGTATTTATTGCAACTACATTTAATCTTTTTCTCATCAAACCACCAGACTAACGAATGTCTCGACACAACCCGTACCGGGGAATAGACTAGATAGGGCTTTCTTCTGTGTATATAAATTCACCTACGCTTTGCATCAGCTGGCTATATGGGCAGGATAAATGACGGCTGTTAGCCTATCATTGTCGCCCTCGCCCAGTAATTAAAAAAAAAAAAGTATTATAAATTAAGATATAAATCAATATAATTAGTTGTAAATTAAATATTTTTAACACTAATACAAAAAAGAAAAGAATAATGCATTGACTATATAATTGGCCTATATTAACGTTAACGTATAAACTGTCATTCAGACTGACTAGCCTATCTAACAACTGGAGAAGTTTTATGATGTAGGCCTTGTGTTTTATTAAAATGTATTATAATTTATATCTCTAGGATTCACGCTTGTGCGTGGCGCGCCGGGTCATGTTGAGAGGGAAACGCGCGCGTCACATCGTTGTAAAAAAAAGCATATTCATAAATAGTGTAAAAGACCTGCAAATAAAATACAACATTAACATTATAAACACTATTAATAACATAATATGCGTATTTTAACGAGAAACTGAAACTGTACAGAGCAGACGTTGGTTTCGGGCATCTCTCATTCGTCCAGTAGCCTATTTGCAATGTAACATTTGGATGCTAATTAATAATGTAAAGAAGGCTTCGTACTTCATTCGAGTCCCAATATAGGCCTACACGTAAATCAGCATCTCCACAGCAAGGGAAATTAGTTTGGAATGTCAACAGACCAATTAAGCAGAATAACGTTTTATATGTTTGGTTGACTGTGTTTTATTTTAATAACGAACAGGCTGCGACACCCGACATCACTTGGATGTGTTGCTCAACAGGGGATTTAATAGCTACTGTCGTTTAATACTCTCATTCGAAACAGTAACATTTATATGTCTATTTGTGTACTTTCAAAATGACTACAACATATCATGCCTTTGAAATTATTATATAAGAATAATTATTATTATAAATGATTATTATATTCTTTCTGGCGCACACCAAAAATCAACCAAAATAGCCTACAGCCAATAGCCTTCTTGGCGCGCCTATATATTTTTGAAGGTCAACATTAAGATTAATCACAGCGTGCTTCATGTTAAAAAAAAACCCCGTGACTTGACTTTACAATCCGGAAAATAGCAAATTATTTCACGGACCCCCTGGCACTTGAGAACTCCTGGTCTACACAGAAGAAAGCCCCATCTAGTCTATTCCCCGGTACGGGTTGTGTCGAGACATTCGTTAGTCTGGTGGTTTGATGAGAAAAAGATTAAATGTAGTTGCAATAAATACGTTAAGAATCCGCACAACGGAGGACTCTTATTGATGACGGAACAGTTTGATCTTCGGCTGACAAATCAGAGGAAATGGGCGTTTAATTCCCGCCCACGTGTAGAAATCGAATATTCAAGCTGTTTATTCATTTTTCTAATTGAGAACGAAAAACAAAAAATCCAGCTGAATTCTTGTTTTTCGTTTTTTGGAAAAAATGAAAAAACGAAAAAGGAACCGTTTTCAAATTTTTCTACTTTCAATATTAATTCAAAAAACGACTGAACGAATGATACACGGATTGATCTGTATGAGCTCCTACAAATAAATGCAACAAGTATATGTACAAAACCGTTCAAAAAGTTTTTTTTTGTGTGTGTGTGTGCAATAAATTTATATTTTTATTCAGCAAGGATGCATTAAACTGATCACAAGTAACATAAATCTCTCAGAAATCAAAACATTATAATGTTAAAAATGTATTTACTATTTCAAATATTGTTCTTGGAACTTTCTATTTAAAAAAGCATCATGAAAATCCACAAAAATATGAAGCAGCGCAACTGTTTTCACATTAATAAGATATGTTTATTGTGCAGCAAATCAGCATATCAGAATGATTTCTGAAGGATCATGTGAGACTGAAGACTGGAGAAAGTATGCTGAAAATCCAACTGCATCACAGGAATAAATTACATTTTACAATTGTACAATATTCATATAGAAAACAGTTATTTTAAATTGTAATATTTCACAATATTACTGTATTTGTATTATATAAATGCAGCATTGGTGAGCAGAAGAGACTTCTAACCAGCCCTTAACTTTTGAACAGTAGTGTAAGTTAGTAAAAGTGCTTCATCAGTGTCAGTGAGATTTTCAAAATCGAACTTCATAAAACAAATTTACAAAAAGGCTGAAACGATCTACAAAAAAGTGTTGATGAAGTCTGTTGAAGGTTCCAGCTGAATTTGCATGAATGACAGTCCGATATCATGTGATCACTGGCACACGGCCCAGCAGCCAATCAGATGCCAGGGTCTTTTCCACCCTGATTTCCGCTGGCAACAGTGATGTGCAGAATGAGGGAAATATTGAGTAGCCATGAAAACACACACACACACAAAATTACAGACTGTCAAAGGAAAGTCTTGCAGAGTTTCACAGCATGTGACGATGCCAAGGACATTAATGATCTCAAGCACATCCCTTGTCCGTTTGCTCATTCATTCTCGCATTGATCCGGTTGTGATGCGGTTTGGGTCGTGAGCTCACGTCCACTGCAGAAAAGAGTCCTGCGGTTCTGTGGACTCGAGCCCAGAGAGTGAAAGACTGACAGGAACTCAACTGAGTTTCTCGCCCTGCATCTACATCTCCAAAAAACTCCAAACTGCTTGTTTCTCTCACATTTCTCCCAGTCAAAGGTCAAGGCAGGTCACCATATCACTTAATGTGGATGTGATGAGAAATACTTGAGCTCATACTGAAATTTCAGATTTTTCGAGCAAATGCGAGCACAATTTGAGATACTGTTTAGGTCTCATCTGGAACTCTAGAGGAGAAACATCAGGAGACTCAAGTAAATGGGAGAATCGATTGAGATCACAGGATTTCCTTTTGTTTTATTAGACTGAACGCTTAGAGATGAACAAGGGAAACTCCCAAGGTAGTCTGGGATATAATGCTTCAGAGGATTGTGGGAAATGCTTTCTTGGTACTCACCACAAGAGTGTGTGTGTGTGTGTGTGTGTGTGTGTGTGTGTGTGTGTGTGTGTGTGTGTGTGTGTGTGTGTGTGTGTGTGTGTGTGTGTGTGTGTGTGTGTGTGTGTGTGTGTGTGTGTGTGTGTGTGTGTGTGTGTGTGTGTATTTTTTTGAAATTGTAAAAATGCAGAAAGTGTTCTGTGATGGGTAGGTTTAGGGGTAGGGTTAGTGTAAGGGGACAGAATATACAGTTTGTACTGTATAAAAAACATTAAGTCTATGGGGAGTCCCCACAAAGATAGTGAACCAGACATGTGTGTGTGTGTGTGTGTGTGTGTGTGTGTGTGTGTGTGTGTGTGTGTGTGTGTGTGTGTGTGTGTGTGTGTGTGTGTGTGTGTGTGTGTGTGTGTGTGTGTGTGTGTGTGTGTGTGTGTTTCATATGGCACTCTGCTGTTGTGTTGCTATAGTGCTGGTGTCAGTGTGTCAGTCCAGATTGTCGAGAAAGAGACTTTCTGAGCAGTAAGATTAGAAATTAAACAGTATGAAAATTTTATATTATGATTACAGTGACCAAAATAATCACGGTTCTCAATATTATCTTATATTTTAAATTACAATCAACATGCAATTAAGGATCTGAAATCATTACATTCAGTTCACACGCATGTATATTATTTTAAAGTAAATTATTTCTGTTTTAAGCACTCTTTTTAAAAGATTGCTAAATGTAATTCTTTTTTTAACCAGGGATTTCAGCTCATACCGAGAGAGACGGCACTGAACATTTACCAGTAGAAGCGTCTAAAAATATTCACATCCCCTTATTCATTGCTAAATTCACGATGATATATAAAGTCTGTCATCTCCCTCGATCCGATCACTAAACTGCCCTATAAACACTGCGAGCAGGTGAATGAAGTGAAGTCAGTGCGTTTGTGTCGTGATGAATCGAGCTCTAAATGACGCTTTCTGGAATGTTGGAGATTTCTGGAATATTCCCGCAGGCTATTCCATCTGTTGGGAGAATGACTCTGCTGGGACGCGTTCCGGCTGCTGATTACAGCCCAGATATTTCACTCTCATCCCTGTCTGAATATGAATGTTCAGTGGCTCTGATTCCATGCAGTTATGATCACTCAACACACTGCTAATGAAACACAGACAAGCTCATCCAGCTCTGAGCATGCTGAATCATCTGAGGTCACTTACAGAACCACAAGACACAAAATGCCACTGGTATTAATTGTGCGAGTTTCATACAAGACAAAAATGTGCACAAGAACTGATTAACTAACATCAGCCCTCTCATGTCTGATGATTTTTACAGGTTTCTTGTCAACTGAATCTGATTTGCAAGAATGTTTATATTTATATATATATATATATATATGTGTATGTATGTATGTGTATATATATATATATATAATTTGCAGTGCTTAATAATGGGATTGTAGTCCATTAACTCAAAGGATAAGTTCACAATTCACAGTGTCGTAAATAATCACTTACTGTATATTAGCCAATAGCTATATAGTCACCGATATAAAAATCGTACACCCCAAATATGTCACAGATGAGACGCAAACTAATGAATGTCACACTGCACACACACACAATGCACAATCTCTTTCTGTCTTCTCCACTCGCCAGAGTTTGATGCTTTGACGTTTCGTCTGGATTACAGTTCCTGTATCCTCATTCCCTCCATAATCCCACAATAATCCATCAAATAAACTGCTGCAGAGATTACAAGAAAAAAGTGTGTGTGTGTGTGTGTGTGTGTGTGTGTGTGTGTGTGTGTGTGTGTGTGTGTGTGTGTGTGTGTGTGTGTGTGTGTGTGTGTGTGTGTTTTACAATCCCTCGAGAGACTCCAATCACTGTTAAACTATCATGTTACACATGATTATACATAAGATTTGTTTTAAAACACATATGACCACAAAACATCATTTACAGTATAAGCTGTTTTCCTCATGTGGACCAAAAAAATTTCCCCACAAGATAGATTTCTGGTATTGCCATCCTTGATGGGACATTTTGTCCCCACAACATAGGGTTTACCAGGACCAAACACACACACACAAACAAACACCTTTCTTTGTGAGGACACTGACACAATGCAATCTCTAGTTCCTTACCCTGACCTTACCCATCACAACTGAGTACCAGAACCCTTAACCTAAGCCTACCGGACAAAATGTCCACACTTATATAATATAGATTGTGTGCAGACTAGTCCTGAATCTGATTGTGAAACTAGTCTTTGACATGACCTTTGCAAACTTAATGTCCAAATAAAGTAAAGTGATAAAGTGACATTCATTTTTAATTCATTCTATGTTGCGAGCAGAAACATTGCAAGTCATAGAATATTCACAATCACAAAGGCTAGACCTTTTAATAATTACATGCATGTGTGATATCATGTGTTGCAATGTATGTGTATTACAAGGCATTATGAATGTTTATGATGCATTAAAGGGATAGTTCACCCAAAAATGTTCTCTCTGTCATCATTTACTCATCTTCATATTCCAAACATTGCAACATTCCGGACATTAAATCCCACTGAATTTAAATTGAGTTTAGTTGCTGCCTTATTTTATTTATCCCTTTGTTTTAATCAAATTGGCTGTACAAGTCTTTCAACAATTTTGATCTAATCTTCATAATCATTTATAACTTATAAAAGTTGAAATTGGTTAAAATATTTTGATTAGTACAAATAATTTCATATTGATAAACTTTATAGTTATTGGACTGATTTGAGCTGAATAATGACACTATTGTCTTTTTAGAGCTGCATTACATCAGAATTTGTCTCATATTTGATTGCATTCAATATTTGAAGCTTGCATCAATAATTCTGTTATTTACTGATGATATATTACAGTGAACCTGTATGACTTTTTTCACAAAAGAAAATCTGTTGAAAAATGTTGGGAATTAAAGAACATTGGACCCCATTGACTTTCAATGCATGACGAAGAAGAAAAAAAAACATTTTACAGGATAACTTCTTTTTTGTTGCATGGAAGAAATAAAGTCATACAAGTTTGGAATGACATGAGTGCAAGTAAATAGACTTAGACTTACTTTATAATGATGATAAATTATGACAAATTATCATCTTTTGTGTGAACTATCCCTTTAAGATGACCTCTACATACACATACAGGTCTGCAGTGAAGATTTCGTGAGAGATCAATTGACTGTCCACACTCAGTAAAACTACACAGTTCTTTATGAGCGCCATAAAACTCACCATTTACTAACTGCTGTCTTTTTTTCTGTTTTTCTGCCTGTCTCTCTCTGCAAAACTATAATCTTCTTACAGCAGCTCAGCATCCATCGCTCATGATGAAGAGAGACAGAAACATGCAAATGCTCAAACTGTGTGTGTGATGCACATTGAATATTACATGGATATTTGAGGTCATATCTGATGCATGCATTTGTGTGCGGTTTATGCACATGTGCAGCATTCATGCATGTATCTGTGTGCAAGTGTTCATGTGTGTGAGTCGGCATGGTGTTGGTGTGTAAGGTGTTCAAGCGTTTGCTAATGGAACTCATTCCTCATTTCACAGCGAGACGTGATTCCCATGAGAAACATAAATCACAGTCAAGCGCTCTGACTTCAGCTGTGTGTGCTCTGCAGTATTTCCTCTGATATCAGAGGCCGCTCTTGTGGACTTTGACAGCTCTGAGGTTCTGCTTCCTCTGGACACTTTCACTAATTTACAGCACACCAAATCTAAACCAGTGTCTCAGTCTCTCCCAGTTCATGAACAGTGTTACAGTATTCAGCACTGTATGACCTAAGCTGTTCACTGGGATAGTCTCCCATCTCATTCCCATGTATTTTTCATGCATCTCAGTTAAATAACTACTCATATATAATGCATCCACATATATAACTCCAGTTATTTAAGTCCAGCAGTATAACCCTAACCCTTATAAATACACTGATAAACCAAAATATATATATAGGCTATATATATATATATATATTTATATTTATTTATATTATATATATATATATATATATATATATATATATCATATATAGGCAATCTTGTATAATATATTATGCCAATCTTGCATATATATTTTATAATATATATTATACAAGATTACAAGATTGCCTCACGCAATATGGATTGTATTGGTAGTAGACTGGCTTACTACAGCTGACTTTTTTTTCCAATACCTCCCTTTGTGTATTTACAGTAAAAATTATTTTTTAGGAACTTTCTGTAATATAATAAAAGTGTTTTTTTTTTTTCTTTGATCATGTTTCAAAGGTTGTAGTTCCTATTAACCAGACTGACTTACAACAGGTGAGATTGTGCCAATAGCTCCCCATGCACAGTACACAATTTGTTTTTTTATAAAAACATTAGGCCTACTGTAATTTACCTAAAGGGGTTTTTTTTTTTGTTTTTTTTTTTATGTCCCAAAGCTTGTGGTAGGTTCCTAGTGACCAGACTGACTTATTACAGGTGAAATTGTGCCAATACCTTCCTGTAATTCTGCAATTCACCAAATGGTTTTTATTTTTATTTATCAAATTACTTTATAATAAATTATACGTTTTAACCACTTGGTGGAATTGCCGCTGAGGTAGAGCGTCAAAACATTCTCGAATATAAATACGCAGCTATAATTCATGTAGGTGATTTTGAAGTAGCCTATATTTTATGTCGATATACAATGGTTAGCTACATACTGTTAAAACTAATCGTGGTATTGATATTGACTGCCGACTCTATAGAACAATGGCAAGCAAAACTAACTTTATCGCGCTCCGAGAGCCCTCTAGTGGTCAGGAGCATTTCCGTTGTGTTGTGGCTTTATTTCGTTGTGTTGTACATTTTCCGTTGTGTTGTGAACTTATGTTTGCTTTTTAAATTCTGTTGTGTTGTGTACTACTGGGCCACCAGTTCAAATAACTGTTTTCTATGGGAATATTTTTTTAAATGTAATTTATTTATCTGATGTGACAGCTTAATATTCACCACCATTGCTCCAGTCTTCAGCGTCACATGACTCAGAAATAATTCTAATATACTGATTTGCTGTATATAACATTTCTTATTACTATAAATGCTGGAAATGTTTTTTGCTGTTTTTTTATTGCAATTTTTTATTGCAAAAATTCATTTGATGAATATAATGTTCAAAAGAAAAGCATTTATTTGACATATAAATCTTTTGGAACATTATAAATGCTTTTACTGTCACTTTTGATAAATTTAGGCCTAATGTGTCCTTGCTGAATAAAAGTATTGTATTATTTTTTTTTAATTGTTGTTTCTGTAATAATAGCCATTGAAATGTAACACTGACGATGATGCTCTCATCTCTCATCTTCACCCAACCAACCTTTCAACACCAGTAAGATAGATGACAGATCAATAGAGGAAGACTATCTGTCCATCCTGACCTGACCAGGGCGAATAAGAGAGGAATATTTAGCAGTAAATGAAAAACCAAGATACACCAAAATAGAGAGCAAGAATCTCAAGTGAAAAGCTGCTTATTTTCTTCACAGAGAAATGGATTTTTTACAATAATATTTAAACCTCCCCAGATACTGTTCACGGCCCATATACAGCTTAAGAACTACACTACCTATAATCCTCAAAAAAGTCCCACCAATCAGAGAAGTCGTTGTTACCATGGAAATTGAAACTGCAGCAAATGAGCTCAGGACCCTCCACCCACTTCATAAAACATCATGAATAACAGTCGAACAGTCACAAAAATACTTCTATTAGTGGCAATGACTATAAGTCAATAGTTTCATACTGTGCCACATTTCTTTTTGGTCTTTTTTTCTGCCTGGATGTCTAAGCCGAAGCGATATGAGATGTTAAATGTTTATCATGTCAAAGTCACAATCCCAATTTTTAACATAAAAATCCCAAATAGATTCTTCCCCAAATCATTGAGCATTAAAATAATGGCTTTGCACTCCAAAAATGACATTTTTCAGTCTTTTTCAAATTTATATTTAATATCCTATGCAAGTTATTTTTTTGTAAAAATGATGTAGCCCTGGCCCCATTTCTTTTTTCTTTTTTTTTTAGTTTATTACATCATTCACAATGCTTCATGGGACTGTATAGTTTATAAAAATAACTAAATAAATTCAAAATCTTTTTGTTTCTGATTTGTTTTTTGAAATGCTGTGACTTTTTTTGATGAAATGTTTTGTGATATCTATCAAGAGACTGTGCTGTAAAAGTGGCCGTTCACAGTTGTGCTCTTTAACCAGTGTAGTGAGAGTGGTTCGTTCTTCATTGTCCTCCGCTTTCTCCTACGTCACACCATGTCTCTTACATCGGCTCTCTTCCCAATAAACAGGATTTATATGAGCCATAATAACCGTCCATACACCCTTCTCTCCTGATGCCTTTATCTGGAGTTTCACTGAGAATGAGCAATTATAAACTGGCCGTTTATAATCATGGTATTCGTACGTGGAATAAACGCCTCATTTTTTATACAGACAGACACTGAAAAGAAGTGCAAAACGGTGAGAACTGGAATTGCTAAAGCCTTTGTGATAATTCACACACAGAAACTTGCATTTTTCTTCTACACAAGGAATACAAGAAAACAGCTGTTTGTATGATAGTCTGAAATGTGTAAAACTCTTCATGTGTTTCTCTCATTTACTGAATTGTGTTTGTCACATCCCACAGAACAAAAACCTTGCATTAAACTTGCCTGAATGTTTAACTGAGATAAATAATTCTGATTGTGACATTGTCAAAAAAATGTATTCGCTCTCAATGAACACAATTTATGAATACAATATGAAAACAATAAAATTAACTCATGAGTTACTTTCATAAATATTTGTTTGCCTCTAATATTGTTCATACGTAAAACAAATTATTATAAAAATTGTGTTTTAATTGTTTTTTATTTAAATGAATCCCGTTATTGTTAGATTTGCTTGATAAACTTCTCCAAAATAACTAAATAACCATGAAGTGTAGCTAGTTTTAAACACATCTGTATCCCCAGCCCCTCTGCTTTACTAAGTCAACATCTGCTCTCAAATTAACTAACCCGTACTGAGTGATGGATTCATTTAAAATAAACCGCAGTCCTGTGTCTAGCAACATTGTCACCCATTCTGGATTTTATTTCATGTTTATTGCATTTTCCACAATATTTTTTTATTTTTTATTGCCCACATTTTGGTAACAAGGTCACAAAAAATGCAAACCTTTGAAGAAAATAAAAAGTCTCATATTTTGTGTGCTGAAGGTTTAATGCCTCCTGTCACTGGGCATTTGATGCCGAAAAAAATGCATTTCTTGCTCTGTTATGATTATTATTATACTTCACTGTACACAGCATAGAAAGTGCTGAATTCTAATTCGATCACATTGGATCTTTCTCAGGGTCGTGCGGATCTGAAGTCGGAAGTGAGCGGTCGGTTTTTGGCTGTGATCGTTTGGCAGATTACAGGCCCGATCATTCCCAGAAGTTCTGGCACTCTGTTCATTTTCTCAAACAAGTCGGCGCCCCATAATTGTAGACTTGTTTTTTTATATAGATTTCGTTCTCTCAGTCTCTCTCATGTGGATTTTTTTTTTTTTTTTTTTGAAACCTTGACATTCCAGAAGATCTAGTCATGGATTCTGAAAACATTCCTCTTTCCCCCCACTTCATTCTTTCATTGCCTTTCTGTTTTTCCATCATGTTTGGAATGTCATCGAGGGACTCACAGCAATCAGGAACCTGAGGAAAATTTCCTTCTCAGCCAAATTCATTCTTCCCGCAGAGGTCACGGAGAGTCTGTGGGAAAAATAACCTGGACAAGAGACTGACGGACTGGAAAAAAAAAACAAGCACGATCTGCTATATCTGTGCTCTGGAAGAAATTAGTCTTCAACTCAAGATGTTCCTTATAATTTCCGATGGCAAACGTTTCCTCGTTTCAATGCCACAAGCGACACACACACTCAACACCAGCCGTCTAACGTGTGTGTGTGTGAGAGAGATGGGGGCTCGACTGTATCGCATTTCAGCCAAATATGCAGTGCTCGGGCGTCATATCTGCTCCAGAGCTTCACCCCAGCGCACACAAGTGCAAACTCTGCTCCAACCAGCAAATTATTTTGTCTTCAGTCGCAAACGTTTTTTTTGCCTGATAGCTGCAGCGGGATTGGAAATCGAAGGCGTTTCCACAGCGTTAATTGTGGGATGTCGGACTGCAGTGGCAAGCACTGATTGTTTGGGCATGTGTGCATGAAACACACACACACACACACACACACACACACACACACACACACACACACACACACACACACACACACACACACACACACACACACACACACAAGAGATATCTGGAGCCAATGGACTGTAAGTGCTGATCGACTGCAGAACACACACACACACACACACACACACACACACACACACACACACACAGGGCACTTTGGGCTCATTTTCATCACCTCACTGACTCGCCCCTTTATCGGCCCATTTTAACCCTTTTACAGACGGGCGGCACTCGCTCCTGATGACATTAACGCTCAATTCATTTCCTCAGTTCAGGGGCCCCTAGCGGCCACACACGAGCACAGTGAGAAAACTCACAGAGAGACAGACAGTTAGGCGCTTATTATAACCATGTCAAACGTTATCTCAGAGTTCAGAGGTTTTAGCTGCTTCCTTTGTCGATTTATGGGAAAGTTCATGTAAAGTTTGGATGTTTTGAGGCAAAACCAAAATAGAAAAAGAAAGAAAGAGAACAATGGGGGGGGAAATGAAATATGAGATTAAGACTGATAAAGCAGAGCTTAGACTGAATATAAAATAACATTCTAAAACTATAAAGGAAAAGCCTCACAACCATCAGCAACAACAACATGATGATGAAGAAAAACCTGACAAATAACCAAAGTCGCTCCAGTCTGTATTCTGGTCAAAGTGCTCAAACCTTTGTGATTTGTGTAATCTGACATGAGAAACATGATGAGCATTTAATCCAGCAGCAACAGGAGGCTTTAAAAAAAAAAAAAAAAAAAAAAAAAAAAAAATATATATATATATATATATATATATATATATATATATATATATATATATATATATATATATATATATATATATATATATATATATATATATATATGGCAAAAAAAAAAAATCATACTCACAGACATGCTTAATATAATGCCATATGTACTGTCCTATAGTATTTAAGAGCACAGAAAATCATCTCATTCACTACTTATATGTGACATCAACCTCCTAAATGCCTCATATATACTCTCACACTATCATTAACACTTTATGTACTGTTATCATTATACTGTTATACGCACATGTAGTCTCATACACACACACTTCTGTTGTGATTTGTAATGTTGCAAAAAGCACAAAATCAGTTGAGAACGCGTTAAATGTCTTACCTGCTCACCATCATCTTCCTCATCATGGTGTTGTGGGAGTTCAGTTGAAAAGAGTTTACTCACATCCAGTGATAATCCAAACGACGCTGCGCATTTGAACAGAGCGCGAACGTTTCTCTTTTCGGTCTTTTCTGTCAGTTCTTCCGCGCGCCACGGAGTTTATCACACATACAAGTATATGGTTCTCCTATACGAGCTCCTCACAGCGCTTGTGACGCGCGTCGGCTGTGATCGGAGCAGTGCGAGCGGATCATCGCGCGTGTAGAAGCGGAGAGCGCGTGCCGTCCGAAAGGCGCGTGCGGCGAGACTGCGCGCTCGAGCCCGAGCAGCACTGGAGAGGGACGGAGCAGGGAGTGACGTCACCCGCCCGCACCGAATCCGGGCGCACGAGCGAAGCTTTAAAGTCACCATGAAATCATATTGAAGACAATACTTGATTAAAAAAAAAAAATATATTTGATACCGCAGTGTTTATTATAAATAATAATATTATAAATAATTTATCCGTGTAGGGTACATCATTATTTCACAAATATATAAATAAACTATAAATAAATAAAAATCATGTGCCTCATAAACTTTAATCAAAATAACTTCCCCTCCATCTTGAAGCAACATCTCTTCTCTGATGAACGGTTTACAGGACAAGGGCGGTTAAATAATATCATTTATGGCTGTAATATTTGGGCAACGAAATTGCCTTTCTTCCTGCATCAAGCACAATTTTTTTAAACAATTAGCCAAAGTTTTGTGTATATATATATATATATATATATATTTAAATAATATATTTTTAAGTATGTGCAGTATAATGTATTTTGCCAAAACGAAACGTAACGGAAAATTCTGGAACAGTCTGCTATTGCTATGTTTACCTCCTGTGTTTATTTGGTTCTGGGTTAAAATAAGAAGTGTTGGTAGCCTACTAAGCATAATAATTTGACTGTTTGGCATACTTTTAAGACACCCAAACTTTTTTTTTTTATTACTTTTTTTAACTTCCTCTGCTTTTTACTTCCTCTGCATTATAAGCAGTGATTGATTGACTGATTGATTGATTGATTGATTGATTGATTGATTGATTAATTGAAATAATTAAATAAGTTAAATAAGTTAAATAAAGGAATTTATTAAATGAATACTGCTAATTTATTCATTCATTCATTCATTTAAAGTTAAATAAAGGAATTTCTAAAAGAAACACTGCTAATCAATTTAGTTAGTTCAGTTTTTAAAGGAGGTTAAATAAAGGATTGCAAATGGTCTTTTATCGCCCCATGCAACAACAAAAAAATGTCACCTTCATCTGCAATCTTTCTTAAATACTTGTTTCTGTGATATGTAAATCCATTAAAAGAGAGAGAGAGATAATGATAGTTCTTATGTTGTGTCAATACGTTCAATACAGATCGTAATTGAAAGCATTGGAGCCTTCTACTGTTGCTATGGTTACTGTACCTCCTCAGGTGGACACAATAGGGGCCATTTATGGGGGTCAGACCCTCTCAAACACCCATAAACTCAAACTGAGTAACAAGGATAAGACAACTGCTGTTTATAAAACTATAAAAATCAGTTATAAGGACACTATAAATCATTCATCATATTTCAGATCATGTTTACTGTGATTGTATAAAAAAAATAAAAAAAATTACTTCAATTACTAATGAAGCTCTAAATGAACTGACTCTCAAAGCTCCACACAATAATCATCATTATAATGAATCTGTAACAGTTGGACGGCTGTAACAGGACAAGGGTGATTCCAAACACAGTACAAGCTGTGGCTTAAAGAGCAAAGAGTTTAAAACTGCAGTGTTAGAATGTCAGTACCACTGGTGGCCTGTTGGGCGCAGCAGAGTTAATTTGTGGCTTTATTGAACAAGACTTTTATATGTTCTGATAGCTGACAAGTGGTAGTCCTGACCCAGTTAATACGAAGATTCTAATCCAAGAAAAATACTGCTATCAAATCACACATTCAAGAGCTCGACAGGCAGCGGTGTGTGTGTGTGTGTGTGTGTTAGAGAGAGTGTTTCCAATGCATCATTAACAGATTGAAGGACTTTTCATTCCAACAGCTGAAGCTCTGCCCCGCAGGCACCAGCACACAGCGAAGGTGTTCTGCAAAAACTCGCCCGCCTGGCAGCGTCCAAAAACAATCTGTGCAGCCCACCGCTTCGGGACACAAGAACTCGCAGCGAAAACAACAGACTATCTGTGGGTGCAGCTCAGTGGGAAGATGTGCTTTCAGCCTCACCTGTCCTACTGCCAGATCACGGACGCATCTCATTCATATCAGCTGCATCAGGTTACTGCCATAAACAACTACCGACAATATGATATGCGTCGCTTATTAAACCACTAGAAAATGTTGGTTTAATTACTGCTTCAAAATTTGGTGCCAAAGTCACAATCTGCAGAAATACAGTACATGCATTGCACTTTTTCCACTTATAAAAATATAATGAAATGGTACCCCTGAAGAACACTACAAACTTTATTTTGTATAATCAGTATCTTACTCAAGAAGCAAACTTGTGTATAATAACAATAGGAGTATTTTCTGAATTATTGTAATGGAAGAATTCAGGATCCAAATGAATAGTATCACAGTATCTCCAAATATTTTTGTATGGACACAGCCCTTCACAGACACAGTAAACTTCTATAACACGTTTACACTTTTATTATCACTTCTTTAAAAAGAGACCAACCTTAGGTCTGTAGTCCAACAGATTCATGAATTACAGCCTTTTAAGTTCAGATCTATGATCAAAAAGCAGGTGACAGTTAACTGATAATTCCATTGCCTAAAGTTGTGTCATTGTAATCACATATACAGGACTTATTCCAAAGTGACTTCTGTAGTGCCCTTATCCACTTATAACTATACAGAGATCTTGATCCCAACTCAAACACCAACTGAAATGGCATTTGTTTAGAAAATGAATTCCGTCTGAAAACAGAAACTCTCAGACACACAGAGAGCAACACATAAACCTCATGAATCACTTAGTGACTGAAGGAGATCAAGCTGGATTTGGTCTTTAGGTGTCTGCCGGCGGATCCTCCATCTGAGAGCAACTGCGCACGAGTGGGGTTTCTCTGCCGTCCTCTCCTCTGACTGTAATCGAATGCGAGACGTGACTGGATTTACAGTGGGAATCTGGGACTAACCACGTATCTGGCTTGGTGAAGCGCTCGACTAATACAGCAGGGCCTTTCTGATGAATGAGAGCTGGCTGGAATCTATCAGCCGGTGATATTATCTATCAGGAATGGACTCTGTCATTCAGTGGCTCTCTGAGGTCAATAAAGGAGCCGTCTGTTGGGGTGATGGATGGAGGTGAGGCATCAATACGAAAACTTGGCTTTGAGTCCAAGGAGAGAAGCTCTGGTGTGGCACAGTTTGTTTTTATTTACTGCGATGTTTACCGAAGGTTGAGGATGTGCTGTAAAACTGCCGGCTGCTCAATCAACAGCTGAGCCGGTGAATTTGAATCTGAGGGAATTCATTTTATCCTGAAAGAAATAGATGGATGGTTGCACGAATACCTGCAAATTCGCCAGTACGACGGTGTGGACGAAACAGTCGGTATGGTGCTGGGTCAGCGCGGGCGTACAGCCGTATTTCTGACTCTGCCCATTGGATCCCAAGAGCTCCAAGGTTGATGTGTGGCCATGAAGTATCGGCTCCTCCGGGAGACTAATAGCTCCAGTAATGAAGCGTTGTTTGACTGCGTGATTCATTCAAACACCCAAATCTTTATTGCCGTGTTTGTAAAGGCAGGCCATATATCAGCACGGTCCTCGGGTACGGTTGGTCAGCGTGACCTTGTTCTGTCGTGCTGTTCGCAACTAGTGCTGGTGTAAACTTACTCACAAGAGAACCCACAAAATCATAGATTTAAAAAAAATTAAATAATGTATAATGTTCTCAGAACTTTAGATAACGTTCTGGCAAGGTTCTCTCAAGTTAAGAACAAACATTTTTCCATTAACATTAACAGAACGTTCTTTCAAAGTTATCTGGTATTTAGCAATGTTCTAAAAACATTAGCACAAACACATTATTTACACATTGTGCATGGATTGTTTTTCCTGAAAACCTTTTAGTTGGACAGTAGTTCATTTAGTTTTTCTGAAACGTTTCTATAATATTTGCAACATTACAAAATTTAATGTTCACTTAACTTTTGAAACCATGAAAAAATATGGAGGTTTTAAACGTTCAGCGAACATTAAGAAATAAAGTTTTTATAACTTAATGGGAACTTTAGTAAAACAATGTTATTTTTGTAAGGGGATATGGTTAAAGAATATCGCAAGAGCAGGTGTGCTATTTTTCCTGAATATCAACATGATTGCAAATGTGATACTGACTTTATAGTTCAATAAACAGTTCAATAAACAAGCAGTTACTATTGTGAGTAACATTTTAGACACAATTTTGTCAATAGTGTCCGTTTTTGCGCTAAACGGAAATAGTTCCAAACGAAGCCGCAACAGAATGTTGTGCATCTCCAAGTGACACACAGTGGTGTTTCGTTCCTGTTTTTTCTCGGACAATGATTCAATGAGCTATTCATAAAGACTCTCTCTTTGTTCCTGAATGAATCAGCCATTTCAACAAATTGGTAGAATTTAATAGAACTTAATAACTTATTAAAACAGTGATCTACTCGCGGATTTAGTTTCAAATAAAGCATTAATTTATTTATATTTTTTTCATATTTCAATATTCAAAATATTATTTTAAAACATTAATCTAATCGCATTATTTATGCAATTGTAACTTCAGTGTAAATACATCTAAACGCTGATTTTGTGCTGCATCTGCATTGCAAAAATGGATTATGTTGATACTGATTTAATTTGATTAGTAACGGAGTGACTATAGTGTCCTAATTGAATTTATTGATTAACTGGAAGAAATTGACAAAGATGATGCATGCATCTAATAATGTTAGAAAGAAATTGTCCTAATAAAGGTAAATATCATTTGAAAGTGGCAAATATCTGTCACTGCTATGACCTGACCACCTCACAGAATATAAAGAATATGAAAAGCTTTAGGAGTCAGCAGTCTATAGCAGGCCTAAACCAGTCAAGATACCAGCAACAAAACAAACAAAAACAAGAAATCCCAGATTTCCCCAGAAATTATAGAGATTTAAAGTTTTTATCAATTTCGCACACCCCTATTTTAAGTCACGATTCAACGGCTGAATGTGGATCAGTTAAAACAGGTATTATGACCCAGACACACTGGCACCAAGATGAGTCTCTGATTACTCACCATCAGCGCAGAGGAACGCATCACATTACTGTGTTTCTTCGAAAAATTTAACTAATTAGTGGTGTTTGCTAAGACAGGAATCACTATTATTATTGCTTTTAGCTCAATTCATGTGTCTCATTGAGGAGAGGCGTGCTGTTACTTAAAGTGATTATGTGCAGCATTTTCACCTGCTGGACGATAAAACTCCCACAGATTTATGTTGTAGGAGGGACCCAAGTTATATCTAGAGAGCTCAAGATCACAGAGATTCAAAGGTGCAGGACTCTTTTCACCCAGAATCCACATTCAAAGCCCAAATAACTTACGAGAACATTGCTCAAATATGAAACAATATAGAGTGCAACAGTCGGTTCTGGAAGTAAAAACTCCATTCATGTTTTCCATAGGGAAATTTAACTTTTAAAACATTAAAGACAGACCTGCTTTGAGCAATGAGGTTGTTAATCGATGCCTCATCAAGCCATCAAAGATGAGGATATTGGGCCCCTATAGCCAAAGCAGTGATGTCTAAGAATTTTTACCAATATTTACCAAAACAGTAAATATTTTTCCCAACTGGATATGATTATAAAAAGGTAAGATCAGTTGTTTTATCAGGCTATTATAATTGATTTGGCTCTAGATAAAAATATTGTAATAATACACACTTTTGGCATTTACCGCTCTGTTGTTTTGACGCACTACTCACTTTAACAGCAGAATTCATGATTAAAAACTACATTATCCATGATTCTGTTTAGAAAATTCCACCAATTAGAGAGTCTGAAATTGTGCCAAAAGAGCTATTTGGCTCCGCCCACTCACATGAAGCACTGCAAATGACATTCAATTTGGTTTCACTATGCTCTCAAAAAACTTAAATATTTGTGTGTATGTATATATATATATATATATATATATATATATACTGTATATATATATATACACACACACACTGTCTGTGTGTGTGTGTGTGTGTGTGTGTGTGTGTGTGTGTGTGTGTGTGTGTGTGTGTGTGTGTGTGTGTGTGTGTGTGTGTGTGTGTGTGTGTGTGTGTGCGCGTGTGGGCATGGTAAATCATTATTTGTTGTTATTTTTTTAACCATTTTATACAATCTTTTTTTTTATTCAATTGTGGTGTACTTTCGGCAACAAATTTGTTTTTAAATGTGCTAAGTTAAAAGTTGAACTTCACATGAATAGTTTTATATTTCCCAATCGTGTCATTCACAATGTTTCATGGGATTGTAGTTCTTTCATAAGGTCATTAATTTCACAGTCTTACTGTATATTTTTGTCTTTTTGTCCGATTTTCATTATTTTTTGCATGAAATCAAAGTTAGTAATGTTGTGATTCACCTCGTAGCTGGTTGTCTTGGTTCATTGCTTATAATACTTTAAAAAAAACTATTTTTTATAATCCCTATGAGGAAAATTAATAGGCTCCCAGAAACGCTGCTGAAAAAGAGGGCGGCACTAATGCACTCTATTCTCAATAATGCATGTTTTTAAGGCCCATGGAATGGAATTGGAATGGAATGGAATGACCCATCTAGCATCACTTCCAGCACCTTTAATACTGATTTTCCGTTTCTTCAAGCGCACCGCTTCAAGCTGTTCGTAGGGTGTCATAAAGGCTCACGGATGTGCTCACGAAGGGTCATTAATTTCTCTGGTTGTGCATGATTCATAAACGCCTTCGTCCGCAGGCTCTAGTGTGCAACCTTATAAAAGAAAATCTGACCTGAGATCAGAAAACTGACACTCTATAGATCTAAACTTCACTTTCAAAACGTGACTTCATATGGAATTAGATATCAATATGAAGGCAGACATTACTGTCAGATTAAGCCCCACCTGGATCCACGTCTCAGGATGAGTGGCGTGTTGGTGCTGGTGACGGTTGGCTTATTGCCTCAGTCGGGGAAAAGCCTTTGGCGACAAGCGTGAGCACCGCCATTGGATTTTTCAAGAAACTGACACCTTAATGGACAGAAGTCTCACGCTTGATCCTGCACCGTGATATCAAATGTCCTTTCCCACGATGCAGCATGCCATTTTACATGATACACTGGCATTGAAGAGCCAAGACATGATGTTTTATGTAATTAATAAAACATGAATTAATTAATATATTTTTAACTCTAACCCTGTCAGTGTTTTTAAAAAAAGTTGCCAGCCACCGCAAGCATTTTTGATCATTTTCACTAAATTTTAATTTCCCCCAGAATATTTTGTTGTATGAATATCTGAACATGCAATATATCAAAAGAAAGAACAAAAGAAAAATCCCATTTTATTCCATCTTAATGTATTCTTTTTTTATCAACATTTGAATGTGGGTAAGTTTCATAAAAACAGCAACATTTTGAGCAAAAAGCTGAGAAAATTGCATTTTTATCATCCAGATCGGATTCAACTTTCTTTTTATCTGAATGGTATGTGGAAAACACTTGCCTCCATGCTTAAAAACTGAAAACTACAGAAAACTACTTTTAAACAGGAAATGACGGAATATTTACGTACATATTTACAGCAGGTCTATTCGCACGGGAATAGTATTATCTGAAGTAATTTTTCCAGACCTTTTTACTGAAGGTAAAAGTCACCGTAATCTTTACTGACATTGTCCGTAATGATTACTGAGATGGCAGATTCGGACGGGACTAAAATCACTGAGGAGCTCTGGTAATAATTACTTTACCCCACCTCTCCATGTTAAACTAATCTCATCTGAATAGGGCTTAATGTTGCAAAGTCCTATACCTCATCCTGGATTAGGGGTTGCACGACTACTAATTTCTGCTAGTCGATTTCTTATCAAAACAATACTCGAGTTACTCGACTACTCGTGGTTCATGCTACAGTAAATGAAAAGACATGAAATAGCTAGATCTTATCAATAAACATTTATTAATTCATAGCCTAATGCAACAATTACATAAATAAACTCTCAAAACATTATAATTATGACATTTCATTTAAAAATTTTCATGTAACAGTCTAAAGCCAAATAAATAGCCGTTCTTGCCTTTCATTTCAGACGTCTGCTTCTAGGGGCCGTTCACATATCGCGTCTTTTTCGCGCTCAAGGTCATTATTTCAAATGTAGGTGCGCGGTGAGCGCGCTCATAATGGAAGCAACGTGGTGCTAGTTTTTCCAGGCGCGCCGATGCCGCGGCGAGATGAAAACATCTCAACTTTTCAGAATACCTCATGCGCACCGCACCGCAGGTCATGTGACAAAAAACAATCAGCTTCGGCCTTTCCGTAACATCATCGAAAGCTCGGCCGAACAGCTGATCGTAGCTGTACAGCGCGGCAGTTCATGGTTGCATAGCAACGACAGACGCCACGGGAGCGGAAGCGCTTAGGAGACAGCGGCACGGCCGCGCTTTCCACACGTTTTTAGACGCAACATGTGAACGGCCTCTTGCAGAGTTGGCCAATTACAATATTTTTGTCATCCTTGATGAAATACTTCCACACATCTGACGTGTGGTGTCTGTTGGTGACGTTCACCATTTTTAATTCGTTTATGGTTAATGGACGCTCGAGTAGTCGATTGTTTCCGACAGCGTCGACTAGTGGTTGAAGTAGTCGATCTATCGACTACTCGACTAGTCTATGCAAGCCCTATCCTGGATCGACATTTCATTTGGTAACATAAGGCAGTTTTGATTTATATGCTGTTTAATGTTGATGATCTCATTATTTTAAATATGCATCTGCTTACATGAGATTGCTTGTTTCTGCTTCTTTTTCGCCTGTTTTGATAAGGAGCTTATAAATCCGTATACAAATGAAAACACGGAAAGCCAGAAATTTTCGTCAATGGCGGGGAAGCGTTGTCTCATAAATGGAGGAAATGTCCTCAATGGCGGGGAAAGAGTTAAAATGTATATTTGGGTGTTTCTTAATCTATGAGCATTTCTGGCTTTGTGGTAAATGTCTAACTGCGGACATACATGCTACACACAACACTCCTATATTTCATGTCAAATTCTTTACTGACACTGTTGTCTTACTGGTAAACAAGTACACTAATATTTGTGGACTTTTTTACTTCGGTGAGCATTGAGAGAAGCTGTCCGTGAGGACGCTCTGCTCCCGCCGGGCGTTCTTCGAGGAGGACAGTTCAGTGCGCGGTCCCCAGGGTGCGGGTCCCGCTGCTGCCGAGGCACAGTGGCGACGCACATCTTGGGGTTCGCAAATGGATCTGACAGCGGGGTTTGAGATGGGCCCAGCCCTATCTCAGCCTTCACCTGACAGATCCAGTGCCTTATCTCAGGGAGAAGCATGCGCTGCGGTTTCTATTCCCCGGGATGAGGCACCAGTGCTGCGATTGTCCAGTTTTGAGGAATTGGATGTCGTCAGCATTGATGCAGGGGATTATGATAATTCGCCATCTCATACCCCTGTTGATGAGGAGCTTATTGAGGTTGTGACTCATGCTGTGGCTAAATTAAATATAGATTGTCCAGCCGAGAAACATGATGATTATAAAAAGAAAAGTTTGCTAGATGAAAGATACCTAGCATCTAGATCACAGCCTCCTCGTCTGGGCTTGCCGTTTAATCCCGACCTCGACACCTCAGTGGAAGAAACCGGTCTCATATCATGTTTTTAATCCACAAACATCGAATTACAGCAATGCTATTGGTATTAAAGATGAAGGTTATGTGACGATGCCTCAGGCTGAAGACACGCTTCCGAGCTATCTCTCTCCCGATTCAGCATTGTCATTAAAAGCCCTGACGCTACCAACCAAGCCACTAAAATCCACATCAGCGCTGGTGGGTAAAGTGTATTCGGCGGCGGGTCGGGCTGCGGCATGCTTGCATACCATGTCAATTTTGCAGGCATACAAGGCTGATCTGCTTAGGGACATGGATGATTGTGAGGAAGTCAGCGCTAACGCAATTCGAGAATTGTGTCGCGCAACAGATGCTAGGCGGGAGCACTCTCAGCCGTCTACGAGCTCATCACAGCACAGAGTGCAACAAAAACAAAGCATCGCCACTCGGGCTCCTCCACAATCAGGGGGGCCAGGGTGGCGGTCGCAGTCGAAGCCAGTTAGGGTCAGGCAAGATCTGAGGACTGTCATCATCTCTAAAAAAGGCTTCGACTAAGAAGAAGTCCTGAAGCCAAGGCCATCAGACTTCTGAGGGTGGTCCCCTCCGGGGAGAGATGGGTGCCTGTTTCTCCTCTGCACCCTCTGGGGGGTGACTCTCTGAGGAGGGTCACAGCGCTGCCAGTTCGGTTGTTCCCTGCCAGTTCGCTGTTTCAGGGCACCGAAGTGTCAGCGTCCCCAGCGTCCTCCGAGGAGGATCGTAAAGCAGTCAGTTCGGTTGTTCCCCGCCGGTTCGCCGCTTCAGTGCCTGCACATCTCAATGATCCTCCGAGGAGAGTCGTAGAACAGTCAGTTCAGTTGTTCCTTGCCGGTTCAATGCTTCAGGGCACCGAAGTGACTTTTTGACCAAATCCAGCGGCCAGTCTCGAGAGACTGGTTCCCTTTGCAGATTTTCTGGCAGCGTGGAAGCTACTGCCAATTTATCTCATTGGGTCCTGCATAAAATAGAAAAGGGTTACAGAATTCAGTTCGGTTCTCGTCCGCCCAGATTTCTAGGGGTCCTCCCAACGGTGGTGGACCCTGAGCAGGCTCTGGTTATGGAGCAGGAAGTACAGACTATTCTACGAATGGGGGCTACAGAAAGGGTTCCTTCTCCCAGCAGGGAGTCAGGGTTTTACAACCGGTACTTCATTGTTCCAAAAAAGGATACGGGGTTGCGTCCTATTCTAGATCTGTGCCAACTAAACCGCATGGTTCAGAAACTCAAGTTCAAGATGCTTACTCTCAAACAGATTGTGTCACAGATTCAGTCCGAGGACTGGTTTGTCACGATAGACTTGAATGACGCTTACTTTCATGTATCCATCCATCCTGTATCCACAGGAAGTTCCTGAGGTTTACTTTCGGGGGCAAAGCGTACCAATATCGGGTTCTTCCGTTTGGCCTAGGTTTATCATCCCGCACTTTCACAAAATGCGTGGATGCAGCTCTGGCTCCCCTGATACTACAGGTCATCTGCGTGTTGAATTACATCGACAGATGGTTGATTTTAGCTCAGTTCGAGCAGATGGCGGTTTGGCATCGAGATGTCGTTCTGTCCCACATAAAAATGCTGGGGTTGAGGCTCAACGCCAAGAAGAGTGTGCTCCTCCCGTCTCTAGGTGTGGTATTTGACAATGATGCGGGCACAATTGGCACCTGCACGTATTACTTCGATTCTCTCAAGTTTGGTTCTCGAACCTGGTGTCCCTTCTAGACGGCTCTCCGATGGAGATTCGGATCAGGAGGGACATATTGTCCCAAGCAGGGGCCACGATTTATCACCCTCGCCTAGAGTTGTGGAAACAGTGGGCTTGGCCCCTGAGGGGGCCCAGCTCATAGAATCAGGTCTCTCGACTGAGGTCGTGGAGAACATACTCCGAGAAGACTGTATGCACTGAAATGGAAACTGTTCTCTGCTTGGTGCAGAGAACGGCAACTGAATCCTGTTAACTGCCCTGTTGGTACAGTACTTGATTATCTGTAAGAACGTTTCTCTGCAGGGTTATCTCATTCCACCTTAAAGCTGTATGTGGCGGCTATATCTGCTTACCACACTCCACTGGGTGGTGCATCATTGGGGAAATATTCTCTTATTTCTCGTTTTCTTCGTGGCACCCTGAGGCTGAGGCCTGCACTGTGCACTAGAGCACAGGCTTGGGATTTGGCCGTTGTATTGGAAGGGTTGGCTTTTGCTCCCTTCAAGCCCATTGAAGAGGTTTCAGAAAAGTTATTTCTTCTATTAAGAGAATTGGAGATTTGCGAGCCTTGTCGGTTGCTCATTCATGTCTAGAATTTGCACCTGGTATGGCGAAAGCCTTTCTTCACCCTAGGCCGGGTTATATTCCTAGGGTCCCTATTAATGTTGTGGGCCCGATAGTGCTGCAGGCCTTCTGTCCTCCACCTTTTAATACACCAGATCAGGAAAAGCTTAATCTGCTGTGCCCTGTGCGGGCTTTGGATGCCTACGTACACAGAGCTGCCCTGTGGCATAAATTGGATCAACTATTCGTCTGTTTCAGGTAAGACCAAGAAAACCAAGAAAAGGTTCCCTGCATCCAAGCAGAGGATGAGCAAGTGAGTAGTCAAGGCTATCTCACTTGCTTATGAAGCAGCTGGTCAGCCTTCACCTTTGGCTGTCCAGGCCCATTCTACCAGGAGTATGGCTGCCTCAAAGGATTTATTATCTGGGGTTTCACTTCATGACATCTGTGATGCGTTAGGCTGGTCCTCACCGCATACATTTGTTAGATTTTATGACTTGGATCTAGGCTCCACTCCAGGGTCTAGGGTGCTTGCTTCTTAGTGTGCGCAATGATTTCACACAGAACAGGCATTTGCTATTATGGCGTCGTGGGTATAGTGTTCCCACAGCATCTCGAGTTCCCTTGAGAGGGAACGTCTCAGGTTACATATGTAGCCCTGGTTCCCTGAAGAGGGAACGATATGCTGTGTCACCCTGCTATACTCCCTGCATGCCTCTGATCGACTTGCTTCGGCCTATCAGAAGCTAGTCTGTTTTCAGGTGTGCTTTATAGTTTCCTGGTCTATGACGTCCCCCGCCTATGACGTCTCGTCACACCATTGGACTGATTATACACGTGCTTCACAACGCAATCACACAGGGGCGTTTCCACAGCGTCTCAACGCAGCATCTCGTTCCCTCTTCAGGGAACCAGGGTTACATACGTAACCTGAGACGGTTTCCTTTTTATTTCATAAGTAAGAAAAAGTCTCATTTGTCAGTTCTTATAATGTTCTAAAAACACTCAAACCACTGATAATAATAAAATAAAGTAGATCTGACCTTGAAAGTGTTACCAACAGAGGAGGACACACAGAGGTAACTTCCACAGTAGTTTTTTTTTTTTTTTTTTTTTTGCAGAAAGAGCGGTGCACAGGAGAAATTAACAGGTGTGACGCAGTTCAGAGAATAGTAGAAACCATAACTTGAATAATAATTGCCCTTTCCTTTTACAGGTGCTGGCTAGTGCAACTGAGAAAGATGAAGACAAAAGATGACTGGAAAACGGGATAATCAACAGGTAAGTATCACAGAGGAGTCAGGTAAATTTATGGGTAGTGGTCATTGAGATCAGACAATGATATGTGACAGAGTGAGTGCTAATATAGGGTGCGGTGATTAGCGTTGCAGGTTCAGATGATTAGAATTCGGGTGATTGGCAACGAGTGGGTGGAGCTGGAAGATCTGGTGCTGAGGTGACACTCTGTGACAGAAAGTAATGTTCAACAACTGTATTTTCCAAATGCTAGCTCTTTTCTTAAAATAATTAATATAACAGCAGTGGGTCAATCGTAATTTGTGTCAAAAATAATTAGGTATTACATCATTTTAGGTCTGATTTAGGGTCCTTTATAAAACTATTACTATCTATACACAAAGTAGCAAAGTTTACTTAAAGTTGAGTAACATTTTTCCAGGACAGACCATTTTACGATATAAAAATCTATTTTTGAAGTTTAAATAAGCATTTTGTCATTATATGCAAGATAATTTTTTTTATAGAAACAGAGAGTCAACAATACTGCAAAATCTGATATAAATCAGCTTAAGCAAATGTCTCATTTAAAGACTGTCACTGATGGATTCAGAAAACAATTTCTATTTTTTACGGACAATACATGTTTGACGATAACAAATATGTTGACAATAAATCTCCACAGTGACTTGTATTCATGCAGCTTTCCAATTAACTCTTCTGCGAAGCAGTTTGGTCTAAATCATAAAGATTAATCAACTGAACCAAACGCAAATCATTCTGAAGATTTAATCTAATGAAAGAGAATATTAATAGACACGTGCGACAGCATAGCTATAAGAAATAAACTGTCTCTGCCACACTAATGCTAATTAGCCATTTCTGGATTAAGCTAATGCTAATGACATTTACAAAATATTAGTGATGCTAAATGTGACTAACTGGGAGAAAAAAAAAAGGTTGTTCTTTGATTGTAATCTAGTTTTGCTTCTGGGCCTCCAGAAGTACATTGGACAAGTGGTAACCCAACACTGTATCAAAACTATT
>CM038622.1:51202948-51460448 GCA_021554675.1 Leuciscus idus | reverse complement strand
CTGCTATTCTTTTACATTTAGAATGAAGAACAATTAAAGTCATTTTTACAAAAGATTCATTCTAAATATTTCTATTTCAAATAAATGCTGTTCTGTTGAACTTTCTATTCATCAAAGAATCCTGAAAATGATCACGGTTTCCACAAAAAATATTAATTAGCACAACTGTTTTCAACATTGATAATAATAAGAAATATTTCTTGAGCAGCAAATCAGCATATTAGAATGATTTCTGAAGGATCACATGACACTGACTGGAGTAATAATGCAGAAAATTCAGCTTTGATCTCAGGAATAAATTAGGGTAAGTGTACCCATTAAACCCACTTTCAACTCTGAAGTCAAACTAAAAAAAGAGAAAATAATATTTTATGCTGCTCATTATTTTAACCAATCCAGTGATTTGTTACTTCCCTGGCATTTTTTATTGCATACCAATCACATTTGGTAATGTTGAGCCCCACCCATGTGCATGCTGTCTCAGGGGACCTCACACAAAGTCACCCCAAAACCTTGGTGTTTCGGGACCCTTCAGAAATCAACACATTTCTGCAATTTTCAGCCATTTCTTTGGTAACTACATTGATATTATGTCAAATAAGAGATAAATGTATTGTTTTTTGTGTATGAACAAATAGTACTTTATCATTTTATATAATTTTCCTTTAAATGGAAAGATTAGTTTTATTAGCTTGCATTCAAAGCTAATCTATATGTGAAACCATTAGCCTTACAGAAAGGCTAGACTGCCAAAGAATTAAGCAGTGACCTGCAACCAATAAATGTTTTTTTGATTCATTTTCAATTAATTTACAAATAAATACATCATGAATAGTTTTGTAGAGAAGATTATTTTCATGAATTAACTTTTTTTTAAAGATGGGCTTAAATGGTACAGTGCCACAAAATGCATGCAAACTATAGCTAACACAAGCTAACCTTGAATGAAAAAAACGTAACATTTCTCATTGTGGGCGCAATGAAAATTACTATGATACTTAGTCCACAGTATATTTAAGCTCCATGCATGTATTTGTAAACATATCTTACATTTTTAAAGGAAAACGGCTCTGAGATACCGCCACTTTCTGTCCAGCTTTGACCAGGCATAACCCGGGACCCAAGCCGAGTTGGGGCTCCGGACTCCGGGCATGGAGGGGTCACCCAGCGGGCCCCCTATGCCGGGAGTATTGAGCCCTAACTCGGCTTTCTTCCCGGGTTATGCCTGGTCAAAGCTGGCCTTCCCATCCCATCCCCATCCCACCCAGGGCTCTAATCAAACATTAGCAAAAGGATTTTTTTTAATACTTCCCTGTCATTGAATAAATATATTGATGTTTTACTTCTTTAAAAATCAATTATTTTTTATATTTTGTAAATCAAAGATGATGTGGGCTAATTTGGAACACATGTGGGCTTAAATGGTGTCAAAGTACCAATTAAGCCCCTGCCAGACTTCTGACTCTATTCCTAAAATATCTTAATTTTATATTCTAAAATTTACATCAACTAATTAATACATTTTCAAATGAGAGATAAATCTTGCATTTTAACAAATTTAAATTTTGCAATTCAAAATGGCACTTTTTAAATGCACTGAACACGGTTCTCTGCATAAGACACAACAATATGACATAAAGTCACATGTTTGCCATTTCAAAACACTGCCATTCAAAATTACACTACATGAGCTAATTGGCCAATACATGTGCCACCTGGCCAAACACCTTAATGGTTAATTGTTAACACTTCAATCTTTTTCAGTTTACTGTTTTTGTTTTTTGTGAGCATATTTTTGTTCAGTCCAATGGAAATATATCTGCTGTGCATATGTTGCACTGACTTGTTTGGTGAAAAAAAAAAAAAAAAAAGTGTTTCAACAGCATGTGTGTGTATCTGCAAATATTTCTGTGCATGTGAGGAATTTTCTACAATTTGAACTATTTTTGTATTATGGCAAAGCATACTAAAGATGGGAGTGCTTTTCATTATGCCCAACAGTGTGTAGTTGGTTTGACAAAAAATCTGGTAATATGAATGAAGTGTATGCCATATTGTGCAAAAGTTTGATTTTGATAATGCTATATGTAGTTTTGGTTGCAGTGCTTCATTTTGCAGGATATATTAGGTATTTTGCAGTTTGGGTGTGTGGTTTTGTGAATTGTGTTAAGTATTTTGATAAAACCATACTAGTTTGCAAAATTGTGTGTTAGCAATACAAAATAAAATAAAATAAAAACTGTAAATAACCGTTACTACTAGCTAAAATAACTTAAAATAAGTACTACTATTTCTTTCTGTATGTGTAGGCCTACCTGGGCATTTTTCATGATTTAAAAGATCTCTTCAGTTTAGTGTGATTATTATCTAGCATAAAATAAAATCATGAATAACAACACACAGGTCAGCAAATCAATTCAACCAAATACGTAAACTCTATTCACTCCAACATACCAAAAGTCATGAACTTTCTGTTCATATCAAACCAACACACTTAACTCAACTCAATCTGACATAGCAAAATTCAATTGAAATTAACTCAAATCAAGATCTCAACCCAGCTTCACCTAACTGAATTCAATACAACTCAACTCAACCTAACCAACAAAACTCATCTGAATTCAATCCAATTAATCCCAACCCAACTTGACATGATTCAGTTCTGTACACAGTAAGAACTTTTTTTCAAAGTTGTAAAAAAATACTTTCTATATAAATATTTGTGAAATTTAAAAGTAATTTCTGAGTTATAATTGTTAAATCCTTTAAAAGTAAATCCTTCCCCATTTGTTTTTTCAGTGTGTGTGTGTTTGGCAGCTGGTCGACGTCAGTTTGTTTTTCTACATGTAAATGTAACATCAGCTGCCTGTCTGTCCAATTCAACACTGATGACTGGCAAACCCATTAGCCAATCAAAACACAGAATGTTAGGACTGGTTTTGGCTTATCTGAGTTACATGCCAGATCACACTCGTCATACAGTGAAATATTTTTCCTAGCATGCATCTCATATGAGAAGCAGCAGTGAGTGTCATTGTAATGATGAGTTTTCATCACCGTAGCAGCAGGTGAGGTTTACAGCTTCTGATTGGCTGCAGTGCCGCTGTCATCGTCTCCTGGGTCCTCATTAAACTCTAAAGATGGTTCGTTCGCTGGATTCCTCAAAACACTCTCAATTGGTTCTGGTGTCCCATAAGTCTTTGGAACCAGTTAAAGTCCATTATGCTCACAAGCAGGCAAACGTCCAGAAGCAGTTTCACCAGCAGAAGGGCTGAGAGCAAAAGACACTGCAGAAAGAAAGCTTAGGCAACCTTAAGGAATATCTGCTTTTTGCTACTACGATTGTGTATAATTGCAGAAAATATAGATATAGCCTACAGGGGCTGGAAAAAATTATATATAACATTTGTACAAATAAATAATGTTAAATCAGAACTAATGAAAGTCACTTGTGGTGTTCCACAAGGTTCGGTGCAAGGCCCCAAATTGTTTGTACTATATATAAATTATATTTGTAAAGTGTTTAAAGTATTACAAAATTGTCATGTTTGCAGATGACACAAATTTATATTGTTTTTGGCACAAATTTATATTGTTCGGGGGAAATTTGGAACAGCTTCTGAATACAGTGGAAATTGAATTGATAGTCTTAAAAAAGTTGTTTGATGATAATAGACTTTCATTGAATTTAAGTAAAACAAAGTTCACAATATTTAGTAATCAGCAAAGTAATAACTGCCACAGTTTCACTCAGTTTGGACTGTTTTCCTGTTTGCACTATTTCCCGCCACTAGTTTGATGTCATGGTTACAGATTTGATTTTGTCATTCAGTTCAGGTGTGTGTAGTAAATCATCATTGTTTTCAGTTGTATATAAGTTCATGTGTGTTCTGCTTGTCTTTATTGGGTCTCATCTATGGTATGTTGAGTTGCTTTGTTCTCTGTTGGATTTATCAGTGGCTGTTATAAAACACTGTTTTGAACTTTAACCTTCTTCTTCGTGCGCTTACAAGTGGTGGGCAGGTCGAGGCTTCTTGGAACACTGAAACAGTTAAAGCAAATGTGCCGTATTGTGTTGAGGCTTCGAAACAATCCAACACCCATCTCCACGGTGATCCCTAGTGGTCAGAACAGTGTAAATGCAAATCCTCATGATTCATGGGTTGACAGAGATCATCACCCCCAGTGGTGAACCATTGAAATTTCAAAGTATTTCAAAACAGTTATGACGTAATGAAGCCTTGTTTACTGAAATCACGTGACTCTGACAGTTTGATACACACTCCGAATCATTAATTCTGAACAAAAGATTCGTAAAGATTTCAAAGCTTCATGAAGCAGTGTTTCGATATTGCCATCATTAGCGCTTACTAGTGATAGGAAACCAATGTTTTTTGAAGCATTCGAGACTTTCATAAAATTGTACTAAAAAACGGTTCATTACTCGAAGCTTTTAAGACAATGCGCATTAGCGACATTTAGTGGTCCGACTTGTTTTCTCCACCATATCTAACAAATCACAGCAGAGCAGAAAAAGCATGTGACCAAACAAAGCTTTGGAAGTCCGTGACATACAAGAGTGGAATCAATCTGGGATCAATACAGTTCTATCTAATCTCATCTAAATTAATGTGTGTCAACGAGACCACAACTTGTCTCATGTGTAGTCTGGTCAACAGATTCACATATTGATCAATAATATAAAATATATTAATAATAAAACTAATAATAGAAAAATCTTTTTTTATATATAATTTATATTGGGGGTAAGTATAGTGTTAAATCATTTAAATAAATAATACCTCCTCGATAATCATTTCCCTTTTTATGCATCAGATGAGGTCGTGAAGCTCCAATTTTTTCCAAATCAGCTGTCCCGACCTTCCGAAACTGCATGACGTTCGAAGCTTCAAATGTCATCAGTCACGTGGTATTGTCATTTCGATACAAGCATTGGTAGAGTGTGTGATACAATAGTGCTTTGAAATCTGCGTCGGAACATTGGAGCCCTGGTGTCAACCGTCCCATCACTAGCGCTTACTACCACACAAGGTGACAGAAGACTTTTTTGGACTTATTTTTCGTCACCTCTCCAAACTGCCCTCATGGACCAATTTTGTTTCATCAGTCTCTGTGTCATTCACCAGTATCCTCTTAAGCCCTCAGCCACTCCTACCAGACAGTCTTCAGCTTCACTCAGCCTCCTCTCAATAAATCTAAAATTAGGATTATAATGAGGAAATAGTGGGTGTTATAATTGTTATAAGTTATAATGTTATTTCTGGGTGTTATAATAGATCATAAATTAAGATAGAAACCACATAAATAATGTAAAAACTTGTCTAAATCCATTCCAATATTAAATATAACGACACTCGGTTACTAACGTAACCTCGGTTCTCTCTAGAGAGGGAACGACTGTTGCGTAAGTTTAGCTTACACTACGGGAAAACTCCTTTTCTCGAGAATACTGAAGCCAGAAAATTATCCTTAATTTTCCAAAATGTAAAACGCATTTGCTGCAGCAGGCAGACATAGGCGAGACAGCTCGCACACCCATTGGCTGCTCTGCAGCAACTGCTGCAACCTATCAGCGCGTCTTGGCATGACTCCAGCGCCAATGGGAAACCTCCCCGCGCTACTTCATGACCCACCAAAGTGGGTGTGGCCACTAGCCTATAAATACCCACCGCTGATGTTGCAATATGATTTCAGTCGACTAGAAGCAAAACCATAATGCAGCACAAGCACGGCAGCATACGCAACACTCGTTCCAACACACTAATGTCCCAAGGGCAGTATGCCCGGGGCTCATGTAAGTGGAATAAACACGGAGCGGTAGAACAGGGAGGAACGACTCTGTAATATGAGATAGGTGCGCGCAGGACGTTGCATCTCATTAACAGTCTAATCAAACTGAGTTGGGTAGACGATGTTAATATGGTATAATCGGACTGAGAACAGCCTGGCCTGTAAGGCGGGCACTTCTAGGTTATAAAACCTTATAAATGTAGACAGCGAGGCCCAGCCTGCTGCCATACAAATATCATGAAGTGAAACCCCACTTGTCCAAGCCCACGACGAGGCCATGCCTCTAGTCGAGTGGGCCCTAACCCCCAAGGGGCAATCCAGGCCCTTGGACGCATAAGCTGACGCGATAGCGTCCACTATCCACCTGGACAGGGTTTGTTTCGAGATGGCTAGCCCTTTGACGCGGCCTCCGAATGAAACAAAAAGCTGCTCTGTTTGCCTAAAAGCAGCAGAGCACTGCACATAAATCCTTAAAGCCCTTACCGGACAAAGGAGTTTAACCCCAGCCTCACTGTCGGACGCAGGGAGGGCCGAGAGGGAAATAACTTGCACTCTGAACGAAGTCGCAAGCACCTTCGGGACGTAACCATGCCTTGGTTTGAGGATGACCTTGGAGTCATTAGGCCCAAATTCCAGGCACGTAGCACTCACTGAGAGCGCGTGCAGGTCGCCCACCCGTTTTACTGAGGCTAGTGCCAGCAGAAAAGTGGTTTTGAAGGACAGGTACTTCAGCTCCACCGCATGTAATGGTTCGAATGGTTCACCTTTCATGGCCTCAAGGACCGTGGAAAGGTCCCACGCTGGAACCGAGGGTGCACCCCAGAGGAAACGGATTACGAGGTCATTCTTTCCCAGTGACTGGCCATTCGCGGGCTTCGTGAAAGCCGCTATAGCCACCACATACACCTTGAGCGTGGATGGGGTTCTCCCGCTGTCCAACCGAGGGAAACGCATAGAGAGGGCGCCTGGGCCAGTTTAGGGCCAGCGCGTTCCTTTCTTTTGAGAAGAACATTGGGCAGTGAGCGTTGGTTTGTGACGCGAACAGGTCTACCTCTGCTCTGCCGAAAATGTCCCAGATATTTTGCACCGTCATAGGATGCAGAGACCATTCTCCTGGGGAGAGCTTGGCCCTGGATAGCATATCTGGGCCCACGTTCAGGACGCCCGGCACATGAGCCGCTCTCAGCGAGCTCAGGTTGTGCTGGCCCCATATGAGTAGGCTTCTTGCTATTGCAAGAAGGCTCCAGGATTTGAGGCCGCCCTGGCGATTTATATAGGAGACCACTGACGTGTTGTCTGTTCTGACCAGAACGTGGTGGTTCTTTAACACAGGGAGAAAGAACTGATGGGCGTTTTCGACCGCTTTCATCTCTAGACAGTTTATGTGTAGACGCTTTTCTGCATCTGACCACATGCCCATGGAAGGTCTCCCTTCGTATAGGGCACCCCAACCCGTGTTGGAGGCGTCTGTCGAGACTACTCTGATTTGTGAGGCAGCGCCCAAGTTCACACCGGTCTGGTACCAGCCGGTTCTCATCCACGGTTTCAGAGCTGTAACGCATGTCTGATTCACCGTGAGACGAAGCAAACCTGTCTTCCATGCTCTCGCTGGTACGCGCCGTTTCAGCCACAGCTGAAAGGGGCGCATGCGTAGCAGGCCCAGTTGCAGCACTGTAGATGCTGAGGCCATGAGACCCATCATCCTCTGAAACATTCTGAGGGGAAGATTCTTCCCTCAAGTCCGTCACACACTCCTTCGTTGATCCAGCCTCGTCCAGAGAACGGAGGAGGTTGGCCTGGTGGATCTGCAGAACAGCCATGGAGTGCAATGCAGATGCGGCCGATCAGGGCTGAAGTGGTCCGGCAGGCTTTGGTGGGAAGAGTTGACTTGGCCCACCATCCAGCAGAGGGCGGGCACAAGTGCGTAGCTACTGCTTCCTCTACCGGAGGAACGGAGAGATAACCTCTGTCTTTCGCGCCGTCGACCACAGAGAGCGTCGAAGAGACAGATGATCTCAACCTGGCCGAGTACGGGGCTCCCCACGACCTGGAAAGCTCGTTGTGCAACTCGGGGAGGAAGGGAGCGGGCCTAGAAACAGGTGCAGAGCGGCGTCCAGTCAGGAAGCAGCCGTCCAACCTGTTGGGCGCAGGCTCCTGGGGCGTGGTCCACTCAAGGCCGAGGTCCTCGATGGCCTTCGTGAGAAGGCGGAGAAGCTCGGCGTCGACCAAGGCCCTCACGCTGGACTCCTGTGTCAACGGGGCGGAGTCAGGGATAGAGGCCGACCATTCCTCACTCCCGGACGCCAGGAGAGAGCAGCTGTCATTCTCCATGACATCCCGCTCCATCGTCTCAACCGCCGCGGGGCACTGGCCGTCGAGGAAAGAGACGGGGGACTCTGAGAAAGAGGCTCGCGGGGACGCCGCCGGCGAGTTCTCCTTCACCGAAGGTTCTGGTGGCCATTGAGAGCGGCGCTTCTTACGGCGCGGCCCAACAGAAGGCATGGGAGACTTAACGCTGAACAAAGCCTGTCGAGCCCGCAGGGTCGAAAGAGGCAATGACTCACATTCCTGGCAGCCGCCATCAGCGAGCGCGTGGTCCGCGTAGAGCCCGACAAGGGATAGAGGAAGGCAGGAAGCGCACAGCACGTGGCGGTCCCCGTCGCTGAGAACGGCTGTGCACGAGCCTCAGGACATGGTTGGCATTTAAAAATGCCTTGGCTCTTTTAGATGAAACGTGTGTCGCGGCGGCGAACACACACGGAGCAGAGTGCTGAAGTGCTGTTCGACGGCGCGGCTTCCTCTCAGAGATCCAGCGAAGTGAAGTTCATATAGTTTATATATAAGTTTATATATATATATATATATATATATATATATATATATATATATATATATATATATATATAATGTTATTGTTCACTCATGGTACCATACATTACTTACTGTGTGGAGGGTATGGGGTCATGCATATAAAATTAACATAAATTATATACGTTACAGAAGAAACCAATAAGGATTGTAAAATGGTTGACTATGAACCAACAAATATATTATTTATTAAAATACACGCTTAAAATTTGTTGATTTAGTTGATTTTTACACTGCACAGGCAATGTATAAAATATATAATTTACTTCCAAAATGTATTCAGATGCTGTTTGAAATAAGAGAAAGTAAATATAAACTTCAGGGGAATATGCATGTTTAAAAAAGGGCAATAACTAATATAAAAATAGATATACTGTATGTCAAAGGGGTAAACATACGGAATAATTGTGACAAGAAATTAAAAATGTGTAGTTCACTTTGTTATTTCAAGAAAATGTTAAAAAAATAGGGCGATGACTCAATATAAATAACTTGTGTAATTGTATTAATGTCTGAAATGTATCCCTTTGTAGTTATGCATGCACATTTTGGGAAAGGTCTTATGTAACTGTTTTTGTTTAACTTGTATAAATCAAATCCAGTGAGAAAAGTGATGCTCATTAGATATGTGAAAAGGGTAGGCACAATAAGCAAAGGCTTCACCCTACACTTTTCTCTGCTATTTTGTATATTTTTAATTTATTATGAAAATTGTCTGAGGACCGAAATAAATTGTTGATTTTGTTCTATAGGGGTAAATATAATTTGTATAGGCTACAATAATTATTATTTTTTTTAAACATTGTGAATATATTTTATTTATCTTCTCATTGTATATATTCTCTAGGTTCTATATCAGTGTGTACAGTAAAAATGTTAACTGTAAAATTAAAAACGTGTTAATTGTTTAACAGCAAGTTGCTTACTGTTGCTTCCCCCCCTATATGGGGAAAGCTGTAAGTGATATAACCTTACATTACATGTAATTTTACTGTAAAATACTGTTATATGTACCATATCTGGAAGTAAAAAAAAGAAGAAGAAAGAAATAATCTTATAATTTACAGTAAAAATCTGTAAACTGCCATTCCCAGAATTCCGTGTGACACTTTCACATTTGAAACATTTGAACCATTTGATGGTTTTCAATAATTCAATTTCTTAGTTATGTACATTAGGGTTTTTGTAACATTTCATGTAAAATGAATGTTTATTTTATTATTTTAGTGTCATGAGTGTTAATATGGTGATGTTTTGTATTTGTGCACCGTTTGAAAAACTGTTTATTTACCTTGAACATGAAAATCATTAAGACCTCAGTCAGAAAAATGTATATGGTTGTTTTAATGCTTCTCATTTGCTACATAAATCTATATATTTTTTTTTTTAAAAACATTAGATCAAATTAGTGCAGAATTGATCTTGCATTTCTGCCAGCGATAGGGTCATGGATCAGCAAAGTTTCTATATGTGCAGTTTATCAACACACACACACACACACACACACACACACACACACACACACACACACACACACACACACACACACACAAGAGCAGTTCTAGCATGGCATGATAAAATAACATCTTCTCTGGCTTGTTCTGGGATGCTGCTCCAGTCGTGTGGAAATTACACATGGTGAAAGCGAAGGTTTAGAAATTCAGATAAGCTAGATGTGAACATATGCATGTGCCGGAGAGAAACTGCTCTCTTTCTCAGAATAACTGGCTCTGCGGCAGGGGGTCGTGCCATGAAAACCTCCACGCTTTCGCTTTCCAAAAGATGCTTATGTCTTTCCCCAAAATATCAGCTTTTGATCTGTATATGAAACATGACAAGATGGCATTATGCATTAATGCATTTTTAAAACACATCAAAATCTTTAAAAGGCAGCGCATAATAGAAGCTGAAATAAAGTTAAAGGAGGTAAAGGAGGAATGATGTACATTATTTTATTTTTCCCCCTGCAGAAGTCAATTTATTATACACTGAACAAAATTATAAACGCAACCCTTTTGTTTTTGCCCCCATTTTTCATGAGCTGAACTCAAAGATCTAAGACTTTTTCTATGTACACAAAAGGCCTATTTCTCTGAAATGTTGTTCACAAATCTGTCTAAATCTGTGTTAGTGAGCACTTTTCCTTTGCCAAGACAATCCATCCACCTCACAGGTGTGGCATATCAAGATGCTGATTAGACAGTATGATTATTGCACAGGTGTGCCTTAGGCTGGCCACAATTAAAGGCCACTTTAAAATGTGCAGTTTTACTGTATTGAAAAATACCTGAGAGAAAAAAAAAAGGTTGTTGATTGTGGCCTGTGGAATGTTGGTCCACTCCTCTTCAATGGCTGTGGGAAGTTGCTGGATATTGGCAGTACCTGGAACACGCTGTCGTATACGCCGATCCAGAGCATCCTAAACATGCTCAATGGGTGACATGTCCAGTGAGTATGCTGGTCATGCAAGAACTGGGATGTTTTCAGCTTCCAAGAATTTTGTACAGATCCTTGCAACATGGGGCCGTGCATTATTATGCTGCAACATGAGGTGATGGTCGTGGATGAATGGCACAACAATGGGCCTCAGGATCTTGTCACGGTATCTCAGTGCATTCAAAATGCCATCAATAAAATGCACCTTTGTTCGTTGTCCATAACATACGACTGCCCATACCATAACCCCACTGCCACCATGGGCCACTCAAACTACAACGTTGACATCAGCAAACCGCTCACCCACACGGCGCCATACACGCTGTCTGCCATCTTCCCTGTACAGTGAAAACCGGGATTCATCGGTGAAGAGAACACCTCTCCAAAATGCCAGACTAAATTCTCTGAAACACCTTTGGAGACGGCCACCTTATAAGTCAAGGTTTTTTTTGCACCCCAAAATTAGTCAATTTATTTGTTCATGCATTCTATTTGACAACTCAGGAAAACTAGGTCACAGGGGAAACACAATGAAAATAACATAACTCTGACAAGAGCTAAAGAGTTCAGAGGAGGGAAAGGGCTTATGTGGTTTGCTATAAAAGTGATAAGTTGTTTTGGGTGCGCTTACTGGTGGGGCGGGCTCAGAACCGGCAACAAACACATCGTCTCCACACATCGCGCCCTGAGCAAAAGAGGGGCTGGAAGACGGGCACGTTTTGATGGTGATCCGGCCTCAGCGGGACTTAATCCTTTCCACCTTAATTTTTGCGAGATTGAGCTATAAGTGACACTTCAGCACTACTAAGCTGGCCATAGCGCGGCCGATGGCTTGGGCGGTGGCTTTGGCAATGCGCAAGACCAAGTTCATGGCGCTGCACAGCTCTTTGAACATCACAGGGTTACGTCCAGACTTGTCCATGTCGAGGAGAAGCCTGGCCTGACAAGTGCAGAGACGGCCTTAGAAAAAGCATGGAGAGCACCATCTTTGATGAACGGCTTGGCGTGTCCCAGCAAGCGTCACGCTCGGTTTTAAAACAAAAGGTGGTGAAAACATGCACTTGTACAGTAAAATATTCTCTATGAGTCTTGCTTGATAGTCACATGGGAGAAGTGTCATACTGAGCTGCCAAGCAGTCAGCGCTGTTCTCAGCTGCAGAGCTGTTAGCGCAGTTCTCGCTCTCACAGTGAGAGCAGCTGGTCTTAGTTAGTGTAGTGGTGAGTGCAGGGGTGCCCTTCATGAGCCGCATCCACGGCGCAAAATTTTAAGCAATGCCGCTGGAAATTTGTTCAGAAATTGCTCTTTTAAGTCGCCGGATGGCTGCAGGGGAATTGCTGTGTCAGCTGTTGCTGAAGCGCCTTGATTTGCTGCGAGGCCCCTTCGACGGCAAGAGGAAAAGGCGAGAAAGAGGCTTCAGTCTTCTTCGGAGCAGCGAGATGATCTTCGTGCTGAAGGAGAACGATTCTGACAAGACAGGCATTTCTGCATGGCTTATATAGGAAGCGAAACCCCGCCCTTTTTTGCAGGCTGAAATGCCATTTGTCTGTACACTTGCACAGACGTGAACTAGGCTTGCTGCGATAGTCTGTGTTGCCGGTGTTACCAGTGTTCAGCAGCAACACCGATTACATCACTTTCCCACCGCGGCACCACCACCCCACCATCGTTTAGATCTATTTATAGTTATTACAATCGTACTCTGTTACTAACGTAACCTCGGTTCTCTCTAGAGAGGGAACGAGTACTTGCGTAATATCTTACGCTAGGGGAAAACCTCTTTTCCTCGAGATATTGAAGCCAAAAATTATCCTTAATTTTGCAATAATGTAAAACGCATTGCAGCAGCATGCAGACATGGGCGAGACAGCTCGCGCGGCCATTGGCTGCTCTGCGGCAACTGCACCAGCCTATCGATAGAGGCCCCTCATGACGTCAGAACCAATGAGGGTGCTTCGCGCCCACTACGTCATGTCCCGCCGAAAGCGGGTGGGGCTGGGGCTATAAATACGGCCCAGAGAGGCTGGTTTGGTCAGTTTTTTCATCGCTGAAGCGAATCAGAACATGACGCATGCACGGCAAGATACGCAAGTACTCGTTCCCTCTCTAGAGAGAACCGAGGTTACGTTAGTAACCGAGTACGTTCTCTTACGAGAGGTTCTCTCGTACTTGCGTAATATCTTACGCTAGGGGAACACAGTGTAAAACGCCGTGCGTGCCTGAGATATAACACTAAAGTCCCAAGGGCAGGTGCCCGGGGCTCATAAAGTGCCTAATCACAAGGGACTCGCAGAGAATCCGGGAAGAGGGGCTAGAATAGCATCATTCCTGTAATATAGAGCTCTAATAAGAGAAGATTATATCAAGTGTTCCACACAGCCAGGGCGAACTCGGCCTGGACTGATAAATATGGGGGACTTACGCACTGCCCACATAAGTATACAGACGATCAGTGATCGACGCTCTAGCAGTTTCAGCATCCTGAGCCGATAGCATCGGGCAGGCAATTCTGAAAAATTAGACCGAGAGCAACTTAGCTTGTAAAGCGGGAACCTCAAGGTTATAAAACCTTATAAATGTAGACGGGGAGGCCCAGCCCGCCGCCATACAGATATCTTGCAAGGCAATCCCACTAGACCAAGCCCACGACGAGGCCATGCCTTTCGTGGAGTGCGCTTTGACACCTAACGGGCATTGCAGGCCCTTGGATGTGTAAGCTAGCGCTATAGCATCAACTATCCGTCTGGATAAACTCTGTTTTGACGCAGCTAGTCCCTTAGAACGTCCGCTGAACAAAACAAAGAGCTGCTCCGTCTGTCTGAAAACAGATGAGCGAGACACACAGGCTCTTAACGCCCTGACCGGGCAAAGGAAGCCTGCGTCCCCTTCCTCTTCAGATACCGGCAGGGCCGACAGGGAGATCACCTGTGCCCTAAACGGTGTATTGAGGGATTTAGGAACATATCCGTGCTTTGGTTTGAGTATGACTCTCAGGTCATGAGGCCCAAACTCCATACACGTCGCGCTCACTCAGAGCGCTTGCAAGTCCCCTATGCGCTTCACTGAAGCGAGAGCCAGAAGAAACACTGTTTTGAGAGACAAGAGTTTCAGGTCTATTGACTGTATTGGCTCGAATGGGGCACCTTTCATGGCTTCCAGAACCGTGGAAAGGTCCCAAACGGGAACCGAGGGAGGTCTGGGAGGATTCAGCCTCTTAGCTCCTCTAAGGAAGCGAATGACCAGATTGTTCCTTCCTAATGACTGGCCAAGTGGTGGTTCAGCGAACGCTGCTATGGCCGCCACATAAACTTTGAGCGTGGATGGGGCTCTGCCCTTATCCAGAAGGTACCTCCGGCACCCCACAGTGTGAGGGTGAAGTACCACGCGCTGTACACCAGCTAGTGAACACAGACCATTTTGAGGAATAGAGCCACCTCGTAGATGGAGCTCTAGCCTGCGTGATCGTGTTTAACACTCCCGCTGGGAGGTTAACGGGTACCCGTTGATGGCCCACACATGTAGGGACCAAAGCTCCGGGCAAGGATGCCAGATCGAGCCGTTTGCCTTCGAGAGGAGATCCCTCCTCACCGGTATCAGCCACGGGGCGGTACTCGTCAGCTGCATCAGGACTGGAAACCAGGCTTGGTTCGTCCATAATGGGGTGACGGGTAGCACTGGGCATCCGTTTTTCCTGATTTGCTCTAACACCTGGGGGTAGGAGCATGACAGGGGGAAACGCATAGAGCGGGCAGCGGGGCCAGACGTGGGCCAGCGCATCCCTGCTCTTGGAGAAAAATTCCCGACAGTGAGCGTTCTCTTGAGACGCAAATAGGTCTATTTCGCTCTGCCAAATGTCCTCCATAGCAGTTTGACTGTCTGTGGGTGTAAAGACCATTCTCCTACCGGAAGATTGTTTCTGGACAGTCTGTCTGGTCCCACATTCAGGTGGCCGGGCACATGCGCTGCTCTGAGCGAGCGCAGATTGTGCTGAGCCCAGACCAGGAGGCGTTCCGTCAGCCTGTGAAGGGTTCTGGATCTGATACCTCCTTGGTGATTTATATAAGCCACCACTGACATGTTGTCCGAACGGACCAGGACGTGGTGTCCTCTTATTTGGGGACAAAAACGCGTCAGCGCGTTATCTACTGCCAACATTTCGAGGCAGTTTATGTGCAGAAGCTTCTCCCGTTCTGACCATTGGCCGAAGAACGGTCTGCCCTCGAGCAGCGCTCCCATCCCGAGGTGGATGTGTCTGACAGATGCGCCGCAGCGGAAAGAGCTCGCTGCGCGCTGAACGTCTAGTACGCGCTGTGGTGACAGTCGCGCTATCATAGACAGCGAGTCCAGTTCTGTGCCCATAAAAGATATTATCTGCCTGGGGGACAGAGAACTCTTCGCCCAATTGACTCTGAGACCCAGATTCTCGAGGTGATCGAGTAAAATGGTCCTGTGCTCTATGAGCACAGAGTGAGATTGAGCTAGAATCAGCCAATCGTCCAAGTAGTTCAATACTCGCATGCCCTGTAGTCTGAGGGGTGCGGGCGCTGCGTCCATGCACATCGTAAATGTACGGGGTGCTAGGGACAAGCCGAACGGTAGGACTGTGTACTGATATGCCTGGCCCTCGAAGGCGAATCTCAAATATCGCCTGTGACGTGACGCTATCTGTATTTGAAAATATGCGTCTTTCAGATCTATTGACACAAACCAATCTCCTCGGTGAATCTGCGCGAGGATTTTTCTGGTCGTGAGCATTCTGAACTGTCGCTTTGCAAGCACTCTGTTCAGTTGCCTTAGATCTAGTATGGGTCTGAGACCCCCGTCTTTTTTCGGTACCAGGGAGTATCTGCTGTATAGCCCTCCTTCGCTCTGAGCTTGAGATAAGGGCTCTATGGCCCCTTTGCTCAACAGTTTCGAAATTTCGGCTCGAAGTAGGTGTGCTACTTCTGTTTTTACCGTGGTTTCAGCGCGCGTCGCATAGCGGCGAGGGCGTCGGCGAAACTGTAGCGAATAGCCTCTTTCTATAATGTCTAGCACCCACTTCGAAACCCCGGGTAGCCTTGCCCATGCGTTTGCACGAATGGCTAGGGGTTGAATACGAAGCGCGCTCTGGTCGCTCAGCGACAGAGGGGCTTCAGTGTGCTGCAACATAAGCGTCGCGCTTATGACATTTGAGGCAGGGGCGCGCTGATAACAGCGGGCAGATTGCCCGCGCTCGACTCCTCTGCGGTGGTCAACCGAGAGGGGGAGGGCTGGGCGAGTCCCGTAAGACCTGTCATGTCTATGTGTGAATGTGGGCGCGGGATAGCGGGCAAATTTACAACACTGAGAGCATTGTCCGCCTGAGCAGAGCGAATGCATGTTGGTTTCGTTTTACAGAAACCTTGAGACATGCAGAACGTAGTGTTTGTGGGCACTGGGCAGTGGGCACATTTACCACATTTAATGCGCAATCGATCTGGGTCGATTTCATGTGCGTGAGCCCTGTGTGACGGGCTGTGTTTCTGTGTAGGAATGAGCACTGGGCAGTGGGCATTTTGTCTACACTCATAACACCATCGGCCGTGGCCGGAACACCAGAAAATACACTCTTATGGGATTTATCTGGGTAGCCGTAAAAGCGGCGTTTGTGTGCAGGCAAGCGGGCTGTGTCGCCGACTTGTTTACTGCAGAATACACTGGAACAGTCGCATTTACTGGAACTGATCGAGCGAGAAGTTGCCATTGAAACAGAGAGCGTCAACATGCTGGCGTTTGTTTGCAGGCGTGCGTGTATTACAACAGGCTCGTCCACTGCAATATTGACATTTCCAGAGAAATGTGTGAGAATGGAGGTCGGTCCAGCCGCAGCTGGACTAGGAACACTCTCTTTTCTCCTTTCGCCAGTGACGCACGGAAACCATAGAAACGGTGCTTGGGTGCAGGCGAGCGGGTTGTACAATGCGCTCGTTGGCTGCAAAATACACATCTGCAGTCGCCTTTTCAGGGAACTGACAGAGCGAGCATTGACGGCATAATTTTATCTGCCGGTAGACCCGGAATCGAACACGGGTCTCTCGCGCGAAAGCCTGAGAATCTGCCACTGGGCCACAGGGGAAGACACATAAGCATTTAGTTAGCGCGAGTATTATCAGTGAGCGTCAACATGCTGGCGTTTGTTTGCAGGCGTGCGTGTATTACAACAGGCTCGCTCACTGCAGTATTGACATTTCCAGGAGCAGTCTCGGAGAAGGATGCCAGGTGAGTCCTCAGAGTCACCATAGGCAGTAACTAGCTCGCAGTGAGGGCAGTCGCCGTCAGCAAGCGCGAGAGCTGCGTGTCCTCAGGAAAGGGGCGTCTTCGGCTCTTTTAGTGCAATGAGAGTGTGTGTCGCGGCGAACACACACATACACAAAACACAGTAGCAGAGAAAAGGATATGTACGCCGGAAAGCGTGAGCAGGAACGGCGACTGAAGGTGGCGAGTTGTCGACCAGCAGCTTCAGATGCAGCACTAATCCCGCTGAGTGCTTCTATCGGACGGCGCGGCTTCTTCCTCTCGGGATCCAGCGATGCGTGAGCTTCGCTGAAGAGATGAAAAACTGACCAAACCAGCCTCTCGGGGCCGTATTTATAGCCCCAGCCCCACCCGCTTTCGGCGGGACATGACGTAGTGGGCGCGAAGCACCCTCATTGGTTCTGACGTCATGAGGGGCCTCTATCGATAGGCTGGTGCAGTTGCCGCAGAGCAGCCAATGGGCGCGCGAGCTGTCTCGCCCATGTCTGCATACTGCTGCAATGCGTTTTACATTATTGCAAAATTAAGGATAATTTTTGGCTTCAATATCTCGAGGAAAAGAGGTTTTCCCCTAGCGTAAGATATTACGCAAGTACAAGAGAACATTTAGTTCAGTTAGAGAACAGACACTACAATTAAAAACTGAACGTGTCTGCTCAATGCAGCATGAGCCGAACAAGAGTCGCAACACATATCAGCAGCAGGAGTCAGATTTCTCCTCACTTAGCCCATTTCGCCTCACTCGAGATTTGGTTTCAAATCGAAATATAAAAGCGCCTATTTAAGCGAGTTTGTCATTGTTCTGTTTTGTCGTTGCGTTTTTCATTAAGAATAATAATGAACACAAATTGGCGCTAATTCTAAAGCGAAAGTAAAATGCGCACAACTGCACAGGAATTCATAATGGTGCGTGTCAACTGGCACAGAGCAAGCGGAGCAGAGCAAGTGTTTTCAGTTCATTCCTATGGAAGCTCAACTTCCAAGACTGTTGTTATTTGTACCTTCTATTTGTACCTTGAAATTTGTTCCGTGACAAATACTAAGGGTGTATTCACACCAGGAAAGTCCGATAGTTCACTTGCTTTGGTCCGGACCAAATAAAATGTTTTTTTTTTGTTTGTTTGTTTGGTACGGTTCGCTTTCACACTGCTCTTTTTGCAAGTGAACCAAAATTTGTAAACAAAACCACACGTGTGCTAAGGTCGTCCATTCATTGGACAAGGATTCTCAAGTAGGGAAATCAGGAAGTGCAAAAAAAAAAAGGCTCAGCATGGAGATATTTCGTACTGCAATATTTGTTCTTTTACTGATTTTGTGTTATGCTCTACAAACGCAATATGAAGAAACTAATGAGTATAATATGATACAATGTCATCATTCTATACGATGTTGTAATTCGGATTGAGAAGACGACAATGTGCTGCAAGGCGGTTCTGTCAAGCATTTATGCGCGATTAGACTAAAGAGAACGCTCTGTATGTGAATGTCCTGATGCACACACGACGCGCAGAAAGACGCGCAACAGTATCGTGTGGCCAGACAGCGCGCCGGAATGGAATTCTCTTTCGCACTTGAAAGAACAATAACACAAACCATTATGCCAAAATGTCCGTTGTGTTAAGCATCCTCATAAGAGCATAAGAGCAGTCAAATAATTAAATGAACATAAAGGCGCAGTGCTTTCTTGCAATTGGGTCGGTTCATGTTCACATCGTAAACGAACCTCTTCAGCTGGGTCTCGGTTCGATTGTTTGGTCCGCACCCGAGTTCGATTGCTGTATTCACACCTGCCCAAAAGGTCCGCATCAAGGGTGGAAACGAACTAGAGTTCGATTCAATCGAACCAAACAAGGCAGGTGTGAATACACCTGTTCGTTACAATCAAAAAACACAAACAATTATTTTGATTCAGAAATTAAAACTTGTTAATTGTAGAAAAAGTGTTATTTGTTTTGGCATTTAACATCATTTAATATTCAACTGCATAATACTTACTAAAAATTAAATAAAAAATAAAAAACACTTGAATTGAAATATACACTGTATATTTCACACATACACATATATGATAGTTATTCTGCATTATAAATGTAAGCAATAGAGTTTTTATAAATCACCAAAGACATACAGAGGTCACTGGGTTATTATGGGATGTTTGTGCTGCTATGGGGAAACCTAATGAGCCAGATTGAGTCACACACACACACACACACACACACACACACACACACACACACACATCAAGAGATTTATTCTGCTATAAAACTTTACGGTGGATCATTGTGAGGGAGTTTGAGCTGCCTGAAGCTCTTCCAGGCCTGAAGAAGATGTTTCAGCTCTTGTTAAGAGAGAAAACTGTCATTGAGAGCAAATAAAACCAAACGTCCACAATCACTGAGCTGCCGTGGGCCGTTACATCAGTTCAGTGACCCGCGGGAGACCAACGTGACCTTCAAGGTCAACAGGTGAGCGTGTGTCCGTTTCGCCTCATTATTACCATGTTGCTTTGTACATGATGACAAACTAGTCAAGGAATTAAATGACATGAATAAATAAACAGATGCTAATAAGACCAAACGCACAGACGCTTATATCCACAGGGAAACATGCGCGCATGAACAAATGAGCAAAGATATTCAGAATACTAATAACTCCACAATATACTGAAAAAAACTCAAAACAAATACAAAAAAAACACCTGATCTGAACACACACACACACACACACACACACAAACCAACATGACATCATTTTCAAACATCCATATACAGTAATAATGTGTGTTTGTGTTTGTGTGTGTGTGTGTGTGTGCGTGTGTGCGCGCGCGTGTGTGTGTTTGTGTGTGTGTGTGTGTGTGTGTGTGTGTGTGTGTGTGTGTGTGTGTGTGTGTGTGTGTGTGTGTGTGACCCTAATTACACAAACAATATGAAATAAGCAACATGAATCATAACTGCTGTTTTGGAGCAAGGTCACAGTTTGAGGCCGTGCATTACTTTGATTCTACCGGGTTGTTTTCAGAAAGCCCATTAACTGTAGTAAAACACCAAACTGCAGCTTACTTTTAAAAAACACTGACCACAGTAACAGACAAAAGACACCAGTGTTCAATAAATCAGTTAATAATAATCACAATACCAATTCTATACCAAGTAATGTAAGTTTATTAGTGCAATCGTACACCTCCTACAGTTACAGTGCAGATATACAGAAGATTTGGCACATTGATATAAATTAAACTAACTAACTTTTCCCTCAAGGGGTGAAATTTAGCTTAATTATTATTTAATTTTTTTTACCTTTATAAGAGCAACTTTTTTTCTAACCTTATTAAATGTATACTGTTCGTGTCATGTTTTATATCATATTCTTAAAATAATATTAAGTTCTTGTTTATTGAAATGTTGTATAAAATCAATCGTATTTGCGATTGTCCTGATATTCTGGAAAACCAGCACGCTTGCTGATGGGATATTTCTTCACTATATCATATAATAAATAAGAGAAAAATCCTCATACACAGGGATTTTTTAGACCCCATTATTATTATTTATTTATTTATTTTGCAGTGGCTTCATGCATGGATCATGCAATCCAGAGTGATCTGTTTGCTAATCAGTCATGTGGCTCCAGATTTGTAATATGGAAACCCAATTATTGAATGTGTTTCTGGGTGACTATCAAACTGTCACTGCGTAAATGTTCAACCTTTGACGTGTGTGTCATGTGACTATAAATATATGTATCGTCTTCAAATGATAGTGATGTTGATATATGGATTGTTAATGTAAATTTTCATGGTGCGTTTATTAGCGTGGATGTCTGCGTTTGACACCTGTGCCGTTACAGTCTGATGTGACAGCACAGATGCTGTATTACGCTTGCGTGATCTCCTGCGCATAATTCCAGAACATCTAACAGTGTTGAGAAATCAATGTGTCACACAGCTGTTTGATCTGCCCACTTCTGTTACGATTAGAATGAGAGAGAGAAGTGGAAGAGCAGACGAAATTGTGCAGGAGGGAATTAGAGCACGAGACACAAAAAAAGACGAGTAACTCCAGGGTCCATCATGTTCTGATCCACCCGTGTGGAAGTTTCCCATACACATTGAGCACGATGAAGCTCTGAAGATGCTCAAAGTGCAGGGAAATCAAGTGTTAAGAAACAGCTGAGATCTGAGGAGAATCTGTGGTTATTTATAGCTCGCCGACCAGCTTTACATTCGTTTAGACTTAATAAAGTACAGTTACAGCTTCTGGCTTGATCAAAAGAGCTTCTAAGGGGGGGTTATATAACGAGCAACTGTTAAAACATGACGTGAATGTGAGCAATTACACGCGTTCGCTTGAAACGTGGAGCAACCGTTTAATTACGTTTACGAGAGTTTGATCGAGTGGAGTGGCTGATAGTGAATTAAAATGTGAAGTTAAAGGGGTGGTTGATTATGATTTCACTTTTCTAACTTTAGTTACTACTAACCATTCAGAAACGTCCTGTTAAATTCTACATTTTGTCACTTCTTGAGTCTCTCCATCATTGTCTGACTCCGGTTTGAACATAAAAGGCTAAAAGTTTCTGACATTTTCAGTGCATGTCTGTGTGAGGTAAAAGGACACAAGCTGTTGTAGCTCCGCCCTCTGTGCCAGCTCATTTGCATTTAAAGGGACAGACACAAAAACTGTGCATTTTTGCTCACCCTCAAAAAGTGACAATTTTAACATGCTATATAAAAATATCTGTGGGGTATCACACTCTGTGAAAAGGGCATTATATCACCCCTTTAATATTTATTCAAAATGTTTTATTAAGCTCTAGGTTTTTTTTTTTTTTACTCATTTAAAAAAAGTAATTCATAACATGAATAATATGTAATTAATATTTCAATTCAATTTGATGGAATTTTAACTGAAATTGCTAAATAAAAAAATAAATTAAAAAAAGAGGCTTTTTTTTGTGTAGCGGCAACGGCATTGTCATGGGATCAATTCCCAGGAAACGCATGAGTCAACAAACCTAATAACTTGTAGAGAGTTATCTTCGATAAAAGTGTCTGCCTGTGTAAACGTCAAAAGCATCAATGGCGCAATTGTGACATACAAACATTACTATTTGAACCACTGATTCCAGGTAAAATAGGGGGATATTTTTTGTCCCATGTCTGAAGAAGTGGTCAATGGCTCTGCTTCTGTCGTGGGCTGATCCATGTGCTGATAGAAATGCCACACGGTTCTCCAACCGAACAACCTCCCACTCACATGCTCTGCTCCGGAGGGGGGCCGGCCGACGCGTGCTTAAAAATGTGATATTTATTCATGAAATTAAAGAGGGCGCAATTAACCGAGCTTGACGAGGGAGGTGATTGCCTTCATTTGCATAGAGTGCAGGACCTGTTAAGATTATTCACATTATTATTATTGTTTTTATTTCTTTTCTGCATCAGATTTTAGTTATTTTGTTGTTCATTGTTCTCAAGGCAAAGACAGACAAACGGCTCCGCGTATGTAAATTACACAGGCGAAACACGTTTAAACTGGTTTGAGGAACATTGTTGCAGTGTTTTTTTTTTTAAAAGATACTGTATTAAGTTCTTTAGTTTGGAGCGAATCTTGTGTGTTAGACAGTCAGCGTGGAGATAGACGGGTGTTTGTGAGCGTATCCAGTATGTGTGTTTGCATCACTGACACAGCTGTCAGAAGCAGATGCAATTTTTCCTCTTAAGTGAACACACACACACACACACACACACACACACACACACACACACACACACACACACACACACACACACACACACACAGTTCTGTATGGTTAATGATAATAATGTGGCAAGACAATTGCACAAGTTAGTAAGTAGCTTTACTTTTATCACCTATAACTAAAACACCAAGACACATAGTTTTAAAAAATAGTGTAGCTTTTCCAATAACAAGCTACAACAAATGCTGTTATGTTATAAAACATATATATTTTGACCTGTGTTGCACGTGGTTTTATAATCACATAAGCATATTGAGGGGATTTTAATAGTGTCTTTGAGTAGTTTTATTTAAATTTTTGTTTGAATAAACCAGTTACAAATGATCCACCATTCAGAATGAAACTGGATATTCAACAAGAGAAGAAAATATGTAAAATATGTTGGTTGAGACTAATATTGGTTATACTATATATAAATTGTCCACTTTAGACATTCTACTAGCTATAAGTTATAGAATGTCTGATGGGGGACCATCAAAATAAAGTGTTTGCAAACATTAAGCAGACAGTCTACAATTACTTTAATGACTACTAGTTGATATGTAGTGTGGACTATTGAAATAAAATGTTACCACTTTATCAGAAACTGACTGGATGTCACATGCCAGATCATAGCCAGATATGAAAGTGAGGTTTCTAAAATATAGACTAACTGTTACACTGTGTCTACACCGGGTGTGAGTGACAAGATGCGACGCAACAAAAGCATATAGAACCCATAATAATCAGTAATGCTGTCTACACTGGATGTGGCGTGGCGCGACACGACACAACATGACAAATTCCCAACTGTAAACTGATGGCCCATTCTATTTCTGATGTACATCAGACACGACGAACAAATGGATTTGCAACGGTCGCTTTGTCGAGTCTAGTGTTGATGCGGCACAACACGACAACACAGCTGCTTTCTCTGAATGCAATCTACATCCCGGGTTATTTAAATCAGGGAGAAGACATCCTGTCAAGGCAGGGGCCGAGGCCCGGAGAATGGAGACTCCACCCCGAGGTGGAACTTCGGTCGAGCCGAGGTCGACCTGTTCACAACCAAAGAGACAACACATTGTCCACTGTGGTTTTCACTCAGCCATCCAGCCCCTCTGGGGTTGGACGCTATGGTACAGACGTGGCCGAGGTCAAGTCTGTACGCTTTTCCCCCGATTGCTCTGCTCCCAGGAGTTCTGGAGAGAGTACGCCGGGACGGGGTCTGCTGGTAGCCCCGTTCTGGCCATCCCGAGTATGGTTCTCGGACCTAGTGTCTCTCCTTGACGGCTCTCCTCTGGAGATTCCGATCAGGAGGGACCTACTCTTACAGGCGAGTGGGTTGTGCCTTCAGCCCTGCCCAGAATTGTGGAAACTGTGGGCTTGGCCTCTGTATCTGCTCTACCCAGTTAGGGCCTTAGATGCTTACGTCCACAGAACTGTGGAGAAAGTCTGACCAACTGGAGTTTCCCTCCAAGATGTTTGAGATGCAGCAGGCTAGTCCTCACTGCATACATTCGTGATACTTTACTACCTTGACCTCAGCTCCACTCCAGGGGCGCAGGTGCCTTCGCCTGGATGCACACATTGATTTCACACAGACAAACACTTACTTTTATGGCGGTGTGGGTATTAGCGTTCCCACAGAGTTTCGACGCAGCTCGAATTCCCTTGAAAGGGAATGTCTCGGTTACATATGTAACCCTAGTTCCCTGAAGAGGGAATGAGATGCTGCGTCACCCTGCCATACTCCAGGTATGCCTGTGATCGACTTGCTTCAGCCTATCAGAAGCTGACGCTGTTTGGTTCAGGTGTGCTTTATAGTTTCCTGGTTGATGACATAATCACGTTCCGTCATGCCACTGGACTGATTTCATACATGCTTCATGACACAATCACACAGAGGCGTTCCCACTGCGTTTCAAAGCAGCGTCTCATTCCCTCTTCAGGGAACTAGGGTTACATGCGTAACAGAGACGTTCTCCATTCCATTTTCAAGACCACAGCTAAAACTACTAGCCTAATTAATATAAATTGAAAACATTATTATAGACAAGTAAACAGTCATTAATAAAATAAGAAGAAATAATCAAATGAGCAAAAACACAAATAAATACAATATAACAAAGGTACTAATGAAATAAGCAGTGCTTTTCAGTTTTTTTCAGGAAGGTCTAACTAGTTTTCAGGTACAGAAATTTTATAAAGTAAGCAAATGTAAAATAAAACTGCATAGTCTTCACTGTAAATTAAACATCCTTGTTAATTAATCCTTATTGTGATTGTGATTATGATCTGTAAACAGTTGAGAAAGTAAACACATCTCTCTCTCTCTCTCTTTCTCTCTCTCTCTCTCTCTCTCTCTCTCTCTCTCTATATATATATATATATATATATATACAGTGGGTACGGAAAGTATTCAGACCCCCTTAAATTTTTCACTCTTTGTTATATTGCAGCCATTTGCTAAAATCATTTAAGTTCATTTTTTTCTCATTATTGTACACACAGCACCCCATATTGACAGAAAAAACACTTTTTTCACATTTATTAAAAAAGAAAAACTGAAATATCTCATGGTCCAAAGTATTCAGACCCTTTGCTGTGACACTCATATATTTAACTCAGGTGCTGTCCATTTCTTCTGATCATCCTTGAGATGGTTCTACACCTTCATTTGAGTCCAGCTGTGTTTGATTATACGGATTGGACTTGATTAGGAAAGCCCCACACCTGTCTATATAAGACCTTACAGCTCACAGTGCATTTCAGAGCAAATGAGAATCATGAGGTCAAAGGAACTGCCTGAAGAGCTCAGAGACAGAATTGTGGCAAGGCACAGATCTGGCCAAGGTTACAAAAAAAATTCTGCTGCACTTAAGGTTCCTAAGAGCACAGTGGCCTCCATAATCCTTAAATGGAAGACGTTTGGGACGACCAGAACCCTTCCTAGAGCTGGCCGTCCGCCCAAACTGAGCTATCGGGGGAGAAGAGCCTTGGTGAGAGAGGTAAAGAAGAACCCAAAGATCACTGTGGCTGAGCTCCAGAGATGCAGTCGGGAGATGGGAGAAAGTTGTAGTAAGTCAACCATCACTGCAGCCATCCACCAGTCGGGGCTTTATGGCAGAGTGGCCTGACGGAAGCCTCTCCTGACACATGAAAGCACACCTGAAGGACTCCAAGATGGTGATAAATAAGATTATCTGGTCTGATGAGACCAAGATAGAACTTTTTGGCCTTAATTCTAAGCGGTATGTGTGGAAAAAACCAGGCACTGCTCATCACCTGTCCAATACAGTCTCAACAGTGAAGCATGGTGGTGGCAGCATCATGCTGTGGGGGTGTTTTTCAGCTGCAGGGACAGGACGACTGGTTGCAATCGAGGGAAAGATGAATGCAGCCAAGTACAGGGATATCCTGGACGAAAACCTTCTCCAGAGTGCTCTGGACCTCAGACTGGGCCGAAGGTTCACCTTCCAACAAGACAATGACCCTAAGCACACAGCTAAAATAACGAAGGAGTGGCTTCACAACAACTCCGTGACTGTTCTTGAATGGCCCAGCCAGAGCCCTGACTTAAACCCAATTGAGCATCTCTGGAGAGACCTGAAAATGGCTGTCCACCAACGTTTACCATCCAACCTGACAGAACTGGAGAGGATCTGCAAGGAGGAATGGCAGAGGATACCCAAATCCAGGTGTGAAAAACTTGTTGCATCTTTCCCAAAAAGACTCATGGCTGTATTAGATCAAAAGGGTGCTTCTACTAAATACTGAGCAATGGGTCTGAATACTTAGGACCATGTGATATTTCAGTTTTTCTTTTTTAATAAATGTGCAAAAATGTCAACAATTCTGTGTTTTTCTGTCAATATGGGGTGCTGTGTGTACAATAATGAGGGGAAAAAAGAACTTAAATGATTTTAGCAAATGGCTGCAATATAACAAAGAGTGAAAAATGTAAGGGGGTCTGAATACTTTCCGTACCCACTGTATAACCACTTGAGAAATGTGTAAACATGTATCTAATTTTCCCATCTCATGATTTTCCTTTTATGTGGTGTGTTTCTGTATTCTTCTAAACTCTATTGGGTTAATGTTTCAGACTTTGCATACTATGGTCAACTAAAATCATATGTGTGGCATATTTCGTCTCTATAAACTCCAATCTTCGTCTCCGATTTGTCAATTTACATTACATTTTGATAACTTTGTGACGCATTAGTATTATAAGAATCTTAAATATTCTTTTCTTAAACACCCAATGAAAGTACATATTCAAATGCCCTGCTAGAACACAATGGGTCGTAAAATTTCCCTCCAAAGGGAAATATTTTTATTGGCTCACACACATCCAGAGGTTGTGCCATCTTCACGCTTTAAAGTCACTGATCAGCTCTTAGCTCTCGCTTAGTCCCTTTCTGAAATGCTGACGTGAAGATGATGCTGAACTAGAAGCTTCTAAGGACCCACCAAGCTTGTGCCAGGCTGCGGCCTTGTCTTTCCATTCACCAAAGATACTCTGAAAACCACTGGTTCTCTCTCATCAAGACCACATCAGAAAAGATCAACTGGAGCCTCAACAGATTGCATCAGGACAGTTTAATTCAAATGGGCGAGACATGCAAGTATCAAACTTAGTCTCATTATTTGATGCATTAAGTATCCTTACCCCTTTAAAGAAGGGCGTGTTAGAACTAAACTGATGGTTTGCTCAAGACTGTTGATCTGCTGAATTTCAAACAATGCTATAATTTCTTGCTTTCCTGTATTCTGCTTCAGCTCTCTCTTTCCCTTGGTAAACTGTATGCATGTATGTGTGTGTATGTTAGAGTAGTTTAAGTGTTTAGACTAGTTGTCCGTGTCTCAAGCTCATAACTGGAGTCACTAATCATTTAGATCTTGGTTACTGCTCTTAGTAGTACTGTAAATTAAGAAAGACATTTCCCATACCCCGGAAATTTACATTTCTTAGAGTTAATAAACAATTAATCCTGAGTGTTCACGAGACAAAGAGGTTAATTGATTGTAATATTAATTTACGACAGTAAGTTAATTATACTAACTGATCCAAATATTCATAATCAATTATAACCAGTTATTATTGATTATTAATATTTCATAGAGCTAATTTGCTACATTTTCTTATTGATAATCTGTTTCATTCTGATGTACATCCCAATACAGAAGAAACCATATGTCGCTACTTCCATTTCATTGCAACTTCAACAATGAATAAATAGTTGACAAGCTGCAGTTTAAAAGTAACTTCAGCACCAATCTGCTCCTGAATTACTCAAACGGTTCCTTCTGAAAATCTCGATTTAATTTTTATTTTTTTTCTCAAACATCACACAACTGACGTTTCATCATTTTAATAGTATCTGTCATTATTCATAATCAACCTCCTGAGTAAAGCCCTTCATGCTGACCTCATTTAGCCCTGATACAGGTACCTCATTATGATGGTGACCTGAAATGTTTCATAAATCAGATTTGGAGATGAGAGAGTCTGACTGGTAGCCTGCTCCTGTCAGAAACAATAGAACAGAAAACATTAACAGAGAGAACGTAAAGGGAAAAAAATTTCACCATTTCCTGTTACTCTTTATCTTTTGCTGTCTTCAGAAGCTTCAGATATTTATCAGTATGCCTTAATTAACACTAGAACTGACTTGAGCCAGATGAGATACTGGAAACAGAGTGAGCAGAAAGATGCCAAACAGAGGGGAAAAAAGGTAAGGTAAGACAGGAAGATGAGAGAGCAAAAAGTAAACAGGAGAAACTGAGTAAAATAGAGAGACATTAAACAAGGTAAAAGAGGAAATGGAGAGATATGAAACTGAGATATACAGATACTGATATACATTGTATAAGACTGTGACGTGAAAACCAACTATGGTAACCCGTACTCGGAATTTGTCCTCTGCATTTAGGAGCATGTAGGTGTCCTCTACACACATTAGGAGCAGTGAGTAATGAACACACACAGTGTAAACCGTGGACACACACACAGAGCAGTGGGCAGCAATTTGCTGTGGCACCAAAGGAGCAATTAGGGGTTAGGTGCCTTGCTCAAGGGCACCACAGTCGTGAGTATTGAGGGTGGAAGAAAGTGCAGTTTCTTGCCGGAATTGAATGTCTGACTCTCTAACCATTATGACTATTATTCTGATGTGCGGAACTGAGGAAGAACTGATGACGGAACAGTTTGATCTTTGGCTGACAAATCAGAGGAAAGGGGTGTTTCATTCCCGCCCATGTGCAGAAATTGAATGTTCAAGCTGTTTATAATTTGTTCTACCTGAGAACGAAAAACGAAAAATCAAGCTGAATACTTGTTTTTAGTTTTTTTTGGGGAAAAAACAATCGTTTTTCTACTTTCAATATTAAATCAAAAAACGAATGAACATGGTACACAGACCAAACAGGAAACTAGGTGAGACAGGAAGCTAAAAAAAAGGAAAATAAGATAAACAGGAAACAGAAATGTGAATTTGGGAGAGACAGGAAGTTAAGAAAAATAAGAAATTGAGATACAGAGAAAAAGTCTCTGTATCTCGGTACCTGAAAGCATGTGTGCAAAACATCAATCTCGATTGGCCATAGTAGGACAGTGATGTCATAGGCGTGTCGGCTTAGCTATAAAATGGATGCCAAGAAAGCATGGTGAGTAGGCGTGCCCGAGGAATGGCAATGTGACACAGTGTCTCGTTCCTTTTCTCAGGGAACCACGGTTACAGTCCTAACCGGATACATTCCCTTTCGAAGTGGAACTCGCACGGCGTCGTGGTTATTGACGCATCTTAAAAACAGTGTTAAAATTCACAGTAGCTGAAGAAGTGGGGCGCCTGCAGCAGAATAGCCCATCTTCTATGCTGTTTTAGGAAAAAATCTAATAACATTATTAGAATATTTAATAACAGATTTAACAGAAATAACATTCTGTGTAGACATCAGATATATGAAGTGGAAACGCGAAGCGCGATACTGCCCAAATTCCTAAAAACTGTGTCAAAATTCACAGTATTACTTAATAGCACCCTATATCCAGAAGAGGGGGCTAGGAGACTGACTTTTGGATAACACAGGGTGAATAAGATCCGCAACACATAAACAGATATATTCATTCTTCTTTTTTTTTCTCTTTTTTTTAAACAACCTCTTGAACCCCAACCCCCAGTTGGAATAGAATTAAAATAAAGCAGAAACAAAACTACAAAAGGGAATTTCAGTGCTTTCAATCACCCTCCTGAGGTCACTTCTCTGCTTAGTGTGAGGCTACTGCTTAGAACCCTAATCCTCGGAGGTGGGGCTCTAGCATCCATGCTCTCTTTCTGAGCCTGTCGCCAGCTGGGTCCAGTGACAGGTTCAGATGGGGGGACAGAAGGATGCCGTCTGCGGCGAGGGACATAGCGGTCAAACACCGGTGACTTAATCCTCACCTCCCTGAACTTACGGACCACCATCTCAACGGCAGACCCGAAAAGCCCAGCAGTCTAAACCGGGGCATCAAGAGCTGCGTTTGGCCAGGGCCAGGGCCGGGCGTGCTAGTGCGTCCCAGGGCCAGTCGCGTTTCCACTGTCACTTCCGGGGCTTGATCGGGGCTTACTCGAGGCAAACGGCCAGGATTTTCTGGCCCATCAAATACCTTGGTCCAAAGCGGGCCAGCTCGGGCTAGAGGAGTGGTTACGAACAGAGGCTGGGTTTACGTGAGTCGGGAGATGGCAGCGCCGGATGATTCTGTCAGCATTAAAGACTTTTAAAATAATTTACCTCAAAACTCACTTTCATGTTTGAATGCCTTCTGTTTGTGTTCCGATGTGGATTCTGATCACCGTATAAGGTAGAAATATTTATATGCGATGCAAAAGTCTATGCACGCTAACCATTACCATAGTACACATAGTATATATGAACACTTAAAGAAATCAGACAAATCACAAAAGCTATCACAATCATGTTTTTATTTTATCTGTCAGTAGCCTACGTCTCGTCTCTTTAGACCGGACTATCATAAAATAAAGCAACTTTCTTTTCGGGAGCTTCCTCTGTTTCTCTGACTGAAAATATCTGTAGCTTACTGCTAAAGCTCCTCAGGTTGTATTTTTGGTGGCATATTTGTAGAAATTATCATTCTTTCTAAATGTAATGTAAATATGTCCTGTAACTACCAAATGAATAGAAACAGCCTTGACTGAATAAGTAAGTGTGTCCTCTTTCTTTTGTGAAATAGACTTAACGGTAATTTAGTGTGACTAATGTGCAATTTTGACATTCATTATGATCAATGTATCACTTTTTATTGTAAACCTGTGGTAAAACATTGATGCTTGGGTTTTAAATATTCAAGTAAACAACAAAAATGCCAGCACACGGTCGCTTTTATCGTTTGTTTTGCGATCACGCCGTTTCCAGTGATGTCTTTCTGATTAGTTTTCTGATAAAACTTGGTGAAAAGATGGGTTAGTGTGATGTTGTTCCAGAGAGGCGTGTTACGGGCGTGTTTTACTGGAGTGCTGTGGAGCCCTGCAGTGGAAACGCAGCAGATTTTGGGCCCGGTGCTATAGGCCCGAGGCTATTAGCCCGGCACGGCCCGTTTAAAGCCCTGGCTCGCACTGGCCCGACAGTGGAAACGCGGCTAATGAGGAAGGATCTCTTCTTCTCTTTTAGCCCCGAGAGGTTAAGCCACAAGTGACTTTCTGTGGTGACCATCGCAGCAAGGGAGGGGCTGATGGCACGGGTCGCCTGATCGGTTGTTTAGCGGAGCTCCTCGATCTCAACATGAACCACACCCCCTGACACATCAGCGTCCTTTAGCAGGTCTGCTTGGTACACTTGCAGTACAGTGATGGTATGCAAGACACCGCCAGCCTGCCCAGATTATGACCCGCCAGGAAGAACAGGATTGACCGTTGGCCAAATCCATCTGCAAACCACACACGTGCAGACGACGTGCAGTCTCGGCAGCTGCGGGTCCGCACCGCGAGGTGCAGATGCCTGGCTCTCGTCCCCCGAAAACAGAGCCAGGTGAGAGCGGAGTTTCTTCACTCCGCTCCAAGGCACATCACACATAGCTTGTGAAAATCATTAGGTGTGATGAACCTCTCGAATGGTGGAGCACACTTTCTGAACTTGCGCTCACTCGTGCTTAACTTTTTTTTCCCCACACGCACACACAGACAGACGGCTTCCTGAAGGCAATGAAAACTGAGGAAGTGCTTTCTATGCGCTCCTTTTATAGCTAAGCTGGCACGTCTTTGACGTCACTGTCCTACTATTTCTAATCGAGACTGGCATTTTGCACACATGCTTCAGGTACCGGTCATGCTGGAGGCGTTTCCCAAAGCATCAATCACCCTGACACAGTACGAGTTCTACTTTGAAAGGGAACTGAAAGAAACAAGAAGTATAGAGACAAGAAATTGGGTGATACAGGAAGCTACGAAAAAATAACAAACTGTGGTAAACATGAAGCTGAGAGAAACAGGAAAGAGAAGTAGCTAAAGAAAAAAAAAGTTGATACACAGAAAACATAAACAGGAAGCTGAGAGAGACAGGAAGCTTAGTGTGACAAAAAAAATGGAGTTACGCAAAAACGGGAAGTTGAGAGAGACCAAGCTTTGAGACACACTGGAAACTGAGTGAGAAGAAACAGACAACCAAGTGAGACAGGAAGTGGATGCAATGTGTGAGATGAGAGAGAATGGATGTGAGCTTTTTCTCTGTGAATGTGTTTCTAGCATCACCCACACTGAACTCTAGCCATAAAACCTGGTGCTTAATGACCTGCATTTTCTCATAATACTAATATGTAATATGTCACAGAGAATGGAAAGGCTATTACACACACACACACACACACACACACACACACACGGATATATCCTTGACACTGATTATCACTACATTGATCTACAATACACCATCATCCTCCATTTAATTTTTTTTCGCTCAACTAAATCCATATCCAGGACACCATTTCTCTAGCTGTGCCATTACCAGCGATTTCATGAAAGCCTGTTAACAGACAATGTGCAAATCAATTTCCTTTGACTTTGTCACGGGGGCCTATTTGAATGGGTCCCTGAGGGGCTCTCCAGTCAAAAGTGGTGTCCCGTTCTGCAGCTCATGGTGTGTTCTGATCCTTAGAAATTTTGAAGGAAATTGGTAGTCATTAAACTGAAGAGGGAGTAAAACAAATCAGACCTGCTCTGACGTGAAACAATGAGAATATTTGTTGGCAGATGAATCAATGAAAGATGTCTAATTTATCACTCTGCTATGAGAAGATTTTAAACATTTCAGTTTGAGGAGACTTTATGGAAGTAAAATAATGACAAATGTTTAAAAAAAAAAAAAAAAGCTTGTTGAATTGCACGACTTGAAAAAATATGCATTGCATTAACCGTGCTTGCATTTTAATGCATTGTATTTTTAGGGCTTGCATTTTTATGGGCTGAAATTCAACATGGTTGTATGTTTAAGCTGTGAATATTTCAATTCAAAACATTTCACACACATTTTCATTATTAAAAATTCAATAATCCATATTCACCTTTCAGATTTCACTTCCAAAATATTCATTATGTTTAAAAATACAACCTATAATATTCGACAGGCAATTTTCGGTCCATTTTATTTCGCTTGACAAATTCGCTTCCACAAATTCAGTGGTTCAAATTCGACAGAAAATTCAACATTTGACATCCGAGAACAGCAGGGATATCAGTAGATTGCCGATTGATAATCTCCATAGCTGTTAGTTGACCTCACCAGCAGGAGGTGCAAGCGGCTATTGATGCAGAAAACTATAGAGCAACGGGTGAGAGAGTCATTCATTCATAAAACGGATTTCCAGAAATGGAGCATGCATAAGTATTTGTGACGATTATCAGGGCCAGTATATATATATATATATATATATATATATATATATATATATATATATATATATATATACTGTATATATATTAGGGCTGAACGATTAATCGCACTTTCCATGTAATCGCACTTAAATCGAGATGGCTTATCGCGATTTTAAAATCGCAAAGGCTGCGATTATTTTTTATGCGCAGCTTGTCATTTATGTACGGCTCTGTAAACGCTGCTCCATCTGAAAGCACTGTGAGTTTGAGTCACTTATAACGTGCACTTGAAAAAACAACACGCGTCAAACATCTTTCCAAAACATGAGAAGCATTTATGAACCACTTGTTCAACAACAGACAACATTTAATAACATGCATTTACTCCAAACTCACTTCATAACGACAGTTGAGCATCCTTCTGTCTTCTTACACAGAATAAGGCAGTCGTGTATTTATAAGTCATGTTTATTAGCGTTTCAATCTTCTGTTTATTCAGCTACAGCGATTTCCTGGAATGATGCGCATTATTGTACTTCTGCAGCAGGGCATATTTATCGTGTTTGCATGAGAGCGCCCTCTGGCGTTCAAATGGGACAGTATTTACTACCAATCAGCCACACTCCACTGACAAGCTGCGCATAAAATAATCGCAGCCTTTGCCAAATCGCGTGCGGTTTTATTGCGATTCAGCCCTAATATATATATTATATGGAAAAGCTGATAAAGACACAAAAGCTTTCTTTACATTTAAGTCAAAGTTAGTTTTGCACATGTAAGCAGCTTTCTCTACCGTGAACGGAATTATAATGTTATTCCCCAATGCTGATGTACAGATAAAACGTTAAATCTGAGGTAGTAGACATATTTCTCTCGGTTGTTTAGTTTTCTTAACTTTATATTGCGGCACTGTGCTGCAGAACTGGGGATTCCCCCAATACACTCTCCAGGATTCCCCTGCCGTCAGGACACTTAACGCTTAATGGACTAATACAGTGATATAAAAGACCAAACTCTCACCTTATTGGGGATGTAGGCTATATTAGATATAGGAACAGGCAAGCAGAGTCAGAATATGAACGTAATGCGCTAAGTTTCATGCTGAGCGATTCCCAGTGAAATACTGGCATAAAGTTTGCTTGACACTGAGCATTCTCACATTTGGCTCCAAAACTCTGGAATAGTCTTCCTGATACTGTTCGTTGCTCAGACTCGCTCTCCCAGTTTAAAACTAGATTAAAGTCGCATCTCTTCAGCCAGGCATTCATATAATCCTACAGTTCAAACTACAATCCGGCCTCTAGCTCATAAATGCCAGAGGAGAACTGGCCCCCGACTGAGCCTGGGTTCTCCCAAGGTTTTTTTTTTCTCCATTAGGTCACCTGATGGAGTTTTAGGACACCATTAGGTCACTTGATGAAGTTTTTCGGTTCCTTGCCACTGTTGCCTTTGGCTTGCTCAGTTGGGGATATTTTGGGGATATTTAATTTAATTTTATCAATCAATAAATTCCTCTTGAAACAAACTTTGTTGTATTATTTTAATTTAATACTGTGAAGCTGCTTTGATACAATCTGTATTGTGAAAAGCGCTATACAAATAAACTTGACTTGACTTGACTTGACACTGGATATTTGATATTCGCACATTTAGGGACCGTCTCTTAAAGGGGTCATATAATGCCATTTTTGTACAAGCTAATATGATTCTTTAGGGTCTAAATTAAAAGTTTGTAATATACTTTAATTAAAAATTCTCATTAGTATTGTAAGAAACACTCATTTTACCTGGTCAAAAACAGCTCTGTTTTCAGCACGCCGTTTAAGTGCATGTGTCTTTAAATGATAATGAGTGCGCACAATCTGTCCTGTGCGCACACTGTTTGTAACACAATAACACAATAACCATAACGCGTTGTTCATTATAAACGTGGGATTATGAATTATATTGAGAACGTCGTACATAGAAAACATGCCGTAATGTACCCTGAGTGTAAAAATAGCCGCATTTATCGTGAAGTGTGCAAGCGATTTGCAAAGATTAATATAAAGATTAATATAAAGGTTAATAAAACGTTACACTCACTTCAGTTCTTCTGGAGGTGCAGCAGGAACACGAATAGTTGGTACTGATCCTTTTTTCAGGAGCAGCTTCTTAGCAAAAACAGCTTTTTACTGACCTCGTTTATTAAGCAGTCTGGTGTGTGAAATGATTCGCGCAAACATGAAAGCATTGAAGTTGTGGGGAATATTCCATTCGAAAACAAACTCAGCCACTGCGTCTTCAGCTGTACGGATTTAGGAACATCAATATGACTGCTGTGTTCCTTATTACACTGAAGAACAGAACACCACAATCGCTTAGACGCCATTCTGCTCATAGACAGTGCTCCAGCTATCAACAATGACCGCGCCGGTCCGCGCGGGCTATGATTGACAGCTCGCTCACGAGCAAGGGCGGGTCTGTGTTGAAACGCTCCTGTCAATCAACAATCGTGGGAGGGGCGTCGATTTTGTGACGTCACAATATCGAACAGCTTGATTTGAGAGAGGGGGAACATACAAGAAGATTTAAAAAAAAATACAAAAAACACAGGATGGATTTCTATCATTATATGATGGTTGTGTACAGGCACTGCCAACACACATTTCAGTACAATCAACTTGTAAAAGTGCATGTACCATTATATGACCCATTTAAGTTACATACGACATTGGTACACATGTTTCTAACTTAAATAGCATTTGAAGAGAATGACTTGGAGTCATAAAATCAACAGTAAATTGTTCATGTAGGTGTCAGGCATGATGCACACCTTTTAGATAGTTGATATTGAAATAAATATGAGATCATGCGGTAGGCCTACTGAAAAGATATTTTGACAGTTTGACAGATTTGACAGTTTATTTTATTAAATATCGAAAATTGCCTGTCGAATATTATAATTTGTATTTTTAAACGTAATTAATATTTTGGAAGTGAAATTTGAAAGGTGAATATGATTTATTGAATTTTTGTGTGTGAAATGTTTTGAATTGAAATATTCACAGCTTAAATATACCAGGGCTGCCAACTTTTGAGTTTAGCTTGGAGTGAGATTTTTGTAAAAACAAATATTGCATCACAATAAGTGTAATTGTGATTGTCAAAACATTTGGTAACTAAATAGAATTTTATGAAGTTTAGTGACAACATTTTACAATGTTTACATTGTACAATGACTTGTAGGATACAGTTTTTATTATTGCTTGACAAAAATTTCAAGATTTCAATTCCATTCTTGTGATTTGATTCCGATTTTGATTCAATATTGACTACTTTGGATACATGTTTATTTTAAATTTTATTTAAAAAAATAATCTTACCTAATGCTGTAAACATAGAGGGCCCAATCTGCTGGTATTATTAAAGGTTAAAAATAACAAATTTAATTAAATATAATGCAGTTTTTGTTATAATAACAATTATTTAATGACATAAGTAAAAATATAATAAATATGTAATATAGTGCTCAGCAAAATCTCCTCTCTAGCTATTTTTTCTATTCAATTAACATGCTATGGTCATTAAATGGCTTTCCTGAGGTAAATGTAACGTTATGTGACATAATTGTTCTCCTGCTATTATATATTGACCTCTTTCCGTGGTTGAAAAACACTAATTGGTCGATATTATGTATACTTTCGGTAAGTTGTACTGCATCTTTAAATAAAAAAGTAACAGATGATCGGTTCACGTGCACTTGAACTGAGGCGCTCAGCGATCTGTCACGTCACATTTACAAGCGCCAAACGTATTTTTGTCTGAATTTCGTAATAAAATTGACGGAATCTAAGAGCTGATAATTAGTTTAATATTAAAAGTACCTCTTTGCTCCGCAATTTTTCTGTGCGTGAGAAAATGGATGTGTGGCGTGAGAGCGTGTGAAAAGTGTCAATTGCGTGAGTCTCACGCTCAATGCGTGAGAGTTGGCAGCCCTGATAAACAACCATGTTGAATTTCAGCCCATAAAAATGCAAGCCCTAAAAATACAATTCATTAAAATGCAAGCAGGGTTAATGCAATGCATAATTTTTCAAGTAGTGCAATTCAACAGGCTTTTTGTTTTCAAAAACATTTGTCATTATTTTACTTCCATAAGACTGTCCATGCTGGGCCACTTGCAATTCTTGTTATTATTGTAAGTTGATCTTAATGTAAACGCTTAATCTTTCTCCTGGAGATTGAAGTATGTGTCAAGGCAGTGAGTAACCTGACTGTCCGAGGAATAAAACTGTTGCTGAGTCCTTTGGTGTTGGCAGGAAAAAATAGTCACAAAATGTGACCATTTAGTCGCAAAATGCAACCATTTATTTGCAATCTGGAGCCCTGGCTGGCGGATGGAGTTAGGCTCCAATAATTATGTCTGTTGTTTTTACAATGTGCTGCAGTGACTTTAGGTCTAAAGCATTGCAATTTCAAAGACAGTGATATCCAAACCTCATCAGAGCTCTCTTCGTCTTTTTCAACCTGTGTCATCTTCACAGCTCTATGATATTGTTTCTAATATGAAGCCCTCATTATGTCCTTCTGATGTTCTGCCTCATATTTTTAAAGAGGTTTTTCAGCTTTAAGTCCAGTCGTTACGGCTATTACTAATAGCTCCCTAGCAAATGGAGTCGTGCCAGCCACTTTTAAACATGCTATAGTCCAACCGTTCTTGCTGTATTTTAATCCTACTTGATGTAAGTGCAGCATTTGACACAGTAGATCATGACATCCTTTTACAAAGACTTAATCATGTAGCTGGGTTTCAGGGACCTGTGCTGAAGTGTTTTTTTTTTTTTTTTTTTTTTTTTTACTTTTTACTGTTAATGTAGGGAAATGTTTCTCATCTCATGCTGAAATCCCTTTTGGCATTCCACAGGGTTCCATTTTCCGGGGGAACCCCACCAAAAAAAAAAAAAAGTACACAGATTTAGACAGATTTGTGAACAATATTTGAGAGAAATAGGCCTTTTGTGTACATAGAAAAAGACTTTGAGTTCAGCTCATGAAAAATGGGGGCAAAAACAAAAGTGTTGCGTTTACAATTTTGTTAAGTGTATATATATATATATATATATATATATATATATATATATATATATATATATATATATATATATATATACTAATACTGTGTTTGACCCCCTTTCGCCTTCAGAACTGCCTTAATTCTACGTGGCATTGATTCAACAAGGTGCTGAAAGCATTCTTTAGAAATGTTGGCCCATATTGATAGGATAGCATCTTGCAGTTGATGGAGATTTGTGGGATGCACATCCAGGGCACGAAGCTCCCGTTCCACCACATCCCAAAGATGCTCTATTGGGTTGAGATCTGGTGACTGTGGGGGCCATTTCAAGGCATGATGGATCCATGTTCTCATTCTGTTTACGCCAAATTCTACCATCTGAATGTCTCAACAGAAATCGAGACTCATCAGACCAGGCAACATTTTTCCAGTCTTCAACTGTCCAATTTTGGTGAGCTCGTGCAAATTGTAGCCTCTTTTTCCTATTTGTAGTGGAGATGAGTGGTACCCGGTGGGGTCTTCTGCTGTTGTAGCCCATCCGCCTCAAGGTTGTGCGTGTTGTGGCTTCACAAATGCTTTGCTGCATACCTCGGTTGTAACGAGTGGTTATTTCAGTCAAAGTTGCTCTTCTATCAGCTTGAATCAGTCGGCCCATTCTCCTCTGACCTCTAGCATCAACAAGGCATTTTCGCCCACAGGACTGCCGCATACTGGATGTTTTTCCCTTTTCACACCATTCTTTGTAAACCCTAGAAATGGTTGTGCGTGAAAATCCCAGTAACTGAGCAGATTGTGAAATACTCTGACCGGCCCGTCTGGCACCAACAACCATGCCACGCTCAAAATTGCTTAAGGCGAGACACGGCAGGCAAAAACATCGTTTTTTTTTTACTGGTCAATTTTGAGATTTTTGGATATTTGTCTTCAATAACACGTCTTCTTTCAGACTTGTGGTGAAAAAAAGTCTGAAATACACATTTAGGTCTTTATTTTACTACACTTTGTCTGTTCGCGTCTGTAGATTTCTCATAAATTCAACAAAAGTTGGCGTTCTTAATCCTCCCGCTGCTCCGCGATCTCTGTCTTCTTCCTGTCATCACACGCACGTCTGGATAGCTCTCTCTCTCCTGTACAATGCTGTCGGATCCAAATATGGTCATTTCCTTTTTATCAGCAACCAATCGTGAAAGTAAAAGGGCTGAATGCGCAATCTCATTGGCTGATGATAAATCTTTAAAGCCCGTTTTCTCAAAATGACCTTTCTCTCATACTCCAAGTACGAAATCTTCACTTCAGTAGCACCTATATACACCAAACTTTCCAGTCTTGTACCTAGTTATATTATGAAGACATTTACAGAGGGATTTGTAAATATATTATTCCTAGCCTGATTTATATAACATTTTATTCCAAAAAACATGGCGAAAATAATTTTTTTAAGGCTATTGACAGTATATTCTGATTTACAGGATAACTAAAGTAGATATCCATAAATCCCTCTGTAATTCTTTTCCCATCTAATATGTGAACACAATGAAAAAATTATTTTTAACCTGGCTTTATCCAATACTCAGATTTCGTTTTTTAAAATATATGCAAAATAGCGCATATTTAATTAGATATTGCCTCATTTGCATATTTAAACATTAAATTATAGAAAACTTGTAATACATTTTCTTCTCATCTTAATGTAGGTAATCAACTGGGAAAGTTTCATGGTGATATCTGCTAGTTAAAAATGTTACCCTATTCACCTGTAGTGTCTCGCCTTAAATCACCTTTCTTTCCCATTCTGACATTCAGTTTGGAGTTCAGGAGATTGTCTTGACCAGGACCACACCCCTAAATGCATTGAAGCAACTGCCAAGTGATTGGTTGATTAGATAATTGCATTAATGAGAAATTGAACAGGTGTTCCTAATAATCCTTTAGGTGAGTGTATATATATATATATATATATATATATATATATATATATATATATATATATATATATATATATATATATATATATATATATATATATATATATATATATATATATATATATATATTAATAACACTTAATTTCAACATTTATTCTCCTTATCCAGTCCTATGCAAATCATGCTGGAAACTAGAAATCCACTGCCCAATTTCTAAAGTTATCAAGACAATTTCCATTAAGTTACTACATCTTCATTTTTAACAAAAATCAATTGACACAGAAATTTGCATTTCAATTACACACAACATTAGGTTAATGATCAACATTACTATGTCAACAGAACTGAACAAAATAATGTTTGCAACTTAAAATATTTAATATTTGCATTGTTTACTTGCAAACATTAATTTATTTGTTGTGGTAACAGGTCCCCTGAATTACTTTTTAGAGGACAGTGTTGTCATCCTGCAGACTCAACCATTGGCACATTTTTATACAAGTCCATTCTCTGTTTGCTTCCACCTACTTACAAACCTTATCAATCAGAAAGATAGAGAGTGTTATGGTCTTATGGACATTTTTTTAACTGTCCCTAAAGTTCATATGGATCTGGGTAAAAGGGAGCTCAGATATGCTGCTGTTTTTGCCTGGAATCGGTTACAAGATAACTTACATCTAAGCGAGTTGGTACCACTAAATACATTTTTGATATTTTTGAATGATCTGGAATCTGGTTTATTGTAAATGTTATGATTAATTATAGCTGCCATTTGAGATGACTGTTATGTTAAAGGGTAACTAAACCCCTGGTCAGAGCCTGACTCCACCCACTGGCAATATTTTAAAAATGCTAGAAAAGTGGGAAGACACCAGCGGAGATAGAGGGAACGAACCGAGGGTGGGGCTGAGCGGGGAGGCGTGCACCTGAGACCTGCTGTCAGACTCTAAAATGGAGAGTGACTCACAGGGTTGCAAGACGACGTAAAGTACATGCATCTGACGAGTTTTATTGAGTTGATGTCAATAGCGCGCGCTCTCTGTAGGCATATTCATATTTTGACGCTATGTGAAAAAATCCAGCAAAATGTGCCGGCGCGTTTGTCAACCCCAGAGGATTAACTTTAGCCTAACCATAAATTGTGATTCAAATATATATGATCACTCACATCAAGACGCCGCTGCAGTGGTGGAGTCCATGCAGGAGGAGCACCGTTTGGCACTGCGTCGCTTTTCAGCGCGAGCTGTGTGGAGAAGCCCATCTCCACCTCTATTGCGTTGGAGAAGCAATCCCGCGTAAAATGCAGGTTGCACACTTGAGCTCTAGGTGGGAACTCACGGTCTTCCAGGCCAAGTGCATGCAACCACTGGCGCCTAATTTCCAAGTCTGCTGGAAAGCTATGCAGTCCAGCAGTGCTGTTGCAACCAGCAACACTACACCTACGTTCCATCCTGACCACTGTACTAAATACAGATAAATCTACACTAGCTCGTACCAAGGGCGTGGTGAGCTGGAACCTGCTTACGTCATGTAGTACCGCTACCGCAAACATCCAATAGGAAAATTCAACTGTAGTAGCCACCGTTCAACCTGAAGAGGGCAGCACTTTTTACACCATATATTGTAGAATTAAAACACTTTATACCCAAATGTCAAAAAAGTTACTCGAATCAATGAACAGCACTAATAAAGCCACATTCTTACATATCATTAACTAAAAAAAGTTGGTTTAGGGTTTAGTTACCCTTTAAATCTTGTTGTTTTCATGTTGTGTAATTAACAGTGCTGCCACCTGTTTTGGCCAGGACACTTTTGTAAAAGAGATTTTAAATCTCATGAGTTTTTAATTTTCCTGGCTAAGTAAAGATTGAAAGATAGGAAGGACACATTTGATTTCTTTGGAACTGGTATGATGGTGGTGAATAAGAAGCGGACAGGAATGACAGCCTGGCTCAGCGAGTTGTCTGAGGATCAGCTAACTGGTTAGCACACTTGCAGATGTGCTGTCATACCCGGCAGCCTTAAATAGATTAACTTCGGTTAGTAACCATTACTTGTCTTAGTTTCAGTTGGAAAAACTTAGGACCTTCCCTTTGAGAAGAGGTGTGGGTGTTCTACGTCATGAGTTTGGAGATATTCTCCATAATTACTTTGAATTAACATAATCTTTGCCATTGTTAATGCAGATGATGCATACTCCTTTAAACCAATGGTACACTTCATTGCATCCACCTCTTTTTACATGTTCCAGTCAGTACCTTCCTAGCAGTCCTGTAGTGCTGACATAGCACCTTCTGGCCATACTCTTATCTGTTTCGGCTCATTTCAGTGGCGGTCTGAATGCCTGTATTAGCGCAAGAAAGATGTGGACGGAGAAGCCTAGGGGAGCATGTTGCCCTGTATTCGTCATATGCAAATCTGGGATGCTGTTATTCAGCCATGTTTCAATTAAAATAAAGAAACAGCATGTCTTCATCTCCTTCTGAGCTGACTGCTGCAGCATTTGGAGACCCAGTTTATTTACAAAGAATGGACGTTGCTTAAGAGAATCAATATTAGAGCTGGTCTGTTGGGAATAGTGTTTAGCCTAGCTTGGATTCTGGCCCTCTTTGCTTGTTTCCGCTTAACTCGCGCTACTTCTGGCACCTCCTTTGTCGGGTTGTTGTAGCAAGTGCTGTTGTCACTACGGGTCGTCATAGATATAAACATAATTTAACACTGACATTGAGCTCTATTCATTGTCACATTTGATGGTGATATATATATATATATATTGCATGCAAAACAGAATATAATATGTGTGACCCATGCTGGCAAATTAGTCAAAATGAGCAAATTTTACAAAATAAGTTCTTGTTATTTTCATTCAATCCTTCAAAATGATATATGATTTGTTGGAATCGGACAAAAAAGAATAAGGTACACCTGTTTGAAGTTGATAGAGTCAGCAAAGTCAATTTTGAACAAAATCTAGTTTTCTGATTGTTCCAAAACAAAATCACTTAGCAACCATATCTTAAAATCCCTAGTAATAACACCAAATTTGTCACACACCAAGTCAAAACTCATCTATAGGGAAAATATATGTTCAACTTCATTGAAAATATTTATACAAAGAATATTTAACATTGTTACCTAACTGATTTTTCTGATTTTGAGTTTCAAACTGATTTTCAGTTTGAGAAGAGTGTCACTGGTTAAAGGCAACCCATGTAGCAATCCATGTAACAAAATTTTGCAACAAAATATCACTAACAACAATAAATAACAAATTGCCCATTTCATGTTTACATTTACATTTACATTTACATTTAGTCATTTAGCAGACGCTTTTGTCCAAAGCGACTTACAAATTGGGACTAAATTAAGCAAGTCATCGTGAAGAGGCAAAAAACAACGCAAGAAGTGCTCAAAATACGAAGTTCAGACATTATTCAGAGTAGCATAAGCCCGATAAGCGAGATTTTACAGGAAAAGTTTTTTTTTAATTTTTTTTATTTTTTTTATGAGGTTAAGTGCTCACGGAAGAGAAGAGTTTTCAGCTCTTTTTTGAATGTTGTCATGGATTCTGCATTCCGGATGCGGGTGACAAGTTAACAAGTTAACAAGTTTATAAAAAATAAATAAATAAAAGACTACATTTTGTGAAAGAATTTTCATGATTTTTCCTGCATCGATGTCTGGCCAGGTTAATAGTGATCAACACATCAACAGTAGCAAAGCTATTTTAATACAGTCATGACAGTTTCATATTGTGTCCATGCCCAACCATTGTTCAAGATTTGCTACATTAATGTCTAAAATCATCTTGTTCTGGTGGTGGCTCATTATGACTGAAGACATACAAATGTTGTCAATTGCTCTGACAAAATTCACAGACCGCAGTGCTTTTAAGCATAAGCCACCGACTGAGCACTCTTACTATCATGAATATCCATTACAAAACAGACATATATCAACAAAATATTGAATTTTAATTTCTGCCGTGTTTACTTTTCGTGTTTTCAGAGGATGGACCAGGCACCACCATTTTTTATTAATCACAGAAGGAGTTATTGCGACTGGTTAGAAACAAGCTGGTTTTGTTTACATCAGTATGGATTTGAAAATCACATTTTATTGGTTCAGACTCATGCCATCGAGAATTTGCTATGAATATTAACAAAGTTGGATTTACAACGATACCAAACTTGTGCTGAGGGGAAGCACCAGTTGCCAAGAGGCGAGCAGAGAAGCATTTTTAATGGATTATTAAAACAAAGGCAAGGTACTCCTCTTAGAAAACGTTCAAATAAAGATAATTTTATATGTAATTGCTAATATTGCTAATTGCTTATATGGGAGCATTGGGGTCACTAGACGAGGGCTTAATGAACAAATTTGTGTGAAAATTTGATTCAAATTCGACCAAAATTGACATATGTCACTTGTTTTGCCTGTAGTTCGTAGTTAAGCTGTGCGCATTCCAATTAATTTTGCCTGCATGGGTCACATTTACAGAATTGCCTTACTTGGATATGCAGAAATTTTTCATATGCTAGCATTTAGCTGTTGCAGTAGCAGGCGTTGGCCCGCACTCTGAACACAAGAACAGCCACGATATCACAAACAACGCTTGTTACCTATCGCACAAAATGCCTTTGATGCAGTTGAATGTGTGTAAGAGAAAGAAACACTTTAAGTAAAAAAAAAAAATAAAAAAAAACAGTGTTAGGAAATGAGCTAAATGAAAGTTTGTGCAGTGTGTTTGGATAATTGAATCAGAGCCCAGATGAGGAGGAGGAGTCACCGGCGAGCAGAACGGCCCGACGCGACTCACTGCTCTGGGTAATGGTGTTTTCTTTTGCAGGGAAATGAAATATAAGGCCATTAAAGAAACACACACAGAAGGATGTGTCAACAGATCCACAGCGGATATCAGTGCAGAGTGAACGTGGAGCAGTTTTTACTGATCGAGCAACGGAAATCAGACAAGCATCTGTCATACGCTTGCAGAGGAACACACACACACGTACACATACACTGCCGCAGGCTATAGATGGGCAGAATAATTTTAGAGTGATATTGCAAAGTAGGACTGCCTTTCAATAGACCATTCATGACCCATTTATGACCTGCATTAGCAAAACCATACAGACAGGCATAGAGACAGATGTTGTATTGAAAGTGTGTGTTTTGTGTTAACTGCATCAGCACTGGCCGCAAGTTCTGTTCTGTTCGGTTTGGACTAGAGAATTACAACCTCTACAAATCTTTTTATCTTTCTGACACACACACACTGCAGAAGGTCCACCTAATTAATTTACTGATTGCTGGCCAGCCTGTGTGTGTTGTCTCAATCTCTCTCTCTCTCTCACACACAGAAACACAACCCAAGCACTGAAAGCTTCAATTTATTGACGGCATGGCACACCAGTCATTTAAAAGCACTTTAGCTACAGTGTGTGTGTTGAGAGGACAGCCCTTGCCATAGGCATCTTGCTCTCATGTCATGACACACTTTTCTCTGTGATCATTTTTTCTTTTTAATGTTGCTCGTATTTAGTGATGTGCAGGAATCTCTAATACGTTACTCAGCCAAGTTAAGGTGGCTCTGTGCCTGCACAAAATTAAATTATTTGTGCTCTGAACCACCTCAGACCTAAGTATTAAAGGCAGATTATTTATGTAATTGCAATTTCTGTGTAAATGCATTTATGCCACCTCTTCAAGCACACTGGCCTGTCAGACAATGCTTGAGTACTGAACTATGTTCTCTTTTGTTGTGCTTAAACTGTGTGTCAAATATGCACAAGGATTACATAAACACAGTTCTTTATACACTGCTCAAAAAAATTAAAGGAACACTTTGAAAACACATCATATCTCAATGGGGAAAAATATCATGCTGGATATCTATACTAATATGGACTGGGTAATGTGTTATGAACGAAAGGATGCCACATCGTTTGATGGAAATGAAAATAATCAACCTACAGAGGATTGAATTCAAAGACACCCCGGAAATCTAAGTGAAAAAATGATGCAGCAGGCTTGTCAATTTTGCTGAAATTTCATTGCAGCAACTCAAAATGGTACTCAGTAGTTTGTATGGCCCCCACGTGCTTGTATGCATGCCTGACAACGTCGGGACATGCTCCTACTGAGACGACGGATGGTGTCCTGGAGTATTTCCTCCCAGATCTGGACCAGCGCATCACTGAGCTCCTGGACAGTCTGAGGTGCAACCAGGTGATGTCAGTGGGACCGAAACACAATGTCCCAGAGGTGTTCTATTGGATGTAGGTCAGGTGAGCGTGGTGGCCCTTCAATGGTATCATTCCTTCATCCTCCAGGAACTGCCTGCATGCTCTCGCCACATGAGGCCGGGCATTGTTGTGCACCAGGAGGAACCCAGGACCCACTGCACCAGCATAGGGTCTGACAATGGATCCAAGGATTTCATCCCGATACCTAATGGCAGTCAGGGAGCCATTGTCTAGCCTGCAGAGGTCTGTGCGTCCCTCCATGGATATGCCTCCCCAGACCATCACTGACCCACCACCAAACCGGTCATACTGAACGATGTTACAGGCAGCATAATATTCTCCACGGCTTCTCCAGACCCTTTCCTGTCTGTCACGTGCTCAGGGTGAACCTACTCTCATTTGTGAAAACCACAGGGCACCAGTGGCGGACCTGTTAATTCTGGTGTTCAATGGGAAATGCCAAACGAGCTCCCTGGTGCTGGGCAGTGAGCACAGGGCCCACTAGAGGCCGTCGGGCCCTCAGGCCACCCTCATGAAGTCTGTTTCTGATTGTTTGGTCAGAGACATTCACACCAGTGGCCTGCTGGAGGTCATTTTGTAGGGTTCTGGCAGTGCTCATCATGTTCCTCCTCGCACAAAGGAGCAGATTCCGGTCCTGCTGATGGGTTAAGGACCTCTTTCGGCCCTGTCCAGCACTCCTAGAGTAGCTGTCTGTCTTCCTGGAATCTCCTCCATGCTCTTGAGACTGTGCTGGGAGACACAGCAAACCTTCTGGCAATGGCACGTATTGATGAGCCATCCTGAAAGAGCTGGACTGCCTGCGCAAAATCTGTAGGGTCCAGGTATCGCCTCATGCTACCAGTAGTGACACTGACCCTAGCCAAATGCTAAACTGGTGAAAAACAGTCTGAAAAGATGAGTAGGGAAAAAATGTCAGTGGCCTCCACCTGTAAAACCATTCCTGTTTTGGGGGTTGTCTCACTGTTGCCCATCTAGTGCTCCTGCTGTTAATGTCATTAACACTAAAGCAGCTGAAACTGATTACCAACTCCCTCTGTTACTTAACTGACCAGATCAATATCCCAGGAGTTTAACTGACTTGATGCTATTCTCTGATTAAAAAGTGTTCCCTTTATTTTTTTGAGCAGTGTATCTTAAGTGCATGTAAACAGTTCAGGTGGATGTCAGTATATTAGATCCATGCATTAGGTCTTAAAGTGACAACAGCCTAATAAATTTGCTGCTCTCTGTGTTAAAAATGTTAATCAAACAACAAGATACAAACATAGACAGTATATAAACTGGACACAGCGACCCCATTGGATTCAATGGAGACAAGTGAAGTCAATTAGAAGCACTCACTTCCTGATGGTCGAGCGTACTGCGCAGACTCAAACTGAACTTGACGACGTAGATGTGACGTGAGCAACCCGTCTGTCTTCTAGTAGCTGTGCCAAGAGAAATCTGAATCATTCCCTTCCGAAACTTGCAGAGACGGAGAGTGTGAGTAGGAGGTGTCCATGAGCTAGGAGCAGGAGCAACTTTTGCTAAGTATTCTGATTAATTATTTTGTCATTTTGCCTCCACATCCCCCCGATTGCCCGCGAGCTTCTCCTCCTGTCCATACGGTCATTTCTCTACTGTGCGACAGAGAGTCGCGTGGTTATGACGCAATCGTTAGCCTATTTTTACAAAAATTGCTTCTACGGGGCCATAACGTAAGATACAAGGTAATGGAGCCTTTTATACATGTTAGTGTTTCTTTAGAAATAAATAATGGACAAATGGAGTCTTTAAACTCCTCAGATGTAAAGTGACAAAATGAATGGGAGTCAATGGAATGCTAACAGCAGGTGGGGGTCCGCTAATGTCCGAGGAAGCTTCAGTGTTTTCCGAAACATTGCCCCCCTGGATACAAAGAGAAAACCATTAACTGCCCTTGACTGAATAACTTCAGTAGCTTTAATAAGAATCAGTGTATATTTAATCCATACAGAGATGTCTATGTAGTGTTTTATTTTTTAACATTTGTCCAATTTCTTACTTTAATGTTTCTGCAAAAAAAAAAAGCATTGCTTATTTAATTTGTATCTTATTTGTATGTGTCCTATTATTTGTGATTTGCATATTTGTGGTATGATTGTTTCATTATTGTATTTAATATATATAAAACAAATTTAATAAAATTAAATGAAGTGAAAGTTTTTGGTCCGTCATTTTGTCATTCTGTCAAGTTGGTACGGTGGCCAAGAGAGCTCAACGCGCTGCAACTGAAGAAAACACATGCAAATAGAAAAACACCTGCAAATTAAGAAAATATCTTTATAAGTTTTACAACACATGTGTGCTCCAAAAACTTACAACACAACCAAATACAGAAACGCGCTGCAAAAGTTCACAACACAACCAAATACAGAAACGCACCACAAAAGTACACAACACAACCTAATACAGAAATGTGCTGCATATAGAACAGAATTCAACAGAAATGTTTCCAGGGGACCCCAATAAGTGACAGAACCGGCTGGGACGTGCTTACTGCTGGCAAGCATCCCAATGCCCTACTCCCTTCGAAGGGCAGAGCCCTTGAAGTGGGGACTTTGGAGTGAGCAGTTGTGTGTCATTATGTAGCTGTTTGGAAAGCACTTGGTGAAGGGAGCAACGAAATACAATGTAATTTCCTCATTATTTTCACCTGGGATGTTCCCATGACAACGCAGCAGGTGTCCATCAGCTGAATAGCTGTTTTTATGACAGACATTTCTTATTATTGCTTTTAACATAACCGTTTCAAAATATACATTTTATACAAAAAAAGTTTTAAAATATGCGTTATATTTCTGTGGGAGTGTTTCAACTTTTTTTTTTTCTCTATCTTTTTAGTTTTTTTAGTTTTTAGTTTTTAGCTCATTGTTAACTCTTCTTTTCTCATTTGTATTCATCTGATGACATTGAACACAAACATGCCATCTCTTTATGTTTTGCAAATTTTTTTAAAAATAAAGTAGACTTTTGAGCTGAAAGCACGTCCCAGCCGGGTTCGTCACATTTTCGTTGTGTTCTGTTCTATTTGCAGCGCGTTTCTGTATTTGGTTGTGTTGTGAACTTTTGCAGCTTGTTTCTGTATTTGGTTGTGTTGTGAGTATTTGGAGCACACGTGTGTTGTAAAACCGATGAAGATGTTTTCTTAATTTGCAGCACTTAATTTGCTCTTTGGCCACCATAAGTTGGGGATGAGAAAACAGAAATCATGATACAGACTAATAGAATTATTAAACTTCAAAAGGTTATGATTTAATTAAATGAATATGAACTATTTACATAATTATTAAATACAGTTTGAAGCAGAAATATTAAAAAATCTAGTGTTGCTTGTAAATGTCCCTTTGCATCCCTTTATTAAGGAAAAACACATTATTGTATAATAATATATTTTTTTTTACTTAGGAGCACACTTGAAATCTGCTGTGAAATATTGTGAAAAACATTCTGTTTAAATGTCACAATGTAACTCATCCTGCAGTGTTTGTGTTAAGTTTTAGTTTACAATAAAAACACTATTTCCGGTTTCAGTTTCACTTTATTTTGCAACTACATCTTATTCTAACCCTACCAGTCTACTAATACTCTACTAACACTCTAATGGGAGTAGAACCTTCCCTGTTATGGGAAAGGTCCTCCACTTCCTGTAATGAGCCTCGTTCTGACTTCAGTATATTTCCGCTATAGACCATAGCCGCATTTCCAATATTCCAAACTTTTGCAATATTTTGTATCGGCCAATGTTATTGTCGTGTTTAGACGTGCTTCAGACACCGGTCAGTATGGAGGTGTTCCCCATAGCGTCCTAGGACACAGTGTCTCATTCCTCTTCTCAGGTAACCATAGTTACATTCATAACCCGAGATGTTTTATATAGATATTTCAAAACTTTCTTATGCATTGATGACATTAGCCAATGATAACAATACATATGAAATGTAGTTCATCAGGAGTGACGCTCTAGAAGCACTGGTCTATTAGTGAGATCAGATTTAGAATTCTCCTCTACATCTGAGCTAGTGCGTGTGCCAGACATCCACCTGGCCGCTGTGCTAACGCACCCAAGTATGATAGTGTGTGTGTGTAAGAGAGAGTATGTGTGAGTGTTGGCACGGCACACATTGTGGGAAAGCACCAATCTGAGTCAGTGTGGTGATATCACAGATGTTTGACTCTGGCAAAATATTGAAATTAATAAAGAAACAACATTGTTTTTCTGTCTGTCCACACAACGGACATCTGCAGCACAGACGGGGAACATGTAATATTAACGAGATATCAGAGAAGGCAACAAACCTGGTGCAAAAAGCAGAGTGTGTGTGAGTTTCATGGCTTGCAAAGCAATCTGGGGACACCAGCAACAAAGTCTGTTCATGGGGATGTGCATGAGTGTGTGTATTCAGTGTGCAATATTCTGAATCTGTATTCCAGACAGGACGCAAAAATTTGATTTTGGCATATCAGACTGATTTTCTTTTTTAAGTCTGAACAGCAAAATCACATTACGTATGTTTTTTACAAATATAATGTAAACAACGTGTGTAGGCAGGTTGAAATCAGATTAAGAACAAATTATTGGAAATGCATCTCAGTTTGAACATCTCAGTAGTGTCTACAATCTCATTTTTGCTCACTGTTTCTCATTTATTTAGGGCCTTCTGTATGCTGAACACTGAATGATTGACTCTCACAAACACACTTTTCAAAATCACTATTTCATTTAGTTTTCTACTAACAACCATGGATACAACTACATAACAGGAGACTTCTGTCATTTGTAATCTTCAAATTTGGTTGCTGATGGAAATAATCATATTCACGTTCATGTCAAAACTGAAGTGAACTTTATACTTTAAAGACTGAAAAATTTTACGGAATTTAAGATATTCTAAACCCTGGGTTATAGTTAAGGGTTTCATTGTGATATTTGCATTTGAAATGGTAAATGGACTGGTAAATGGACTGCATTTATATAGCGCTTTCACAGACCTATGGCCACCAAAGCGCTTTACATAGCCTCACATTCACTCATTCACTCACTCATTCACACACCGACGGCGGTGTCAGCCATGCAAGGCGCCATCCAGCTCGTCGGGAGCAGCTGGGGTTAGGTGTCTTGCTCATGGACACCTCGACACTTGGTCAGGTGGAACCGGGGATTGAACCACCAACCTTTCGGTTTGTAGACAATCTACATGAACCACTGAGCCACTGCCGCCGAAATCATCACATTCCCAGTGCAGTCTCAGGCCATTTTTTTGTTTTGGACTTCGGTTTCATCCCTGTCTTACACAAAAAAAGGAATTACCAGAGAGATTTGTTTGTGATAAGGAGGACCTACCGTAAATAGTTAAAAAGATTTGTAAAATATAACATAGTTCTTTGAACATAGACTTAAATTTCACTTCTGGTGAGAAGATTGAAGAAAACCAACCATAAATATGCTGTTACTTGCGGTGTGACATTTGGGGGCTCATACGGAATCAGACATGCGCCATCTTCATACAACGGCTTTAAGTTAACAATGATTGTGGCATGAATGTAGCTCTCTTTCTTGGAGTCTGCATATTTTTGTATTTTTCATTTTTTATGAAATGTTGTCACACTAAAGGTCATAATCTTGAAACTGACCTGATTTTCTCTGATGAAATCATTCCGTTAAGGCCTCTGTTGTTCATTTAAATGAGTTCTGATTGCAGTCAGATGTAATTACACCTAACAGCATCTTTAACGATCGACTTACGGCTACAGAGCCGGACCCCCGCTGCTCCACCGACCCTCACCCATAAGGAGAAACTCACAATGTAAATGTGTGTTTGCTGTGTCTGTGCAGAGTGTGGAGGAATCATTTGTCCAGTCACAAATAACTTGATCTTTGAGAAATACTTGTTGAATGTTTCAATAAAGCAATATAAGTTGGAGAAGAATACAAACAGACAGAAAAATATTTATAGATACGCGTAAAAAGGCTGAGGCACTGAGGTCAGTGCAGGGACACAATATTAGACACTTTCCACAAATACAGTATATATTTGGTGTCCTGTGTTTTAAGAATTAGGAGACACAAATCCCATGTTGCTAAAACTACCTTGACTTAGATGAACTGTTATAAATATAAATATAACTAATCTAGCATGAAGAGTAGTTACATTTAAAGGATTAGTTCACCTCAAAATTAAAATTTCCTGATAATTTACTCACCCCAATGCCATCCAAGATGTTCATGTCTTTCTTTCTTCAGTGGAAAAGAAATTAAGTTTTTTGAGGAAAACATTTCAGGAATTTTCTCCACACATTGGACATCAACGGTAACCAAATTGTTGAAGTCCAAATCAATGCAGTTTCAAAGGGCTTTGAAGTGCTTCAAAGGGCTCTGCACGATCCCAGCTGAGGAATAGGGTCTTATCTAGCGAAACGATTGGTAATTTTCTAAATAAAATAAAAATGTATATACTTTTAAACCACAATTGTTCATCTTGTGCTGGTCTGCGACGTGCCAGGCATTACGTAATCACATTGGAAAGGTCACGCTGGACGTAGGCGGAAGTACCACTTCATTGTTTACAAAGCGAACGTGCGAAGACTAATACAAAAGCCTTTCAACAAAAAAGGTAAAACAATGATGTTGGACGATTTTGAAGTTGGAGGAGAAAATGAGATGGAGTTTTTCGCCCAACCCTACCTTTTTGAACCGGAGGCAGATGGAGGAAGACCTTAGGAAGATGGAGGAGACCGCTACGTCCAGCGTGACCTTTCCATCGTGATTACGTAATGCCTGGAGTGTCGCAGACCAGCACAAGACGAACAATTGTGGTTTGGGGTGAGTAAATTATCAGGACATTTTGATTTTGAGGTGAACTAATCCTTTAAATAGATCAAGTATCTGTATCCCACTCACCCTTAAAATGGCAATTTTGTTGTCTGCCTATCCCACCCCTGAGATCTCAACCTTCTGAAATGTATCCAAAAAAAATATGTTCTATTATATATATAATAATTACCTATATAACTATATATATAATATTATATTTATATTACCATATTATAACATATCTTCTATTGGCGGCAAAGGGATCTTCAAGGATGGCAGTTGACCGGGTTTTGTCTGTTTGGGATGGTAAAATGTTCCAGTACATAAGTATGACTATTTATAATATGTAAGTGGTTATATGGAAACAATAAACATTTAACATGATTAACGGTCTTAACACAATACATACATCAACCTAATGAAATTTATGACTCACTAAATGTTTTACTAAAGAAAAAAGGGCATGATCAGGACAGGAACAACACAAAAAAATACACAATCAGTGATACACACATATCTGTGCTAACTGTTGTTAAATTTTTTTCGCAAAACAGATAGGGCCCTATTTTGACGATCTGAAACGCAAGTATCAAGCGCGAAACGCAAGTAACTTTGTGGGCGGGTCTTGGGCGCTGTTGCTATTATACCGGCGGGATAAATGACTCTTGCGCCCGACGCAAATCTAAAATGGTTTGGTCTGAAGTAGCTTCATTATTCATAGGTGTGGTTTGGGCATAACGTGAAATAAACCAATCAGAGCGTCATCTCACATTCCCTTTAAGAGCAGGCGGGCTTGTTCTATAGCGGATTCCTATCATAACGGCGGATTTGCCAGGCGCGCGCCGGCAGCGGTTCACAGCCGAGGAGACCGACGTTCTCGTCAGGGCTGTAAAACACAGAGAAGTGACGTTGAGGATGGAGAAACACTCCCAAATTAACTTCGGTTAAACAGGCGTATGATAATTTGGGTAAATGTGTAAGCTAGATGTATGCTTTTATAATAAACTATCTATCTATCTATCTATCTATCTATCTATCTATCTATCTATCTATCTATCTATCTATCTATCTATCTATCTATCTATCTATCTATCTATCTATCTATCTATCTATCTATTTTTTTTTCGTAATAATGTATGATTTGCAAAAATGAAAACTGCTGTGTAGATGAGAGAATCAAATATGCGCGTTGTGCACACGCTACATTGATTATGGCCAAGCATGCGCCCTTAAAATAGCATATGAATAACATGCGCAACGCGCCACTGACTTTAAACTATTTTTTTTTCGGTTAGTGGCGGAATTGTTTTCTAAACCTGTAAAATAGCATGAGGGAACGTTTGCGCCGGAACACGCCTCCTCTTTGCGCTGAACCGCCCCCGGGAGCGCAAGTGTATTTCTTAGTTAACCGACGTGCTTCTGTGGAGGGAAAAGTCGCAAAATAGGAATGATACATGCGTCGGTGTACAAAGTCAATTGCGCTGGGTGCAAGATAGGGCCCATTATGTGTTATGATGTTAGTATGAAAAGTGTATGTATGCATGCATGTTCTCAGTCCAGTGTCATAATAAGAGTCCTTTTACAAAATAAGAGTCTCTAGTCACAGAGCCTCACTGTGACAATGACCAAATCCATAATATTTATCTGTGCCACACACATTTTGAGCACAATCATGTCACCACATGATTTCACCCATTGCAAACAAACAAACAAATAAATAACATTAACATCTTTGAAATAGTGAAGAACTAAGAACTGACATCAACTAGACCCTTTTTACATTATGGCACCCTTTTTACATTATTTATTTTTTATTATTATTATTTTTTGTTAACAGCATTATATTGTTGACTACCTCAGCTAATCAAACATGTTACACTACTGTTCAAAGTTTGGGTTCAGTAGGATGTTTTTGAAAGAAGTCTCTTTTGCTCACCAAGTCTGCATTTATATGATCAAAAATACAGTAAAAATATAGTAATATTGTGAAATATTTGTACAATTTAAAATAACCATTTTCTGATATTTTAAAATGTTATTTATTCCTGTGATGCAAATTGAATTGATGATGAATTTTCAGCATCATCACTCCAGTCTTCAATGCTCCAAGTCTTCAACATACCCCAAATTTTGGTAACATGAGTGTAACAATTACAAAAATATATATTTTTAACAATATTTTTTGAAAATATTTAGTTTGACCTCCTGAGATCAACATTTTCTGCAGCAGCTCCTTTCACTAACCTTGTCTTGATAAAGACTTGATTTTATAGAAGAAGGGCTTCAGCTGTCTGGACCATCTGAATTAAAGCTCAAACCGCTCAAAGACACACTCAATGGTCCTGAGGTCAGAGCAACCTAAAGCAGTCCGGCGTTCTCGCGGGTCAGCGGAGGTCTGCTCTCCATTCCTGCTCACAGATAAAGCGCTGCTTTACACTGTGGCTTATTTCTGTGTTTTTCTGAATTCTATTCATCTTGTGTCTTATCTCTCGCTCCAGGCCCATGAGAGACGCAAACACTGCCTCCGTGGCCAAAAGAGCCTGATAAAGTTGACAGATCAACTCTCCCGATAGTCCATCAATTTTATAAACCAGCCGGATTAATCTGATAATCCTGGTTTGAGAGATTAGCTGGCGTTGAATTTTATACCAGTGTCACTCTGGATTAAAAGGCCATGGCACCTGTGTCAGGTTAAAAGTCTCACAGTCCAATCGAAAAAAGGTGGGAATCCATCTAACATCTAACATCAAACGAAAACAAAGTATAAGCGATATTGTCCACTACATGAGTTAGTACAACCAAGTCTGAGACTGCCTATTCAACTCCTCAATTTAATAATCATTCTTGATATTTTTTTTTTCATGGTGCTCTCCTACTTTATTTGTATATTTTACCTGGTTCCCTTTTGAGAACGGTCACTTCATGTTGCGTCTAGCTAGACGCTATGGGAAAACTCCTTTTCTCGAGAATATTGAAGCCTTTATTTTAAAACGCAGTGCATCTGCACAGCGAGCATAGAGCAGAGCGTCTAGCTTGCCCATTGGCTGTGCTGTGGCAACTGCACACCCTATGGTGAGGCGGCTGGGACGCGTGAACCAGTCAGGGCGCTTCGTGCCCAGAGCCCGCCAGAAGGGGCATGGCTTATGATTATATAAGCCTGGCCAGCTCGCCATGGAATCAGATTTAATCTCCTTCAGCGACCTTCACATTGTTGACTTCTCCAGAGATCTCGCCGTCGAAGTGCATCTTGCAGCGGAACGACGACCTGCCAGCTAAGCAGAGTCAGAGGACCGGCACCGCCTTCCTGAATTCGCCGTTAACCTGCAGCTATCTGGCGAGAGAAGACATAACCTTTATTACAACTCTATTCAGCGTGCTCGCCGCCGCGACACCTGCTAAAAAAGCTAATTTTCTGAGAGCGTTGTTTCAAATGCCTCTCACCGACTGTGCCACATGCGGAGCCCCTCTGCACGACGGAGACAGTCACAGCGAGTGCGCCCCGTGCCTTGGCCTCGCCCACGCAAGAGCTGCACTCAACCAGGGCGGCTGCCTGTACTGCGACAGCCTTCCCATCGCCATCCTGCGCTCGCGGCTAGCCCTCCTCTCGGACGGTGACCCCGCCCCTCGCACTCTCCCGCTTCCTTCTCTCGAGCCTCGACGAAGGAAGCGGCGTGCACAGAGGATGCCCGAAAAGACAGAGAAAAGCGAGCCCACGCCGGCCCAGTCTCCGTGCCTCACACTGTCCCCTCACGAGACCCCCTCCCCCGTGCTGTTCTGGAAGGCGGCGACGACAGCCTTTCGCTCGCTGCGTCTGAGGGAGAGTAATGGCCGAGCTCTACACCAGACCCTGCCCTTCAGTCTCAAGCCAGCGGTGACGGAGCCAGAGTGAGTGTCGACGCCAAGCTTATCCGCTTCCTCACAAAGGCCATCAGCGACCTTGGGATCGGGTGGTCGCCGCCTGAGGAGCCTACCATGAGCCGGCTCGACGGGTGCTTTTTGCAAGGGCGCCAGCAGGCCCCCTGCCAGAGACCAGCGCCCTGTTTACCAGAAGTTCACGAGGAGCTCACGAAGTCATGGCGCGCCCCGTATTCAGCGTGCATGGAATCTTCTACCTCTGCCATGCTCTCGATTATCGACGGCGCAGAGGAGAAGATGAATGTAATGTAAGGGAATGAGTGTTGCGTACCCTGCCGTGCTACCACACTTTTGTCGGGGTGCTATCGCTTCAGTCGTTTTAACCTGATTCCATGGTGAGCTGGCCAGGCTTATATAGTCATAAGCCACGCCCCTTCTGGCGGGCTCTGATGTGCTCTGGGCGCGAAGCGCCCTGATTGGTTTGCGCGTCCCAGCCGCCTTGCCATCGGGTGTGCAGCACAGCCAATGGGCAAGCTAGACGCTCTGCTCTATGCTCGCTGTGCAGCTGCACTGCGTTTTAATATAAAGGCTTCAATATTCTCGAGAAAAGGGGTTTTCCCATAGTGTCTAGTTAGATGCAACACTCATTCCCTTACTCTCAGGGAATCGAAGTTACGTTAGTAACTGAATATGGTTTTTTTTTGGTTTTAGTTTATTTGGTTTTATTCATTTATTTATTATATTTTTCATTTGTTATTCTTTGCCCACAGCTAAACTGCAGCTGCTTTGGCAATATAAACTGAGTTATTTGTCATGCTAATAAAGCATGTTTAAACGGAGAAATAATCTGCTATTAGACCTGACAAAACTAGAGTTCCACAGAGTTTTAAAATTGCCACGTTGCTGAACAATTGCTGTAGACAGCCATAATTATACTCATAAAACAACACAATGGAATCGTATTTATGCATATTTTAATAAGCAGCACTTCTAAATAAAACTGGACCACTGTTTTGTCCTATGAAACTGAACCAGCCCACACAACATGCAAGACACACGGATGATTCACAATGCAGTTTATGTTGAAAAGCCCCTGTTAGATTTCTAACATGTGTTGTGAGGCCATCCAAACTAATAAAATATCATTAGTTTAGACACAGCAGAAATGCATATCAATGCTGTCAGGCAGAAATCTTGTATCTCGTGTCATTTTTATTTTATTTTCCATAAATCAATACTATTGGTCACACTTTGGGCCCTATCTTACACCCGGCGCAATGCAGTGCCAAGCGTGACGCAAGTGTTTTTTGCTAGTTTCAGTACGACGCAGTTATGAATTTCACGTCCTGCGCCACGTTGTTTAAATAACAAATGCATTTGCGCCCATTTGTGTGCCCATGGGCGTGCTGGTCTGAAAACGAGGTGTGTTCTGGCGCATTGTTGGCGCGTTGCTATTTTGAGGCAACAGAAATAGACTGCTGTGCATCCCTGTGTGTTTAATAAGCAGAGTGTACGCGCGTTGTGGACCCGCCTATAGGCGCACATTACTAACGCACTCATTAAATAACAAAAAAAATATTGCGCCATTGACTTTAGACCAGGTTTCAGTTGGTCAATGGCGCAATATTTTTTTTGTTATTTAATGAGTGCGTTAGTAATGTGCGCCTATAGGCGGGTCCACAACGCGCGTACACTCTGCTTATTAAACACACAGGGATGCACAGCAGCACACAAACATGCCAAATATGTAAAATAAAAGGATTACAATGCAAAAGATTATTATCGTGTACATAAAGATATGGTGGAATCCGGATTGTCCCATAGATGGTCTGCTTGCGCACTTTAACCTTTAACCATCAAGCAGTTCGACAAAAACTACAATAAAACCTGTTGGAAAGCATCTTTTGCAGCGATTTTTGGGTGAGCATATCAGTGAACACCCCTGACCACTCGGTGAGTTTCACGTCTTTGTAAACGAAAGTTTAATGCGTTTTAGGAAGGATTGTTCCAGTGCACATATGCAACCATTGTGGAGTAGAGGCGGTGCTACCACAGAAACCGAAAATTCTCGGGCCAGCAGCATTTGTCCAAATTTCAATCTTAACCATTGTATTTCATCAGAAACGATCTGAAAACAGGGCTTTAAGTGTAAAATACCGAACTTGTCCTTTAAGTGTTTGGGTCCCAGCCACGCTGAGACAGTTTGTGGACTGCTTATGTCCTCATTGCAAGAAGATGACCATGGCAGTGTTGTGATCGCAACTCTCTTTTCTGCTAAGGCAGAGAGTCACCCCAGTTGCTCGTACTGGTCCTTCTGCGATGCACAAGGCCGCAGCGGCAGAGGGAGTGTTTCCGTCGGGTCATTTCTCACGGCCCTACCGTTCATTGTCTTGCACGTTGCACCCAGTTGATTTCCCAGATGACTCTGAAGGTGTGTCACATGGCACACCTGATTTCTGACACCTGATAAGGGGCACCGGAACAATGAAGTCCATCAGGTCCATCAGGCCAAAGGCAACCCTGAGGTAAGAGGACCTGTACTTTCCCAGGATGTGGTAAATGCAGCACTATTTCCCTTGGTGGAGGGCCGGGTGGAGAATCGAATTGCTAGCGGTACCCAAATTTTAAAAAGAAAGAGCAACTTCCTCATTCTCTGTCACAGTTCGCTGCCCGGGCATGCCGGACATGGACTTACCGCCTCTTTAAGATCGGACAAATTAGGCAAACTAGCCACACCTGGCAAATTAGGTTAAACTCCTCACGATTAGAGGATGTGCAGCTTCCTCAACCGTCACAGGCCAGTTCCAGTTGGGGGCTTACGGAGCAAGGTAGGTGTTCCAGTATACCCACAGCCACAAGATTGGAACACGTGGCTACCTACCACTGCAGGTATATCAAAAATGATTGTTCCTCTAGTGCTGCTTGTGCAGAGTTTGGATGCCTGGTAGGCCTAAGCACTTCTCAACCTGTCACACTGGCTCATCAGGACAGTCAGACTCGGCTACGTGATTCAGTTTGCCAGGTGCCGGACTAGGGTCAGTGGCGTTCCCTTTACCTCGTTGGCAGGCAAAGAGACCCATGTCCTGAGTGCGGAAATTGCAGTCCTATTGACAAAGAAAGCAATAGAGCCTGTCCCTCCAGCCGAGATGAAGAAGGGTTTCTACAGACCTTGCCACAGAAACCGTGCCAAAGAAAGGCGGTAGGTTGCGACCAATCTTAGACCAATGACTTTTAAATCTGGCCCCTGCACAAGCTCCCGTTCAAGATTTTAACACAGAAACGCATTTGTCAGGCATACCAGTACAAAGTCCTCCCTTCTGGGCTGTCACCTAGCAGCCGCAGAGGCTGGTCTTGCCCCGTTAAGGGAAGTGGGCATTCGTAAGGGTGCACCGGTTGATAGGGCGGTAATCGTTATCGGATCATTATGGTCCGGATGGACAACACTGCTGTAGTGTTTTTTCCATTTCCTGAAAAGTAGCGGGGTTTTTTTGATGCAAGGTTTCCTCCTGACAGCGACAATATATAAAAATCTTTCTAGAAAACAAGCTAAACTATAGATGATATACCTTTTTTACGGTAGGTGCCTTACATTTTTGTCCAATCTAAACCTCTCTAGAATGTGAACATCCCCTTAATATCATCTGCCATGGTCTAGCAATAGCAAGTATCTAATTACAGCTCATGGCGGTGACATAAACAAAGAGCTATGAGGTACTTTCAGTAAGAACAAATCAAAGATTTGACCAACATCAGACAGTGTAAGTAATTAGATTTTCCAAAATGTAAATGTTTATTTGATCGGCATGTATTATAGGTTTACATCAATGATGGAATTCTCTCGATGGATGGATATTAGCTTTTCTGAGGCTATAATTTGATCAGCACAAAACTTCAACCTTTATATGGCCTGCAAACATGAGGTGACATTTTCATGCAAGCAAACATATAGAAAGCATCTGTGACCACAATAAAAAAAGCCAATAGGCACTTGTGAAAAAGAAGGGCACATAGTTAATTGTATTGAATGTGTACTTGCAATGTACTTTAAATCTTAAAAGCATTAAAAAAAAAAACTGTACTTGCAGATAATTTAATAGTAATGAAATAAAAGGCCACTTAAGGGAAGGGTAGGCAATTTTATTTATATATATATATATATTTTTTTATAGTGGTTGAAACATTCTTCACATCCTGAGAGCAATCAATAAGTGGTCTAAATATTAAAACATGTACATATTCTATGGAATTCTCAGGACCAAATGACCGTCCAATCATTGCATTCGGTCCGAACATTCAATACAATGTCCTACCTGCCTGTCAACATATGTATTTCCTAGTGTGCTATTTATGGAAGCTTGTTTCCACCACAAAATAAAACATTTTAAAAGATAATTGTGACTTTTTAACTCACAACTGCGAGTTTACATCTTCCAATTCTGACTTTATTTCTCAGAATTGTGAGATAAAAACTCACAATTGCGAGTTATAAAGTCCAATTCTGAAGGAAAAAAGACTGACTGTTCTCTTACGAGAGGTACTCTCGTACTGCGTAAATCTTACGCTAGGGGGAAAATCTCTTTTCCGCGAGATACTGAAGCCAAAAAATTATCCTTAATTTTGAAATAATGTAAAACGCGTTGCGGCAGCATGCAGACATAGGCGAGACAGCTTGCGCGCCTATTGGCTGCCCTGCGGCAACTGCAGCAACCTATCGATAAGGCCCTATCGTGACGTCAGTACCAATGGGGGCGCTTCGCGCCCAATACGTCACGTCCCGCCGAAACGGGCGTGGCCTGGGGCTATAAATATAGCATCGAAAGGCTAGCTTACCGATTTTTCATCTCTTCAGCGGAGCTCACGCATCGCTGGATCCAGAGAGAAGAAGCCGCGCCGTGGAAAAAGCCTTTCAGCGGGACGAGTACGGTACCTGGAGTCGCTGGCCGCGCCGCCTTCAACCGCCGTTCCTGCTACGCTATCCGGCGTCATATCCTTTTCATTGCTAGTGTGTGTTCGCCGCCGCGACTCACACTCCTTCACTAAAAGAGCAGAGCGTCTTTTTTAAGATGTCTCGTCCATCCTGTGGCTCGTGCCGAGCCCCACTCAGCGACGGGGACCGCCATGTCATCTGCGTTTCCTGCCTGGGTGAAGGACATGCAGCTCTAGCGCTCGCCGACGGCGGATGCCCTCACTGCGAGCTTATGCCTATGGCGACTCTGAGGACTCGCATGGCAACCTTCCACGAGCCTGCATTTCCCGCTGTGACGCCGCGCCGTAAGAAGCGCCATGCTCAGCGGATCCCTGAGCCTCCTCCCACCGAGAAAAGCTCGCCGGTTCGCCCGCCAGCTTCGCCGTCTGCTTCACTTGAGTCTCTCACTCCCGGACAGTGGCCGCCGTTGGCCGCCGCTTCCGCCGGAGATGACGAAGAAGAAGCGGCAGTTTTCGAGGAGGACAACTGCTCTATCCTGGCTTCAGGCAGCGAGGATTGGGCGAGCTCTGTGGACCTCCCCCCTTCTTCTGCCCGCGAGTCGTCAGGAAAACGGGCCAGTATTGAAGCTGAGCTGATGCGTCTGCTCACACAGGCCACAGAGAGCCTCGGCCTCGAGTGGTCCGCGCCCGCCGAGCCTACACGCAACCGTCTGGACGGTTGTTTCCTGCAAGGGGACCGCGTTTCTACGCCCTCAAGACCCGCCCCGTTTCTTCCTGAGCTTCACGAAGAACTGGCAAAGTCTTGGAGCGCCCCTTTCTCAGCCAGGCTGCGCTCCTCTGCTTCAGCGGCATTCTCCGTGGTGGACGGTGCCAAAGACAGAGGATACCTCGCTCTTCCTCTGGTGGAGGAGGCAGTAGCAGCCCATCTTTGCCCGCCCTCTGCTGGACGGCGGACTAAGACGGCGCTACCATCAAAAGCCTGCCGCGCTACTTCTACCCTGCACAGTCGCGCTTACACCGCCGCTGGGCAGGCTGCATCAGCGCTACACACTATGGCCACTCTCCAGATCTTCCAAGCTAACCTTCTCCGAAAGCTGGACGAGGAAGGCACGGAAGCAGTCAACGTGGCGGATTTAAGGAGCGCTACGGACCTCGCTCTCCGCGCTACAAAATCCGCTGCACAGGCCATAGGGCGGAACATGGCCTCTCTCACCGTTGCTGAGAGACACCTCTGGCTGACGCTTTCAGAAATGCCGGACTCGGAGCGCTCTGTGTTCCTCGACGCCCCCGTTTGTGCTACTGGCCTCTTCGGATCGTCCGTCAAAGATTTCGCGGACAGATTCGCCAAGGTACAAAAGACGTCGCAGGCCATGAAGCACTTTTTGCCAAAGCGCTCTAGCTCCGCATCAGGCCGCTCAAAACAGCCGTCTGCTCGCAGCCGCCGCCCCCCGCCGCCGCCTCACAGCGTCAACAGGCCCGGGACCAGAGACCACGCTCTCGCTCTGCCGGCCGCCGCCCCCCACCGCGTGGGACTCGGCCGAAGATTGAGATAAAGCCCGAGGCCTCAAAGTCTTCCTAGCCAGCTTAGGAAAACGACGGTGTTCAAGCCCCGCTGCGGCCGGGCTTCCACCAAAATTTCTCGCTCGTCCAGTTCCATTACATGCGACTGTTCCAGTGTACTCTACAGTAAACAAGTCGGTTACATTACCCGCTTGCCTGTACACAAACGCCGTTTTCACGGCGACCCAGATAAATCCTGTAAAGAGTGTATTTTCTGGTATTCCGGCCACGGCCGACGGTGTTATGAGTGTAGTAAAAATGCCCACTGCCCAGTGCCCATTCCTACACACAGACACAGCCCGCCCCACAGGGCTCGCGCACATAAAATCGACTCATGTCGATTGCGCACAGAATGTAGTGAGCGTGCCCACATCCCAGTGCCCACAAACACTACACACTGCATGTCTCTCGGTTTCTGTAAAAACGAAACCAACACACATACAGCCGACTGCGCCCACATTCACTCACAGACATGACGAATCCCTCGGTTTCCCCCACGCTCGCCGTCTCTCAGCTACCTGCCGTAAGAGAGCCGAGCGCGGGCGAACCGCCCGCTGTGATCAACACACTCCCCGCCTCGAGCGCTGCAAATGCGGTGTCTATAATACAGCATACCGAAGCTCCCCGGCCGCCACTATGTCACGGCCAGAGCTCCGATCTCATTCAACCCTTAGCTATGCATGCAAATGCGTGGGCAAAGCTTCCCGGTGTATCAGAATGGGTGCTGAACATTATAGAAAGAGGATATTCGCTACAGTTCGCTCGACGTCCCCGCCGTTGTGCGGCGCGAATCGAAACCACGGTAGAAAAGGAAGTAGCAAATGTACTTCGTACCGAAATTGCGAAACTGTTGAGCAAAGGGGCAATAGAGCCTTTATCTCAAGCTCAGAGCGAAGGGGGGCTATACAGCAGATATTTTCTGGTTCCGAAAAAAGACGGGGGTCTCAGACCCATTCTAGATCTAAGACAACTGAACGAAGCGCTTTCAAAACGCCGGTTCAGAATGCTCACAACCAAGAAAATCCTCGCGCAAATTCGCCACGGGGACTGGTTTGTGTCAATAGATCTGAAAGACGCGTATTTCCAAATACAAATAGCGTCACGTCACAGGAGATTTTTGAGATTCGCCTTCGAGGGCCAGGCTTATCAATACACAGTCCTACCGTTTGGCCTGTCCCTAGCACCCCGTACATTCACGATGTGCATGGACGCAGCCCTCGCTCCCCTGAAACTTCGGGGAATGCGAGTTTTGAACTACTTGGACGATTGGCTGGTTCTAGCTCAGTCACATACAGAGCTCATAGAACACAGAACCATTTTACTCGAACATCTCGAGAATCTGGGTCTCAAAGTCAACTGGGCAAAAAGTTCACTGTCTCCCAGTCAGAGAATATCTTTTCTGGGCACAGAACTGGACTCGCTGTCAATGACAGCTCAAATATCGCTACAGCGCAGATTGACTATTCAGCGCATGACAGAAACCTTCCGCCGCGGCACTATAGTCCCGCTAAAGAAGTTTCAAAGGATGCTCGGTCTCATGGCAGCAGCATCTACAGTTCTCCAGCTGGGTCTGCTTCGCATGCGCCCACTGCAGTTCTGGCTACAAGCGCGAGTACCGCGTCGAGCGTGGACTTCAGGTCTCTTTCGCCTCAAGGTCGATCAAAAATGCGTCTCAGCACTGATACCCTGGAGAGCGACCGACTGGTACCAGTCAGGTGTAAGCCTGGGGACTTCCTCGAGTGTGAAGGTGGTGTCCACGGACGCCTCCACCTCGGGATGGGGAGCACTGCTCGAGGGCAGACCGTTTTTCGGCCAGTGGTCAGAACGGGAAAAGCTTCTGCACATAAACTGCCTGGAAATGATGGCAGTCGACAACGCGCTGAGGCGCTTTCGTCCCCAAATAGCAGGACACCACGTCTTGGTCCGCTCGGACAACATGTCAGTGGTAGCCTACATAAATCGCCAGGGAGGCATCACATCCCGAAACCTGTACAGGTTAGCGAAACGCCTCCTGGTATGGGCTCAGCACAATTTGCGCTCGCTCAGAGCAGCGCATGTGCCTGGCCACCTGAATGTGGGACCAGACAGACTGTCCAGGAACAATGTTCCAGCAGGAGAATGGTCACTGCATCCGCAGACAGTCCAACTGCTGTGGCAGACATTCGGCAGGGCAAAGATAGACCTGTTTGCGTCTCAAGAAAACGCTCACTGCCCGGAATTTTTCTCCAAGAGCAGGGATGCGCTGGCCCACGTCTGGCCCCGCTGCCCGCTCTATGCTTTTCCCCCCATCGCGCTCCTACCTCAGGTATTAGAGCGGATCAGGGAAAGCAGATGCTCAGTGCTACTGGTGGCTCCGTTCTGGAAGAACCAGGCTTGGTTCCCAGTTCTTATGCAGCTGACGAGCGCTGCCCCATGGCCAATACCAGTGAGGAGGGACCTCCTCTCTCAAGCCAGGGGCTCGATCTGGCATCCTCGCCCGGAGCTTTGGTCCCTACATGCGTGGGTCATCAACGGGTACCCTCTGACCTCCCAGAGGGAGTGTTAAACACGATCATGCAGGCTAGAGCTCCCTCTACGAGACGGCTCTATTCCTCAAAATGGTCAGTGTTCTCCAGCTGGTGCACAGCACGCGGCTTTTCACCCCTGGACTGTGGAGTGACGGAGGTTCTCTCCTTCCTACAAGAGCTACTGGATGAAGGCAGAGCCCCATCCACGCTCAAAGTCTATGTGGCGGCTATAGCAGCGTTTTCTAAACCAACGCTTGGTCAGTCACTGGGAAGGAACGATCTGGTCATTCGGTTCCTTAGAGGAGCTAAGAGGTTAAATCCTCCCAGACCTCCCTCAGTCCCCATATGGGACCTTTCTACGGTCTTGGAGGCCATGAAGGGTGCCCCATTTGAGCCAATCCAATCAATAGATATCAAACACTTGTCTTTCAAAACGGTGTTTCTTCTGGCTCTCGCTTCAGTGAAGCGCATAGGGGACTTACAAGCGCTCTCAGTGAGCGCGACGTGTATGGAGTTTGGGCCAAATGACTCGAAAGTCATACTCATACCGAGGCACGGGTACGTCCCTAAATCCCTCAACACACCGTTCAGGGCCCAGGTGATTTCCCTGTCTGCCCTGCCGGTCTCTAACGAGGAGAAGGACACCAGCTTCCTTTGCCCGGTCAGGGCGTTAAGGGCTTATGTGTCCCGCACGTCTGTTTTCAGACAGACGGAGCAGCTCTTTGTTTCACTCTACGGACGTTCTAAGGGACTCGCCGTGTCGAAACAGAGTCTATCCAGATGGATAGTCGATGCTATAGCGCTGGCTTACACCTCTAAGGGCTTGCAGTGCCCATTAGGTGTCAGAGCGCACTCCACGAGAGGCGTGGCCTCGTCGTGGGCTTGGTCTAGTGGGATTGCCTTGCAAGATATCTGTATGGCGGCAGGCTGGGCCTCCCCGTCTACATTTATAAGGTTTTATAACCTAGAGGTTCCCGCTCTGCAAGCTAAGCTGCTTTCAGTCTAAAAATCGGTACTGTCTGCCCCGAGTGCGTCCGGCCCAGAATACCGAAATAGCTTGAGCAACGCTCGTTTTAGATCGCGCAGCTCTATGGGCAGTGTGTAAGACCCACTATATTCATCAGTCCAGGCCGGGGTCGCCCTGACTGAATAAAATACCATCACTATAACTGTTTCTTATAGGATGCTACATTATAGGAATGATGCTATTCTAGCCACTCTTCCTGGACTCTCTGTGAGTCACTTATGATCATGTACTACATGAGCCCGGGCACTTGCCCTTGGGACTTTGGTGCTGGATCTTAGCATGCACGGCGTTTTACACTGTTTCCCCTAGCGTAAGATTTACGCAGTACGAGAGTACCTCTCGTAAGAGAACGTACTCGGTTACTAACGTAACCTCCGTTCTCTCTAGAGAGGAAACGAGTACTGCGTATCTTGCCGTGCCTGCGCACGCTCCGGTTCGCTCCGGCGATGAAAAACCGGTAAGCTAGCCTTTCGATGCTATATTTATAGCCCCAGGCCACGCCCGTTTCGGCGGGACGTGACGTATTGGGTGCGAAGCGCCCCCATTGGTACTGACGTCACGATAGGGCCTTATCGATAGGCTGCTGCAGTTGCCGCAGGGCAGCCAATAGGCGCGCAAGCTGTCTCGCCTATGTCTGCATGCTGCCGCAACGCGTTTTACATTATTTCAAAATTAAGGATAATTTTTTGGCTTCAGTATCTCGCGGAAAAGAGATTTTCCCCCTAGCGTAAGATTTACGCAGTACTCGTTTCCTCTCTAGAGAGAACGGAGGTTACGTTAGTAACCGAGTACGTTTTCCTCAGAACTGCGAGTTTATATCTCACAATTCGGACTTTATAACATGCAGTTGTGACTTTATATCATGCAATACGCTGATTTCACGCAGCCGATATTTTGAAATCGAAAGCGAGGCTCCGGTGGGAAGAAAACCGGAAGTGTCGCCTTTAATCACAGGAGAGTCGTGAATGCGATGGCGTATTGTTGTGTTTAATGTATAAAATGAGTTATTCTAAAACTGTACATACATTTCTTTCATACTTCAGACTATATACAGTGAAAAATCATTTATAAATAAAATATTTTTTAATATATAATTCAGAAAGTAAAAAAAGAAGCAGGAATGAACTATATACATATCCTATATTGGATATTAACATCCAATAGTGTAAATCATGACAGCAGCTTCAGGTTGCTAGTCCAAGGCATTGTTGTTTATCTTTACTTCCGGGGTTCTTCCCACCGGAGCCTCACTTTCGATTTCAAAATGGCGGCTGCGTGAAAAAAGTCTATTCTGACTTTATAACACACAATTGCAACTTTATATCATGCAATTCTGACTCAGATAAAAATGACCTTTTTTTTTATTTTTATTCTGTGGCGGAAACAAGCTTCCATAGTTATTCAGTATCACATTTAAAGTTAATATATTTTAAATGTACTAAACTGCAACTTCATCACAAATGTATTTAAATACTTGTCATAAAGATTATATTTTATATTTTATTTTATATTTATTTATTAAAATAAATGTAAACTATAATGCACATTCATATTTGCAATGAACATTAAGTAAAGTGTCTGAAAAGAATAATTCAGTTCAGACACAAACATTTTTTTAAAGGATACATTTTTTCATAACACATACTCTTTTAAATGTATTGTAACATATACTTAATTTTCACAAGGGGAGAGAAGAGAACAAGAGATCTCAGAGTCATAAAGACTCTCACTAGATCAATAGCAACACAAGTGGTTGTCTGCAGGCATGAAGACGGCTGTCAAAGATTAGAATAATTCACACACACACACACACACACACACACACACACACACACACACACACACACACACACACACACACACACACACACACACACACACACACACACACACGGATGAATGGGTCTCCTCAGGACCCAGGGACTCCCTGAGTGCTGGACTGCATTGATTAAGCATTAAGGTGATCAACCCATCGGGGCGGCCATCGATCTGATCCTTAAATGGACAGATACGGACATCACGAGACCCTGAGGACCAACAGCTCATCCCAACAAATGAATACATGTGATGGTCAGGTTTAGCTAAATATCTAAATGTCTCAAATGTAAAAATGGTTTTCTGTAAGATGTAATATCAGGGTTGAGCAAATATAAGTAGCTTAATAACAACAATCAATAGGCAAAGAAAAGCCTCAAGCATGACAGAAAATCAAAGTTACTTTGGGCATTTATCTTCTGATGACTCTATTTAACCGTTGTGTATACTGGCAGTGTTCAAAATTACAATATATGCAGCTTTCCTGATTAAATTTGCATGTGAAATGTGGGCAACGTTTTATACAATGTCAAACATTTCACTTCAATTTTTTTCTTGTATAAATAGTCACAGACGGAAAGCAGAGCCCGACACAACAAAAAAACACTCTTTTCATGAAGAAAGACAGACGATCGTAGCGCACAGGGAAGGACGAGTACATGTGTCGGTTCCAGCTTTAACTTCATTCTCTTCAGAAGCACTGACTGCAGTGTGTTTACGCATCCACTAACGGGCGCGAACCGCTATAACACGGCCCTGTGCACACGGGTAATTGCGTAGGTCTTTCAGATCAATCAGCATTGATCTTACACTTTCCTGCTATTACTTGAGCTGAATGAGTGAAATGAGCTTTAGAGAAATTGAAAACAAAGCTCTGCTCGTGTGACCTCTGACCTTGCATCACCCTGTTCCACTGATGCACGCATGGTTTCTGCTTTATTCATTACAAAATTCCTCATTAAAACACTTGATTTTGGTCGTGACATTCTTCTGTTGAATATATTTGTATAATTGGTGCTAAACTTTATAGGCTATTGATCATTGTCTCAGTGATTGCCTCGTATAACTCCACACACACTCACATAAACAAAAAATCACTTACATGCAATATCTCATGTCCATTGTGTGTTGTAATAATGTATTAATGATGATATTACAAATTAAAAACTAAATTTAGTAGATTTGTTTTGTGTGACAGCGACTATCTAACTGTACACATTACTTTTCATATGGTCTTTAATAAAGAAAATTATTAATAATTATTAATTATTAGTTGATTTTTTCAGACCAGCAATTGATCCATCCAAATCTCAAGCAAATCTGTCAAGCAAACCCATTTATTTCTCATGTCTTCCAGCAAAGTTCACACTTAATGTTTCATCTGTCTGTCTTTTTCATGCCACAAGCAATGATAAGAGATCCAGAATGTAACAAATGAAAATAGTAGAATGTCCTTATTCCTGCACAGTTTTTATCTCTTATACTGGGAATTTTGCAGTCAGAGCGCACAGTGTTTTAATCTGCCCACCATGAAGCTAGACTTTTTGAATAAATTTCCAGACTCCACATTGAATATTTCTGAAGAAGATCCAGTGGCTGAGTTTGATTGTGCTACATAAAGTCTCCAAAGACATTCAGAGTTTTGTCATTGAGACATCCCCACAACATTTTCACTTCTCAGAGGTATTTTCATTTTCAACACTAAATTAAAATGTCACTTCATGTCAGTCTTCTCTAAGTGGGCAGTTTTGAAGCAGAATCATTAGGCCCTATGCTAATAGTCAAAATCTAAAGTAGCCTATAATTTGTTTTATAAGCATACTTTAGGGTATGCATAAAGCATATGTATCATCAGTAATGTATGCATGTACCATCCGTTTTTGTAACCGCGAGTATTCTGTATATGCTTAGCTAGCACGTGCCTTGAATTTTTTCGCACTAGTTAGTTTGTTCACAAGGTGGCGCCACAGGTTTGTGCTGTTGATTTATAGTCAAAAAAGAAACCGACCAGACGGACCAACAACAAACTACTGGACACAACAACAAGCGCTTGTGTGAGGAATTTCAGTCAATTCTAGTTCAAAAGTGTGCAAAGACTTTTTTTTACACTGTTAAAAGTAAAGGTTCAATTTGGTTCCATGAAGAACATTTAACATCAACGGAACAAAAGGTTCTTCTAGTAGATAAAAAACTTTATTTAGACTATCAAAATATTCTTAAAGCCCAAAGTATATTTTTTACGCGTACGTGGGGGGTCCGCGTACAGAGCTCGTGACGCAAATTTCGCCACCAGAATAGCATACTAAGTGGCAACACTGGCCTGGGCCGTTGTTTTACAGTAGAAAACAAAACGAAAGAGATGGAAAAACAACAAAAAATACAGGAGACTGCAAGAACAACAGACGCTCACATTAACAAGCGCTTGTATGAGGGGGTTATACGATGTAGTCTCACAACTTTAGTTTAAAAGAATTCAAAGACATTTTTATTGGTTATAACTTCTGGAGAAAAATGGCGTAAAAGATAAAACTTGCAAAGATGAAACTTTCTAGAGCTTTCTGTCGACTATCAAGTGGAGTATACTTTGAAAGGCTATGCTTTCGACTGTCAACATAGACTAGCGTACACATAAAACAAAATTACGTATACTTTGGGCTTTACACTGAAAACGGTTCTTTTAAGAACTGATCATTGATACTCCTTTTCCACCAGCAAGAACAGGGTGCTAGTTCAGAGCCAGAGCTATTGCCAGTTCGGAGTTGGTTCGACTGACGAGCTTTCTAAGAACCGTTTTCCTTTCCACAGGCCAGAGAGCCACCACAGAGCCAGATCGTTTGTGCAGCTCGCCATAACTTGCATAGACGGAGATTACAATCGAGCTGCTATTAGCTCGATTAGCTGCTATTTAAAAAATGGCGGTCACAAATTTCTGTTCGTCTTGTTGGTCACTGTATACCCCACTCCCAGCCCCAGTTCTTACTTCTAGACCAGCAATGTTTTGGTGCTACTTAAGAACCACTTTTCCTGGTTCAGAGCTGGTGCTTTGGGTGTTGAAAAACAAAGAACCAATTTGAAACTAGGCTCTGGCTCCGAACCAGCACCAGCACTGCCTTGGTGGAAAAGGGGTATGAAAGGTTCTTTGGGGAACCAAAAAGGGTTCTTCTATGGTATCGCTGTGAAAACACCCCTTTGAAGCCTTTATTAAAAAATAAAATAAAAATCACTCATAATTTATGGAGAGAAATAGAGCAGACACTATGAAACGTTCTAGTGTGCATGTGTTCACACACTATAAGATGAAGTATACTTTGAAAGGCTATGCATTCAGCTGTACGCATATGGTAAACATTTGCATCAAAACCAAAGTATGCTTTTGGTTTAAGCAAGTATAGTTCTCTCTAGTTCACTTTTCCACATTGAGAAACTCTCCCAAAAAATTAAATCTCACAATATCTTAGAGCTCTACCCTCAACAATGAGGTCATATTAGTTTGCTCACACTGATCTGAACGTCTGCTTTTGATTAATCTTGATGCGCGTTTGAGGAATTACAATGCCAGAAAATGAAGGAAAGCTCATTTTTCGGGATCCAATTTGGTCCGTTTGAGAGGCATTGTTTGGAGCTGATTTGAGGGAGGGCGAGGGTTGTGGATTTGATGAGGACATGTTAATATCTACTATTGAGAAGAGATAAGATCTTCATTAGACTTAGCACTAGCGCGAGGGAGGTCTTATCGCCGTCTTAGAGGAGCGCGGGAGGAGTGACAGCAAGATTAGAGAAGAGGGCTGGCTTACACTTCACCGTCAGTCCCGAGGCTTTGTGACAGGGTCAACTTAATTTTGTTTCTCTGATATTAAAAACCTGTATGAGATAAAGAGTTACTCTTTATTAGCTGCCGAGGGAAGCAGGCAGGTGGAAGGAGGGTGACTCACTGTTCTCAAGGAATTCTGCGATGACTTCCGACAGGCATAACGGACATTAGCAGACTGCAGACTCAGAAATATTATATTTTTCCATCATATTAGACCCTTTCTTTCATGGGACATGGTGGCTATGAAGCATGGTGGCTACTGAATGTTCCAAAGCCTTTTTAAAGGCCCGTTCACTAAGGATGATAACTTATAAAGATAAATAGGGTTGTCATGGTACCAAAATTTCGGTAGTCACTACCAATACCAGAAAAATGTCACAGTTCTTGGTACCAATTTCGGAACCACAGCAAAAACTGTTGTAACTACCATATTGTTCCGCATTAAAGACAATGTTTTTTTCTTAGAAATACATCTGAAAAAAATTCTATTATAACGGCGGCTTTGCCAGACGCACGCCAGGAGCGGTTCACAGCCGAGGAGAGCGACGTTCTCGTCAGGGACGTAAAAGACAGAGAAGTGACATTGTATGGGGATGGGAGAAAACCACCCAAATTAGCTTCGGTTAAACAGGCGTATAATAATTTTGGTAAATGTGTAAGCTAGATTTATGCCTATTTTTTTCACATCATCATGCAAAAATGGCAACTGCTGCGTCTGTGTGTAGATGAGAGAAGCAAAGTGTATGCGCGTTGTGCACACGCTACATTATGGCCAAGCATGCGCCCTTAAAATAGCATCTGAATGCGCCACTGAAAAAGCGCCACTGACTTTAGACTTGTTTTTTCCTGGTCTGTGGCGGAATTGTCTTCTGGAACTGCAAAATAGCACCAGGGAACATTTGCCCCGGAACACGGCTCCTCTCTTCGCTGAACCGCCCCCGGGAGCGCAAGTTCATTCCCTAATTTACCGACGTGCGTCTGTGCAGGGAAAAGTCTGCTGTGCGTCGGGTGCAAAATAGGAATGATACATGCGTCGTTGTACAAAGTCAATTGCGCTGGGTGCAAGATAGGGCCCTGTGTCAGAGAGTGTAATGCTGGAAGATTGCGAGCACAAAAAGACAGTTTTAAAAATGCAAACAGTCAAAGAAAAGCTTGCCGTCTAAGAGCTTGCCGTCACGTGACTGTCTTGTTTGCGTGCCTCGTTGAAAGGACCAAACTTCCCACATACATGATTCTGAAAATCCAAGACGGTACCCTGATTTCAATTGTATGGTATGCCAAAAAGTGTTCATTTTTAAATATGTTCATTGATACATTTTACCAGTATTTATCATACATTCAATACAAAAATTAAAATATGAAAAATATGCAGTATGAAAATTTTCAAATAAAAGCATTTTCTTTATCTAAAAGCCTTTTCCTAAAAGGTACATCTTTAAAAGGGGGTTGTCTTATAATGGGGGTTGTCTTATATTCGGAACAATACGTATTTGTTTTATTATTATTATTATTGTTATTATTTATCTCTTTCAAAAACAAAAACAAAATAATTAAAATATAGCTGCAAGCAGCAATACAGGGGCCAAGCCCTTAAACGCACCGCAAGCAGATAAAGTATGGCGCACAGCAAGCACATCAAGCACAGCCAGCACATCATGTACAGCAACACAGTAAGTACTGTAAGCACTGCAGCGCAGCAAGCATTTAAGCACCAATAGCAGTGCGGAGCCGGAAGAACAAAACATCAGAAATTAAATGTACATGTAAATGTACATCAAGCACAGCAAGTACTGTAAGCACAGCAGCGCAGCAAGCATTTAAGCAACAACAGCAGTGCGGAGCCAGAAGAACAAAAAGAGCAGAAATTGAATATACATGTAAATGTACATCAAGCACAGCAGCGCAGCAAGCATTTAAGCACCAAAAGCAGTGCAGAGCCGGAAGGAATTGAAATGACAACTTTATACAAAATTATAAAGTTGTTCCACACAGGACTCGAACCCACGACCAGAATGATTCGAGATTCATCACAATCGGTTTAGCAACTTGCGCCACTCAGAGGACGTGAATTGGATAGCAAGGCAACAAACACAGGCTAAGTCAACTTTGCAGATGAATATCTCGGGAATGGTAGCAAATAACAAAAATCTGTTCAGTCATTTCTGTGTGGTTCGGTCCAAAGATCATCTGATCAAATTTCTGTTCAAACTGTTCAAAAGTTATTGGACAAAATAGCCATTTTCCAGATCTCATGACCTGTAGGTGGCGCTGTTCCCAAATTTTGCATGAACCCTCAGGTCATGGCTCCGATGAAGCGTACCAATTTTCGTTTCGATTGATCAATTTTTGGCCGAGATACAGCCTCTGAACCAATTTTGGGTTCATAGCTTTCATATCATAACTTTTTTTTCACCAGTATGTCATGAAAATCTGTTCAGTCATTTCTGTGCGGCTCGGTCCAAAGATCATCTGAGCAAACTTTGGGCAAAATTGAGAAGATTTGAAGGAGGAGGAGCGAAAAAACTGTTTACCATTTGCTTCAATATGGCGGACAGTCACATTCTTGGAAAATGACAAATGAGATATCGTCGGAATTGGCATAATCCAAGGAACGTAATGACATAAAGAAATCAAATTTTGACCTATGTTTTCAAAAGTTATAAGCGTATTTGCAAAACACCTTATATCTCTGGAACACTAGGTGGCGCTGTGTTCAAAGTTCTCAGGTACTTTCAGGCCATGCTAATGATGATCCTTACCAATTTTTGTGCCGATATGTCAAATATTTTATAAGATATTGCAATTTATGACAAAAATCAAAATGGCGGACAAGTGGTTCATCCAATCCTGGCAAAATCGGTATCCACGGATTCGGCATGACCCAAGGAATCCATAGATACCACATCTATGATTTTCTGACAAACTGTTTAAAAGTTATTGGCCAAAATAGCCATTTTCCATATCTCAGGACCTGTAGGTGGCGCTGTTCCCAACTTTGGCATGGACCCTCTGATTATACTTCTGATGAAGCGTACCAATTTTCGTTTCGATTGATCAATTTTTGGCCGAGATACAGCCTCTGAACCAATTTTGGGTCGACCTCGTTAAGTTTGCGACACCATAACTTTTGAACAAAGTTGAATAAAACAAATCTGTTCAGTCATTTCTGTGTGTCTCAGTCCAAATATCATTTGAGTAAATTTTTGTCAAAATTGGTTAAATTTTGAAGGAGTAGCGAAAAAACTGAATACTGTACTTTTCAAAATGGCCACTACTGCAATGGGCGGAGTGTTAATGTATGATATAGTTTGTGATCAGCATGATGAGAGCAATCAGGTGTACTAAGTTTCATTTCTGTAAATCAAAGGGTTCAAAAGTTATAACCATTTCAATGTTGGATTTTTGAACTGGTGGTGGCGCTATGGAGTTGGTGCTAGAGAATCAAAAATTGGTCCAATTACTATTCATTACCATCACTAGAAGTGTGCCAAATTTCATCATTTTCCTATGTACGGTTCATAGGTCTGCCATAGACTTCCACTGGGAAGAAAAATAATAAGACGAATATAGCTGCAAGCAGCAATTATCGGGGCCAAGCGCAAGCAGATGACATGGCTGAAGGTGTCAGACCAACTGCAACAATGAGCAATTAAAGACATTTAGAGAGGATTTTAGGCGAAATGGCTGAAAAATCATATAAAAAGTAATTCAGAATATGAATTAATGGATTATCACTTTTGACCAATAGGTGGAGCTAGTGTTGTCACGATACCAAAATTATTGTTTCGATACCGATACCAAGTCAAGTATTGCGATTTCGATACTTTTTCGATACTTTTCCTGAAAAGGGAGAAACACTCTCAAATATCATTGCTGTGCTTTATTTTAAAACCGGGACAACATTCTAATCATATAACACACTAATAAATGAACATATGAACAGCAGATATATTAAACATTTGAACAAAATATGAAATATCAAAATATAAAAAATAAATTAGAGCAATGACATTCAAGGTACATTTTTTTTTATACATTTAGCAGCATTATCTCATTTATCATAAGAAACATAAGAGCTTTATCTTGATTCTGAACTTTGAATAAAAATATGAACAGCGATTATATTAAACAATGTTTAATATTGGTAACATATGATAAGCCTCATTGGTGATATATTTGACATGTGGGGAGAGAGTTGTGGAAGGCCTATACTTCATGTTAAACATAAATATATAGCAGCAAAGACAACGTCGGCAGTGTTGACGGCAAAATAGGCTACAGAATAATTCATTCTGTATTGAGAGGTCCAATATTTAAAAATCGATAATATTTTTTTAAATTACATTTATATTGTATTTATGTCAAAACTTTCAAACATCAAAATGTAATTTATTAATATGTATTCGTGTCAAAATGACATAGAAACATCTTTTCCTATTCTATTTTGCCTGGAAACGCTTCCAACACGCTTGCGTGTCGCGTGAAAAATAGGCGTCGGGTCTATTTCTAGCATGCACGCGTTTTCCGCGCGTCTCGAGCTGCGCCCAGACGCGTGTGTCACGCAGGCAGTTAACATGGGAGCCGACATAAAAACGGACACGACACGCAGCCAGTGTGTCGCCGGCCTTACAAATCTGGAACGCGGTCATTCTTAGAAGTATCGATACTAATAAATTAAGGAATCGTGACGTTTTTAATTTCCGATTTACTTTTGAAGTATCGGTGCACCGTGCAACAGAGCAAGGTAGGCAACGTACTTCCATATGTCACTCCTCGCGTCATCTTTTTCTACGAGTCGTGGACCACTTGTGCTCGCACATGCAGCCATCTCGCTGTAGTGTTTTGTCACATGACACTGACAGCGGCAGGTTCTTTGCTGCGTGCGTCAGGAAAAAAACACAGACGTCCATAGGGAGGCGTTTTAAAAAAAAAAAAATTATGTATCGATACTGATAAATTTAGGTATCGTGACGTTTTTAATTTCCGAGTATCGCGATACTTTTGAAGTATCGGTACACCGTGCAACACTAGGTGGAGCAGTTACAAAACTGATGTGATGAGGTCAGAGTGAAGTGACAATGACACATACAAAGTTTGGTGTCAATATGTCAAGGCATTGCAGAAATAAAGCCTGAATAGTGCTTTTACCATCATGCCTCAACTTTGCTGCTGCGCTATACGAAAACGGTTTCGTTTATCGACACGAAATCCATAACTTTTAGTCTGCACAGTCTGGAGATGATACGATTCGATTTTGGTGAAGATTGGAGCAACGGCCTAGGAGGAGTTCGAAAAAGTAGGTTTTGAATGAAAATCAAGAGGGCGGACAAGAAGTTCGGCCAAATAAGAAAAACTTGGTATCTATGTTCTCGGCTTGACCCAAGGAATCTATTAAGACAAGTGACATTACAATAGCCAGATCTATTCAAAAGTTATTAGCCTTTTTGGAAATGTTTTTATAACTTTTGATCACTAGGTGGCGCTGTCTCGAAATATTTTGGGTACCTTCAGGGGATGGTGTTGATGGCACATTCTGAGTTTCGTAATATTACACCAATGCATTTGTTTAGTAAAGCATTTTATTTCACAAAACTGTATTGAAGTCAATGGGAATTTCATGTTTTGTTCTATTATAGCGCCACCAAGAGGCTCAGTCCCACCATTTTTTTTTAATTGTCCTCAAAGTGAGCCCATACATATTTGTTTCAATTTTGGTGAAAATATCTCAATTCGCTTCGGAGTTATAGACATTTATATGAAAAAACACGTAAAAAATGACTGACACATGACTTTGAGCATTTGGGCATTAGCATATAGCTATCGACCTATGTTCCAAACTTCTGACAGTGGTTTCGTCTCGATCGGACTAGCGGTTTCGAAGATATCGACAAATGTTTTTTAAGCGCTAAATCACAACGCTACACAAACCGTAAGGCGAAACCTAGCATGTTTGGTATCGTAGGACTCGGCAAGGATTCAGGAGTCTAAATAAGTCGACCACACCCAAAGTTATAAGCATTTGGGGGAAAAATTCACCACTAGGTGGCGCTGTTCTGAAACTTCTCAGGCTCCTTCAGGACATCATGCTGATGACCCATACCAAGTTTCGTAACAATCTGTTCATGCATTCTTAAAATACAGCATTTTAGCACAAAATTCAAAATGGCCGACAGTCAAAATGGCCGATATGGTAACATTGGATATCAGTCGACTCTGCATATTGCCCTGAATCTAACGAGACCAATTTTATGATTTTTCGACAAACTGTTCAGAAGTTATAAGCAAAAATAGCCATTTTTCATATCTCCGGACCAGTAGGTGGCGCTGTGCCGAAATGCAGCACGTAGCCTTAGGTCATGCTTTTGATGATATGTACCAAGTTTGGTCTGAATACGATTAACCGTTGCGGAGATACAGCCTTACGACTGTTTTTGCAAGAGCTACGTAAAATTAATTTGCGCGGCATTCGAGAACGGTTTGCTCAATTTTTATGAATTCCATAACTTTTTGTCGGCATGGTCTGGAGATGATCTGGTTCAATTTTCGTGAAAATCGGAGCATCAGCCTAGGAGGAGTTCGAAAAAGTAGGTTTTTCAGATAATTCAAAATGGCGGACAAATTTCCATGACGGAAAATGACGTCATAGGGTGCTATCGAATCGACTTGAGCCAAGGAATCAGAGGAAAAAAGAATTCTGTTTCTAACCCTTGTGGTTCAAAAGTTATTAGCATAAACATGAGTGAAATTTTGGACAATTGGTGGCACTAGAGGGATTGAGTTGGAGACTCCAAATTTGCTATGGTGACTTTTCAGACTGTCCTTTATCAGTGTGCCAAATTTCATAACTTTCCCGCAAGTGGTTCTATGGGCTGCCATAGACTCCCAGAGCGGAAGAAGAAGAAGAAATATAGCTGCAAGCAGCCATTACCGGGGCCAAGGTGTCAGATCAACTGCAACAATGAGCAATTAAAGACATTTAAAGAGGATTTTAGGCGAAAAGAGTAATTAAAAATATGATTTAATTGATTATTACTTTTGACCATTAGGTGGCGCTGTCTCAAAATATTTTGGGTACCTTCAGGGGATGGTGCTGATGGCACATTCTGATTTTCGTAATATTACACCAATGCATTTGTTCAGTATAGCATTTTATTTCACAAAACTGTATTGAAGTCAATGGGAATTTCATGTTTTGTTCTATTATAGCGCCACCAAGAGGCTCAGTCCCACAATTTTTTTTATGTGTCCCCAGAGTGAGCCCATACATATGTGTGTCAATTTTGGTGAAAATATCTCAATTCGCTTCGGAGTTATAGACATTTATATGAAAAAACACGTAAAAAATGACTGACACATGACTTTGATTGGATTTTACTACCCTTTACTATCAATATTTTAGAATTTGGGCATTGACGCATAGCTATCGACCTATGTTTTCAAACTTCTGACGGTGGTTTCGTCTCGATCGGAGTAGCGGTTTCGAAGATATAGCCAAATGTTTTTTAAGCGCTAAATCACAACGCTACACAAACTGTAAGGCGAAACCTAGCATGTTTGGTATCGTAGGACTCGGCAAGGTTTCAGGAGTCTAATTAGATGAGTCTCGTGAAAATAAGTCGACCACACCCAAAGTTATAAGCATTTGAAAAAAATAAAAATCACCACTAGCGCTGTTTCGAAACTTCTCACGCTCCTTCGGGACATTGTGCTGATGACCCATACCAAGTTTCGTAACAATCCGTTCATGCGTTCTTAAAATACAGCATTTTAGCACAAAATTCAAAGTGGCCGACAGCCAAAATGGCCGATATGGTAAAATTGGATATCAGTCGACTCAGCATGTTGGCCTGAATCTAACGAGACCAATTTTATGATTTTTGGGCAAACTATTCAGAAGTTATTAGCAAAAATAGCCATTTTTCATATCTCCGGACCAGTAGGTGGCGCCGAAACGCAGCATGTAGCCTCAGGTCATGGTTGGGATGACATGTACCAAGTTTGGCCTGAATCCAATAAAGTGTTGCGGAGATACAGCCTTACGTCTGTTTTCGCAAGCGCTACGTAAAATTTGTTTGTGGGTTTTTTCAAAAATTGTTAAGCGAAACAACTTGAATTCCATAACTTTTTGTCGGCATGGTCTGTAGATGATCTGGTTCAATTTTCGTGAAAATCGGAGCAACGGCCTAGGAGGAGTTCGAAAAAGTAGATTTTTCGAAAAATTCAAAATGGCAGAAAAATTTCCATGACGGAAAATGACGTCATAGGGTGCAATCGAATCGTCTTGAGCTAGGGAATCAGAAGAAAAAGAATTTCGTTTCTAGCCCTTGTGGTTCAAAAGTTATTAGCATAAACATGAGTGCAAATTTGGACAGCTGGTGGCGCTAGACGGAATGAGTTGGAGACTCCAAATTTGCTATGGTGACTGTTCAGTCTGTCCTCTATCAGTGTGCCAAATTGCACAACTTTCCCGCAAGCGGTTCTATGGGCTGCCATAGAAGCCCAGTCGGAAGAAAAAGAAGAATTATTTTTGGTACGCCAACAGATACAATAGGTGCCTACGCACATTCTGTGCTTGGCCCCTAATAATAGGAACGGGAACAGATACAATAGGTGCCTACGCACCTTCGGTGCTTGGCCCCTAAAAACTAACAGATACAATAGGTGCCTTGCCCCTTCGGGGCTTGGCCCCTAATTAGTTAATTTTTAATGCAGTTAATAGGTAAATAATACATTAAAACTATCATAGCCTTCAAATATTGTTTAATTAAGTAAACATTGCATTAAAAAAATCAAATGAAAAATAAAGAAACATTACAGGTAATAGAACAAGTGACAGGTCTATTGCACTTATACTGCAAGACTTAATGCACAGATCTATTTTGACACATCAAATATTTTTCCCGTTCATTGTCAAAAATCGCAATTTCAGATTCAATCTTGCATTTTAATATGGTTTTCACTCCCAAAACTTTGCAGTGTGTACTTAGCAACATGACAAATAAACATTTTATTCGAATTATGAATGGGTTATATACAGTAAGTGACAGAGCGCTTCCTTTATACTTTATTATCAATGAAGCAGTAGCGCAAGCTCACTGAGTGAAAACTCTCATTATAAAAATTTGAGGTAACACTTCAGTTTCTATTCTATTCATTCTATTGACTATAAGTAACTTTGCAACTACATGTCAACTAACTCTCATTAGAGTATTAGTAGACTGTCTGCTTAATATCTACTAATTCTTTATTGTGACAGTCCTCCAACAGACATTCTACTGATTGTTACTTTGCAAATACGTCAACTTATTATAACCCTATTAGTCTACTAATTTTCTACTAACACTCTGATGAGAGTTAGTAGACATGTAAGTGCAACATTACTTATAGTCAACAGAATGTGTTAAAGGGACCATCAAAATAAAGTGAAACCAAATCTGTCTATACTGTACAATGAGTCTCTCAATTGTGTTTACCTTTGTTGGTTATAACAAAATGATTCGGGAGCGTGCACATCTTGTTTCTGCCATGGAATAAAAAAATTATTCTTAAATGTTTTTTTTTTCCCATCTTACAATTCTGAATTTATTTCTCACTATTGTGAGTTTACATCTATTTATATCATAAAGATATATCATTATAACTTTATTTCATTATGACTCACAACTGCGACTTTATGTCACACAATTCTGAGAAGAAAGGTAGGATAGCGAGATGTAAACTCACAAATGTGAGAATTGCAAGAAAGAAAGTCGCAATTATTATTATTTTCTTTTTTTCTATGGCGGAAACAAGCTTCCATATGAATCTGTGATTGGCTCGCCTTGATTCTTGGTTCATGTTTCAAGTATTCACTCTCATGAGAACCAGAACAGATGGCGCTGAAAGGCACTTTCTCTGTTGTGATATTATTTTAAATGACAGACAACAGCACAGATAGAAAAAAACAATGCTGCTCCACAAGAAAATACATCTCTGCATGTGCTCTGATTTTGAGTCATGTACAACGTGTATTTGGGAACGCAAAATGCTCAACCCATTTCATCAGATTTGGTATTAATAGTATTATTATAACAATCAATTAGTATTGCATTATTAATAATGTAATAATAAGTATACTTTTTTTTTAAGACTTTAAATACTTTTAATAGACTTATTTAATAGTAAATCTAGTGGGAGAAGCAGTTTTTTAAACTCAAGTGGAACTCAAGAGTTTTTATTTTATTTTATTTTTTACTCTATGTTCAATTTAAGGTTACTGAAAGAGGTTGGTTCTTGTAAAATGTTATCCCATGTGAGAATACTTTTTAAAAAAATCCCAAATCTTGCAGCCTAAAAAACAGTCTTTAGACTAGAGTAAAAAGTCATTTTCAGCTTCTATGCAGATGCACTCCCCTACAAAATCCCCCCAACTGTTCCAAAAATGATCCTTTATTTCGATTTTTTTTTCTTTTTTTCATAATGTCTGCCACAGTAAAATAAAACATTACAAAATAATTATATATATATATATATATATATATATATATTTCCAATATTGCCACGAACCTGAAAACTGATCTAGCAGTGTTGAGAGTACTTTTACTGGAAACCAGAAAAAACAATTAGATTAATGCCATTTTCCATAAAATTGTCTTCTTAGAAATGTGCAATATATATATTTAAGTCTGACACACTGCACTCATTAGAGAGTGAAAAGGAAATTAACAAGACCTCCATAAAACTTCAAATCATTTCATTTAGAATAACACACACTCAGTGTCTTTCATATCAAGCTGAGTAAATTGGTCTTGAGTGACATTCAGAATGAGATTATTAAAGCAGTTGATATTTTCAGCAATGTAAAATAATTTGGGCCCGTTCCTATCTATACAGAAGTGTCCCAGAACTGTGACATTTCCCACAACTACTTTACCCACTTGAGAGTTCCTCTCAATAAACAGGCAGCTCATTGCAGACTTAAGCCCTATTCGGACGAGATTAGTTTAACATGGAGAGGTGGGGTAAAGTAATTATTACCAGAGCTTCTCGGTAATTTTTGTTCCGTCCGAATGTGCCATCTCAGTAATAACTAGAAAAAAAAGTTTGTTGGACAAACTTTAAGTTGGCTTGAGAAAGCCGGACCAGAGAGTTTGAAGAAGTTAAAAGTAGTTAGAAGTTTAAAGTTAGAAGTTTGAAGTAGTTTGAAGTTTAAAGTAGTTTAAATTTTTATTGATAAATTAGTTAGAAAGAAAGAATAGTTAGAAAGAAAGAAAAGTTAGAAAGAAAGAAAAAGAAAGAAAGAAAGAAAGAAAGAAAGAAAGAAAGAAAGATTAGGTATAAAGAAAGAAAGAAAGATTAGGTAGAAAGAAAGAAAGAAAGAAAGAAAGAAAGAAAGAAAGAAAGAAGAAAGAAAGAAAGAAAGAAAGAAAGAAAGAAGATTAGGTAGAAAGAAAGAAAGAATGAAAGAAAAAATAAAGAAAGATTAGGTAGAAAGAATGAAAGAAAAATAAAGAAAGATTAGGTATAAAGAAAGAAAGAAAAAGATTAGGTAGAAAGAAAGAAAGAAAGAAAGAAAGAAAGAAAGAAAGAAAGAAAGAAAGAAAGATTAGGTAGAAAGAAAGAAAGAAAGAAAGAAAGAAAGAAAGAAAGAAAGAAAGAAAGAAAGAAAGAAAGAAAGAAAAAGATTAGGTAGAAAGAAAGAATGAAAGAAAAAAGAAAGAAAGATTAGCTAGAAAGAAAGAAAAAAAGAAAGATTAGCTAGAAAGAAAGAAAGAAGAAGAAAGAAAGAAGAAAGAAAGAAAGAAAGAAAGAAAGAAAGAAAGAAAGATTAGCTAGAAAGAAAGAAAGAAGAAAAGAAAGAGAAAGAAAGAAAGAAAGAAAGAAAGATTAGGTAGAAAGAAAGAAAGAAAGAAAGAAAGAAAGAAAGAAAGAAAGAAAGAAAGAAAGAAAGATTAGGTAGAAAGAAAGAAAGAAAGAAAGAAAGAAAGAAAGAAAGAAAGAAAGAAAGATTAGTTAGAAAGAAAGATAGAAAGAAAGATTAGTTAGAAAGAAAGAAAAGTTAGAAAGAAAGAAAGAAAGAAAGAAAGAAAGGAAAGAAAGAAAAAGATTAGGTAGAAAGAAAGATGAAAGAAAAAAGAAAGAAAGATTAGCTAGAAAGAAAGAAAGAAAGAAGAAAGAAAGAAAGAAAGAAAGACAAGAAAGAAAGAAAGAAAGAGAAGAAAGAAAGAAAGAAATGAAAGAAAGAAAGAAAGAAGATTAGGTAGAAAGAAAGAAAGAAAGAAAGAAAGAAAGAAAGAAAGAAAGAAAGAAAGAAAGAAAGAAAGAAAGATTAGGTAGAAAGAAAGAAAGAAAAAAGAAAGAAAGATTAGTTAGAAAGAAAGAAAGAAAGAAAGATTAGTTAGAAAGAAAGAAAGAAAGAAAGAAAGATTAGTTAGAAAGAAAGATTAGCTAGAAAGAAAGAAAGAAAGAAAGAAAGATTAGGTAGAAAGAAAGAAAGAAAGAAAGAAAGAAAGATTAGTTAGAAAGAAAGAAAGAAAGAAAGAAAGAAAGATTAGGTATAAAGAAAGAAAGAAGAAAGAAAGAAAGAAAGAAAGAAAGAAAGAAAGAAAGAAAGAAAGAAAGATTAGTTAGAAAGAAAGAAAAAAGCAAGATTAGTAAGAAAGAAATTAAAGTAAGAAAGAAAAAAAGAAAGAAAGATTAGTTAGAACGAAAGAAGAAAGAAAAAAAGAAAGATTAGTTAGAAAGAAAAGGAAGAAAGGAAGAAAAAAGAAAGATTAGTTAGAAAGAAAGAAAGAAAAGTAAGCAAGAAAGAAAAGAATGATTAGTTAGAAAGAAAGAAAAAGAAAAAAGAAAGATTAGCTAGAAAGAAAGAAGAAAAGAAAGATTAGCTAAAGTAGTTAGAAGTTTAAAGTAGTTAGAAGTTTGAAGTAGTTTGAAGTTTAAAGTAGTTTAAATTTTGATTGATAATTAGTTAGAAAGAAAGAAAAGTTAGAAAGAAAGAAAGAAAGAAAAAAGAAAGAAAGATTAGTTAGAAAGAAAGAAAGAAAGAAAGAAAGAAATAAAGAAAGAAAGATTAGGTATAAAGAAAGAAAAGAAAGAAAGAAAGAAAGAAAGAAAGAAAGAAAGAAAGAAAGAAAGAAGAAAGATAAGAAAGAAAGAAAGAAAGAGAAAGAAAGAAAGATTAGGTAGAAAGAAAGAATGAAAGAAAGATTAGGTAGAAAGAAAGAAAGAAAAAGATTAGGTAGAAAAAAAGAAAGAAGAAAGAAAAGAAAGAAAGAAAGAAAGAAAGAAAGAAAGAAAGAAAGAAGAAAGAAGATTAGGTAGAAAGAAAGAAAGAAAAAAAGATTAGGTAGAAAGAAAGAATGAAAGAAAAAAGAAAGAAAGATTAGCTAGAAAGAAAGAAAGAAAGAAAGAAAGAAAGAAAGAAAGAAAGAAAGAAAGAAAGAAAGAAGGTAGAAAGAAAGGAAAGAAAGAAAGATTAGGTAGAAAGAAATGAAAGAAAGAAAGAAAGAAAGAAAGAAGAAAGAAAGAAAGAAGAAAGAAAGAAAGAAGTTAGGTAGAATGAAGAAAGAAAGAAAGAAGAAGAAGAAAGAAAGTTAGTTAGAAGAAGAAAGTTAGAAAGAAAGAAAGAAAGAAAGAAAGAAAGAAAGAAAGAAAGAAAGAAAGATTAGTTAGAAAGAAAGAAAGAAAGATTAGGTATAAAGAAAGAAAGAAAGAAAGAAAGAAAGAAAGAAAGAAAGAAAGAAAGAAGAAAGAAAGAAAGAAAGAAAGAAAGAAAGAAAGATTAGTTAGAAAGAAAGAAAAAAGCAAGATTAGTAAGAAAGAAATTAAAGTAAGAAAGAAAAAGAAAGAAAGATTAGTTAGAACGAAAGAAGAAAGAAAGAAAAGAAAGATTAGTTAGAAAGAAAGAAAAGTAAGAAAGGAAGAAAAAAGAAATATTAGAAAGAAAGAAAGAAAGAAAAGTAAGCAAGAAAGAAAAGAAAGATTAGTTAGAAAGAAAGAAAAAGAAAAAAGAAAGATTAGCTAGAAAGAAAGAAAGAAAGATTAGCTAGAAAGAAAGAAAGAAAGATTAGGTAGAAAGAAAGAAAGATTAGGTAGAAAGAAAGAAAGACAGATTAGTTAGAAAGAAAGATAGAAAGAAAGAGTAGTTAGAAAGAAAGAAAAGTTAGAAAGAAAGAAAGAAAGAAAGAAAGAAAGAAAGAAAGAAAGAAAGAAAGAAAGATTAGTTAGAAAGAAAGAAAGATTAGGTATAAAGAAAGAAAGAAAGAGAAAGAAAGAAAGATAGAAAGAAAGAAAGAAAAAAGAAAGATTAGTTAGAAAGAAAGAAAAAGAAAGATTAGTAAGAAAGAAAGAAAGAAAAGTAAGAAAGAAAGAAAAGTAAAAAAGAAAAAAGAAAGAAAGATTAGTTAGAACAAAAGAAGAAAAAAGAAATATTAGTTAGAAAGAAAGAAAAGTAAGAAAGAAAAAAGAAAGATAAGTTAGAAAGAAAGAAAAAAAAGTAAGCAAGAAAGAAAAAGAAAGATTAGTTAGAAAGAAAGAAAAAGAAAAAAGAAAGATTAGCTAGAAAGAAAGAAGAAAGATTGGCTAGAGAGAAAGAAAAAAGAAATAAAGATTAGTTAGAAAGAAAGAAAAAAGAAAGATTTGTTAGAAAGGAAGGAAAGATTAGTTAGAAAGATTAGATAGAAAGATAAGTTAGAAAGAAAGATTAGAAAGAAGAAAGATTAGTTAGAAAAAGAAAGAAAGAAAGACAAAGATTAGTTAGAAAGAAAGATAGATTGATTAGTTAGAAAGAAAGAAGAAATATTAGTTAGAAAGAAAGAATGATGAATGGTGGATTAGTTAGAAAGAAAAGAAAAAGAAAGAAAGAAAGAAAGAAAGAAAGAAAGAAAGAAAGAAAGAAAGAAAGAAAGAAAGAAAGAAAGAAAGAAAGAAAGAAAGAAAGAAAGACTAATTAGTTAGAAAGAAAGATAGATTAGTGAGAGAGAAAGAAAAAAGATTGATTAGTTAGAAAGAAAGAAAGAAAGAAAGAAAGAAAGAAAGAAAGAAAGATGGATTAGTTAGAAAGAAAGATTAGATAGAAAGATAGATTTGTTAGAAAGAAAGATAGATAGATTAGTTAGAATGAAAGAAAGAAAGATATATTAGTTAGAAAGAAAGATGGATTAGTTCGTTAAAAAGAAAGATAGATTAGTTAGTTAAAAAGATAGATAGATAGATAGATAGATAGATAGATAGATAGATAGATAGATAGATAGATAGATAGATAGATAGATAGATAGATAGATAGATAGAAAAGGTTTGAAGATAGATAGAAAAGGTTTGAAGATAGATAGATAGATAGATAGATAGATTAGTTAAAAAGATAGATAGATAGATAGATAGATAGATAGATAGATAGATAGATAGATAGATAGATAGATAGATAGATAGATAGATAGATAGATAGATAGATAGATAGATAAGGTTTGAAGATAGATAGATAGATAGATGGATAGATAAGGTTTGAAGATAGATAGATAGATAGATAGATAGATAGATATGGTTTGAAGATAGATAGATAGATAGATAGATAGATAGATAGATAGATAGATAGATAGATAGATAAGGTTTGAAGATAGATAGATAGATAGATGGATAGATAAGGTTTGAAGATAGATAGATAGATAGATAGATAGATAGATAGATAGATAGATAGATAGATAGATAGATAGATAGATAGATAGATAGATAGATAGATAGATAGATAGATATAGAATGGTAGTTTAATTGAGTCTAGGGCTTCAGAGAATTTAGATTTGAGATTTTGGCTTTTACACTAATGGGCTACCGTAGTCTTGGCTCAATTTGAGCAGTCTGCAATGAAAGTCTATGGGATTTTTATGATTTTGAATATTAATTTTTAAGAAAACCGTAAGTCAAACCAGTCTGAAAAGATATAGCACACCAAGTCAGAACAGTATGAAGGTCTGACCCGAGTTTGGAGTATGTAGCTTGAACGGTCTAGGAGGAGTTAGTGTCCCAAAATTTGCGGTCAGAAAAAGAAGTAAGAAGAAGAATAATAATAAGTTTAAATAGGATTTCAGTAAGTTGGCTTTCTCAAGCCAACTTAATTACAGACAATAGCTCTATTCGCACTGGTTATTATCTGGGTATTATCTGGGGACCTCGTGTGATTTAGAAATTACCCACCCACATCTGAATTTCGTGTGGTGCATTCACACGGGATAAGCGAAGCCTGTGATTTTGGAAATGTCTTGTCGTTATAGGTCTAACAGAAGAATGTTCCTTACCTCACGCCCGTTTCACACATACTCCGTGTGCGAGTATGTTATATATATTATATATTAACCATACACTTACAGTATATTAAAATCGCATACATTTTTAAATTAAAACTTAAAATTGACAAAAACAGCAGACTCATACCCTTTCTTTTGCATAATTTAAATCTTTATACAATAAATCTTGCATGTCACAAATAACTTGTTTTTCCACCTCCACGAATGAGACGAGTGTTGTTCATTCTGTCGCCTTGTTGAAGTAAATTGTAGTTTTCCTTGATTTACCCCGGTCTTAAAGTAAAAAGATGACTGTGAAAAATAGTAGAATTTAATTAAATGCATTTATGGTGAGATTACTACATTTTATTTAATTAAACGCATTTATGATGAAATCACTACATTTTCATGTCAATCTGGTCAATCTGTGTTCATTTTAACCACAAAACATGCGCTGTCACTTTAATTCAGCGCGTGCAGCACAGCAGAAATAGACTCGGTGTGGAAACGATCTCTGCACTGCTATATACGCACCGCACCTGGAACGCATTGACGGACCGCATCCGCGTGCAGTGTGAAAGCTCTAACCTGTTAACATGGGTGCGGAAAAAAATACGCACCGCATACGGAGTATGTGTGAAACGGACGTCATGCTGCTATACATGTCATTCATCTCCATCTAATCATTCTTTTTGTTTTTGCTCTTCTGATTATTTTCAGCTTTCACTTTCTGCAAATTGTATGGTATATAGCGATATGACCCAGCACCCAAAATACTATCGAAACACTCGAAAAAAAGCACACAGGAAACAAAAATCATGAAAAAATTATAAACAACCTGCCAAATCACAGAGATGCTGATTCGCACGGGACTAATATAATCACAGGACCTCTGTGTTCGGCGAAATATGGTTGGTCATTTGCGGGGGAAGTTTTACTTTACAAATTACAGACACGGCCGATTCGCACGGGATTAAGATCACAGACAACCTCTGCAATTATTACAAATGACTAGAGGTCACCAGGTAATACATATCCCGTGCGAATAGGGCTAATGTTAGTAAAGATTACAGCGACTTTTACCTTCTGTAAAAAGGTCAGAAAAAATTACCTAAGGGACTAATATCATGCGAATTTACCCGCTGTAATGTATGTATGTAAATATTCCGTCATTTCCTGTTTATAAGTAGTTTTCCACGGTTTTTCAAGTTTGGAGGTGCTTGAAAAAGCATTTATTTGAATTCAAGGCGGTGGGACAAGTCTGTGTGAAAACTCAAGTGTTTTCTGCATACCATTCAGATAAAAAATAAGGTCGAAAGCACTTGTCAGAGACTCTAAACTTCCTTTAGCTTTGGGTAAGTGCCTATTACCAACAGAATCCAATCAGAATTTAATTAATTTAATTAATAAATAATTCGGTAACACTTTATTTCGATAGTCCACTTTAGACATTCTATTGACTATAAGTAACTTTGCAACTACATGTTAACTACCAGTCAGACGTTCTGTTTAATGTCTGCAAACACTTTATTTTGATGGTTCCCCAACAGATATTCTACTGTAGGGTTTGAGGGCGAACCAAACACAAATGAATCTTACAGGTGATTCGTTCAAACATAATTCCACACAGAACTCAACACTCCAGACCCCAAATCACCAATCCAGAACCATAAAATCCAGGCTCCAGCCAGTCTACGCTAACCAACGAAAACCCCAAGCTAAGAACTTTATAGTCATGCAAGCTTCAAAGAGATGAGTCCAACTAAAGGAAGAACGTTGTCAGTGTTAGATAGTTTGGAAAAGACTGATTGGTTCAGAGATGGCAAAGCTCAGGGCCCGACCAAGATAACAGCAGAGGTTGCTTGATCCCACGACAGATATACAAAACAGACCTCCTTCTTCTTAAGGACCTCTGAATGACCCCAGGGTTGAAATCTCTTAAAACCACAGAGACTGAGACTTTACCTATAAAAGTACATAAAATCATCCCAAAACAATTCTTGATGGACTTAATTCTACATAATTCTATATTGTGTCTACAACCTATATGTGTGTCTAATATGCTTAGATCCCATATAAGTCATGTAATTGTTATAACTATTAGATGTTTGAATGAAAGTGTGTCTCGTTTCCTATCAGTACGATCGTATGTTCTTAATTCAGAAGATGGCTTGATTGAAATTTGTGTAAAATGTTTTGTATTCTTATAATAGGTATGAAGTCTGAACTGTGGCCTCTGTACTCTCTGCTAGAGCTGGAGAGTAAGGAGATCACAGATAACGCATGATTTACGATGAGAACTGAAGAAAATGCCACCTCTCAAATAAAGACAGTGTCTAATTGGTCAGAACTCAACCAGGAGGCTGGACAAACATTTGAGTTTAAAATCTTAGGGAGAAAAGGAAGAAAAAAGTAGATTCAAAACGATCATGGAGAAGCCATGACTGAGTAACCAGACAGACCAGTAACCATGTAGACGAGCAGACGAAAGAACCCAAATCAAGATCAGAAGAACATTAAACAGTTAAACAGCTTCATTCAAGCCATCTAACAACTCTCGTCTCAATTTTCTTTCTTTTCTAAGTTTTCTTTTCTTTTCCGTTGTGAGTCTCGGTTCTAAGTTAAGTTTTGTGGCAAAGTTTCGGTCCACGATTCGACTGCAAAGCCTGCTTCCAACTTCAAAGACTTTCCATCCATCCGCCAGCACACCACGTGATTGGCCACCCCAGACATCTATCCAGGCAAGAGGAGACGCCAGCCAATGAACCCGGGAGATCCCTTTTACGCCGATGAAGGGAATCCCCAAAAGGAACGCAAAGACAAGCAAGTAGCCTCCAGACTCTTAGGCTGAACTGGAGCATTGATATAGATTTAATAACCAGCCTAAGAAATGATAGAAGGGTTAAATTAATGATTGATGGTTCGTTCAGGTCATGTCTTATAAGTGCATATAAAAACTTGGGAATTCATTATCTCACTCTTAAAGTTTGTATCAGCGATTGTGGGTGGCGTCACTTCTGTTTGTGTTTGAAGCGAGATCCCCAAACAAACCAAGTTAGCTTTCTCCTCCCTCCCGTTTCGGGCATCATGAAAAAACGATCATGCACGCGCATTTCTTAAAGCGACAGACACACGATATTCACTCTGTTCAGCATAATGTCGCCTACGTTAGCTAGAGCTACCCAAGTTTAGTCGAGCTTCGCTCATATTTTTTCAAGAAGGATATTTTCACACACAGTTCACATCCAAACAAGTCAGCACTAGCAGCTACTCACCTGTCCAGAAGAAACAGTGCAACCTCGGCGTCCGATTTAAATTTTTTCAGTTCTTTAAGTTGTCTCCACCTTTCAAAAGCCTTCCCGATAACTATTCGTGTCTTGGAATAAACACGATGGTATTCCCTCGCCCTAATCCTCCTCTTGGGGATTGACTCAGCCATGTTCAATTTCTCTTGTTCGTTGATAGACGCTGGCTTCTTCTTCAGCTCCGACTTCACGTGCAGCCATGCGCATTAGCATTAAACTGCTGATCTAAGTTACCTTGCTAATAAATAGTGTTTCACTATAGTTTGGATATTTATATCCACTGCAGAGCTGATAGTTACGGCCGGTTCAAATGAACGCTGGACGAGTCACGAGTCTTCTTTCGAATTCCCTATAAATTAATTAATAATTCCTTTTGAGCTAAATTGACCTGTCGGAATCACTACATTACGTTACACTACTGACTATAAGTTACTTTGCAAGTACATGTCAACTTATTCTACTAACCCTAACCTAACCGTCTACTTATAATCTAATGAGAGATGTTGAAATGTAGTTGCAAATGAATGAGGGTTAGTTGACATATAGTTACTTATTGTTAGTGGAATGTCTAAAGTGTACTATCGAAATAAAGTGTAACCAATCGTTTGACCGGAACTAACTGTTATACTGTATATACAGTGGGGAGAACAAGTATTTGATATAGAGCTGCACAATTAATCGTTAAAAGATCGCGATCTCGATTCAACCCCCACGCGATCTTAATCCTGCATTTCTACGATTCTGCCAATGATATTCAACGAGATAACGCGCTAGGGGGTGGAACGGATCGCACTAGATTCGGTTCGGCACGCATGTGATTCGCGGATTAAATGCTAAATTTAACCATCATAGAGTGAAAGTTCATAATTTGGATGTGTATTGACTTGCCAATTTACACATTCAAACAATTTTAATCGCGGAAGAAGAGCCGAAAACCGGGACTCGCGCGTTATCTGTGCGCACAGCCACACACACTCGAAGCGCAGTGAAAGAGAGGCGCGTTTCAGACAGCGCTCGAATGCAGAATTGATTCCTCTTTCGCGTTTCCTTGCCCTTGAACGGACACATAAACACAAAATTGTCAACATACCGGTCTAAATGACCATCTCGACAAGTATTCTCTCGTTTATGTCATATGTGAACAGCTGAGAAAGAAACGGCTATTTGTCCGTTTTTTTCGGTCCGTGCAGTCGGTCTTAAAGTGACAGCACACACTTAATATTATGTATACTGTTTTCTGTGTCATTGATATAAATAAAACAATAAAATACAGCTTTAACAAAGATTAAACTATATTCAATTTATACAGTGACAAATGGTGTTATTTTACATTTAGGCTTAATTATTAATTTATGTACCTGAATACTGTTAGACTTTGTAAACTTTGTTATTTAGTATTCATGTTATGTAATTTGTGTATTTGTTCTTATTTTATTACTGACTGTTCACTTGTTTTAAATAATGTGTGAACTTTATCAGTTAGGCTAGTAGTTTTTAATGTAGTAGCTATCGAAAAACTTCAACTGAACTTTAAGTAACAAATGAAAAGCAAAGTTATTATAAACTTATCTCAATTAAACTACAGTATGAGATGGTTAAAAACAAAACTGCTCAATCACAAAGTACCAGCGGCCAGTCGAAACAAACGTCTATAAAAGCAACGCTATTCAACGCAACACCATACCCAAAAATGTTGATAGTGTTTCTTGCTAAGAATCTTTAATAGGTCTAGCCTGGCGTAATGCCTTTGAATGTTGTCAATGTTTAATTGTCATTTTTTATTTATTTAAATATTACATTCTTTTTGTTTACTGCATTTATTTAAATTTGACTGAAGCAAGCGTTTTATGTCTTATTTTGTTTCTATCTTGTTTGGTAACCTAATGTTCAGGATTTGTAGATCTTTAAAATAATAAAGCTTTTCAGAATCGTGAGAGAATCGTGATCTTGATTCCAAGCAAAAAAATCGCGATTCTCATTTTAGCCAGAATCGTGCAGCTCTAATTTGATACACTGCTGATTTTGCAGGTTTTCCTACTTACAAAGCATGTAGAGGTCTTTAATTTTTATCATAGGTACTCTTCAACTGTGAGAGATGGAATCTAAAACAAAAATCCAGAAAATCACATTGTATGATTTTTAAATAATTAATTTGCATTTTATTGCATGACATAAGTATTTGACCACCTACCAACCAGTAAGAATTCCGGCTCTCATAGACCTGTTAGTTTTTCTTTAAGAAGCCCTCCTGTACTCCACTCATTACCTGTATTAACTGCACCTGTTTGAACTCGTTACCTGTATAAAAGACACCTGTCCACACACTCAATCAAACAGACTCCAACCTCTCCACAATGGCCAAGACCAGAGAGCTGTGTAAGGACATCAGGGATACAATTGTAGACCTGCACAAGGCTGGGATGGGCTGCAGGACAAAAGGCAAGCAGCTTGGTGAGAAGGCAACAACTGTTGGCACAATTATTAGAAAATGGAAGAAGTTCAAGATGACGGTCAATCTCCCTCGGTCTGGGGCACCATGCAAGATCTCACCTCGTGGGGCATCAATGATCATGAGGAAGGTGAGGGATCAGCCCAGAACTACACAGCAGGACCTGGTCAATGACCTGAAGAGAGCTGGGACCACAGTCTCAAAGAAAACCATTAGTAACACACTACGCCGTCATGGATTAAAATCCTGCAGCGCACGCAAGGTCCCCCTGCTCAAGCCAGCGCATGTCCAGGCCCGTCTGAAGTTTGCCAATGACCACCGGAATGTCCATAGGAGGAATGGGAAATCCAGAGCTGCCCACTCTGGATCGGACTCGGGCAACGCTACACTCCCCGCAGGGGGCATCGCAGCCAAATCTTCATCTCCAGACGAGCGAAGTTCCCCCTCCGATGCTGCGATTGACATCTGGTCGTCAGAAGGAGCCCCAAAAGACACGGCTGGTTGTTCATGAGAAGGACCAGCACGTTCTTTTGGAAGCTTCAGCGGCGGCCGCATTTGTGAGGCGTGAGGGGCCCATAGAGATTGTCTCGGCGGGGAAGCCCTCACGGTGATCCACAGATCACCTTGGCTAAGCGCTGAAGTAGGCCTATTCTGCAGGGCAGAAAAGACGCTAGATCTGGGCATAGGCGAAGGGACTGCACCTCCCTTGAGGTAAGCAAGTCTCGATCTTAACACGGTCATAGTCATATTCCCGCAATGGGAACATGAACTATTCACAAAAGCTGCCTCAGCATGCTGAATGCCCAAACATGTGAGGCAACTATTGTGGCCGTCTGCTTGCGCCAGGGAACGACCGCACCCAGAAACGCAGAGGCGGAATGACATCCTGAAAAGGACGCAGTGTCACGCCTGTGCTGCTCTTTTATGAAGGAAAAAAAAGAAAAGAAAAATACTCTTTCCACTACTCTCACAGTGCTGAGACAACCAGGGAATGGCCGCTGTGTATTGTGTACACCAAGGGAAACAGCCACCGAACCAACACAAGCTCTTGCTGTAAAAACAGCAGTTGTTGAACAAAGAAATTTCTGCGGCCACTCGCTGCATGCGCCGTCACACCAACACCAATAGAGAGTCTTCAACACTCAGTAGCAGTCTGTAAGTTCAGAGATGAACAGGAAGCTCGGCTCCGAAGTGAAAGACAATGTGTGCGTGCGTGCGTGCGTGTGTGCGTGTGTGCGTGCGGGGCGGGGCGCGTGCGGTCCAACGGTCATTGGCTCATTCTGTAGACACTCCAAGATGATAGGGCTCCCTGAAGTGATCCCAATTACGTTATGTCGAATGTGAGCTACTGAAATGGAACTGACTGGCCATCTGAGCCAAGACAAATATTTGGTGCAAATATTTAATTGTAATAAATGGCTGTTAATGTGGTCACTTGTTTTCAATTTCCACATCAGGGAATCATGTCAGGGAATCCTGTCTTATCAAAGTGCCACTCCACATATATATTGATATAAATTACAGTATATTGTGGCAGTTTAGCTTTACATTTTACAGTATATGACAAGTTCCACAAGGAGAATTGTAACACAAACAGTTTTGTGGATGCCAGACTTATTTGGTTCCAAAAATCTTTTCTTTTCTTTTTTCTTTTTTTTTACTCAAAGAGGCGTGTGTGTAGAAACAATTATTATTAAAGGGAAAAGAGGAGCATGAACATTCTGCTAAACATTATTTTGTGTTCCACAGAAGAAATAAATCATACAGGTTTGTAACAACATGAGGGCAAGTAATTGATGCCTGAAACAGAATGATAATTTCTGGCTGAACTGTCCATTTCAAGTCGGTTTCTTAAACACAGATTAAATGTTATTCTCAGACGAAAAACTTCTCAATAAAAACAACACCAGTAAAGATGGTAAATCCAGAAGTAGGTCTCAGTTTAGTGAACTCTGAGTAGAGGAAGATTGTTTTCTTAATTAAAGATGTGTTGGGAATCCCGCAGGACACAGTCAGGTGCGTAAGCTTGACCTGTTTTCATCTGAAGTCGCTGCAAGATGATTTTAATGTGTGCACATCTGTTTGTAGTGCATCTGCTGTTGAGTGTTCATTCTGTCATTTTTCATTTTGTCACTCATCTGTAACACTTTTTTTTAAACCATTGTGCCGTTTTATTTAGATTGTGTCTCATGCAGAAATTCTTTTAAATGGATATTCACCTAAAAAGTTTAATTCTGCCTTTATTTACTCACCCTCATAACGTTATTAACCTGTGCTACTTTTTTTTTCATGCTGTTTCCGTACAACATCAATTCATGAAGACCACGAGACCACAAGTTACAATAAGGAAAAACACTGAGTGAAGACGGTGAAAGGAGGAATGAGTAGCCACACACGCCCTCTAAACCAGTGGTTCCCAAAGTGGGGGTCGCGACCCCCCGGGGGGTCGCCGGACCCCGGCGCAGGGGTCGCGAGATGATTTCTTTTTAAAAAAGTGGAAAAAATATATAGGCCCTATATATTTTTGTTGCAATTAATTTAACCCTTTCGCACGTACGATCACACCGGGTAGATTTTCTGTTTGGCGAGTAAATCTCAAAAGGCTATCCGCCACACTGGCGGGTGAATGTTCATACCAAAATATGAAATTTTCAGCGCGCACGCGCTCTTCTGCCTCTAAGAACGAACAGAGAGAGAGAGAGAGCGAGAGCCCCGGCCGCGCGCGCGCATTCACTATTCAGAGCGGCCCAGCGTCAAGCTTCCCCATACTTTTTGACAAGCGTCCTTGACAGGACGGCCAGAGCTTCTTTGCAGCTCAAGTCGGCGGCGGTATGTACACAGTTAACGCTCTATCTGTTGACGGCGCTGAGGAAAAAGCTCCTGCCACTGGAAGAAGCGGTCGCCGCCCATTTGTGTCCTGCTGGCAGTTGGAAGGCTGCGCACCCATCTAAGCCGTGCAGAACGTCTTCAGCACTCGCGGATCGTGCATACTCCGCCGCTGGCCAGGCTCAGGCTGCTTCTGCTTTACACACCATGGCCGTTCTTTTCTCGAGAAAAGGAGTTTTCCCATAGCGTTCGCAACGCAATACTCGTTCCCTTATCTCTCAGGGAACCGAGGTTACGTTCTGCCTTCCCTTCCACATGAGTCGGCTAACAAAACTGACAAAAAAAAAAAATATATATATTATTTCACCCCAATGATAGTAATATTTCATATATTTCTCACATTTTGATCAATATATATAGGCAATATCGATTTTTTTTATTATGCATTTCAAATTTTGCTCTGGACATTTTTTTTTACGTTTCTATTCAACATAATAGGCCTACCTTATTATCTCAATTAAAAGTACTGAAATGAATGTATATGTGACAAAAAAAAGGCTGTTTATTATTTTGGCTGGTAAAAAATATGCTTGGCTGGTGGATTTTTTCATCTACCAGTCCCCGTGGCAGGTGAGCCAAAAAATTAATTTCGGACCCTGGGGTGGGGGAGGTGCGGGGTCGCGGGGCAGCAGCGCATTTATCATGGGGGTCGCGGGCTAAAAAGTTTGGGAACCCCTGCTCTAAACAGATGAGTATTGATTAACTTCCCTTATTATCTTTGCAGAAAGATCACATGGAGACTGGAGGAGAACGAGGAACTGGAGACTAGGACCAGGAACGAGGAGAGGAACAAGAAGGTAGGTATGCTTCAGGAAAAAGATAATCCAAATGGATACAGTCGGAGTCTTAGTTGGAGTCTAACATGTTTACATGACAACGATGTGCTTAATAGGGAGCTGGATACTCTGGACATTCATTGCTTTTATTTTTACTTTAATTTTTTTTTATTTACTGTTATTTTAAATACATGCTCTATACTTGGAAAATACATGTAATTTAACTTGAACTCTGATGACCCCTTTCCTATTTTTTGCTCATTGTGGATCTCACAGTAGGACACGTGCTTCTCAAACAGAAGGCTGCATCCTACTGAGGCTGTGTCCTTGCTAGTCCAGTCCTTCGGAGGCTTGTAGGCTAGTGTCCTCCTCAGCATTAAAAACTATAATGAGACAGTATAGGAAGTGTGCATGGCTATGTCATAAATGTTTCCGCCACGCGGTCACCACATGGAAATACTATTTAAATGTAATATTATTAACTGGCTTTCAATTAATACAGTACAATGAATGATAGCCATCTGAGGTCTCCCAGTGGCTTACATTATTGGCAGTTTAGTGTTAAGAGATTAATTTACAGCAAAACAAAAGATAAGATCTATACTTTCATGTCTAACATGTCTAATGTCTAACTCGTCAGCTTATTTTTTCGTGAATTTGAATATATGTGGGTGATTTAAGGCCGCGAAGGACACATTCGATGCATCCTTTAAAACAAGCTGAATGAAAGATGCGAAACGAAGGCTGCCTTCCAAGGATCCTACAAATTGAGATGACCTTCAGCGACGTTTGATGACATGGCAGCCGAGATTTTCAGTCTTTGTAGGATGCAGCCTTCCGATTGAGAAGCACCCAAAGTGTCATGATTCCTGATGTTCCCCTGGTCTTGTGTGGACTCTTTATGTTGTTTCCTGTTTTGCGCCGTTTTTTAGTCCTTTGTAGTTTTTCTTTTTGATTAGTTTCTGATTGTTCCCAGGTGTGTCTTGTTTGCAAATCACCCTTTGTGTATAAATACTTTAGTGTTTCTCATGTTCTTTGTCTGGTGTTGTTCTTTGTTGGATGTTTTGTCGAAGTTCTGCTCCCTGATTTTTATGTGTTTTTGTTTACTTTTGTTGTTATTGTTATTATTTTAATAAAGTTCTCCTGCACATGGATCCTGCCTTCACTCTCAACTCTGAGAGCACTTGGCGTAACACATAGTCCTGAAAGTTTTATATATATTTTTTATATTTTATACAAACAATGTTGAAGTTTCTGCAGTCACAGCTTTAACATGTCAACTCTGTCATCCTGGTGCAATAGTTTCTGTAAAGAGTTGTACAACATGTGGTTAAGGTGGGAAAATATTCAGTTTTGTCAACTCCATCAGGTTTTATGTCTGACAGAGTTGACTTGTAAGCTGATGGAGTTGACAAGTTGTTTATTAGTTGAACAGCATGATAACGACCCCGAACCCAGGAAGCTGAAGATGAAGGTGATGGAGTGGCCAAGTATGTCTCCAGAAGTATGTCTCCAGACCTGAACCCTATTGAACACCTGTGGGGCATCTTCAAGCGGAAGGTGGAGAAGTGCCATGTGTCTAACATCCAGCAGCTCCGTGATGTCATTATGGAGGAGTGGAAGAGGATCCCAGCAACAACCAGTGCAGCTCTGGTGAATTCCATGGCCAGGGAGGATTAAGGCAGTGCTAGATAACAATGGTGCTCACACAAAATATTGACACTTTGGACACAGTTTTGACATGTTCACTTACGGTGTACTCACTTTTGTTGCCAGCTATTTTGACAATAATGGCTGTATGTTGAGTTATTTTCAGAGGACAGTAAATATTTACTGCTATACAAGTAGCACATTGACCACTCTAAAATCTATCCAAGTTTAATTTCTGTAGTATTGTCCCTTGAGAAGATATACTAAAATGTTTGCTGAAATGTGAGGGGTGTACTCACTTTTGTGAGATACTATATATATATATTATTTTATTTATTTTAATTTTTTTGGTAACACTTTATTTTTAGGTGACGTAGTTACGCGTTACTACATGTTTTTGCTATAGTAATAACATTAAATGATGCATAATTGCAAGTAGCCATAAACCTAACCCTAACTGTAACTCTATAGTAAGTACATGTAGTTAATTAATATTACTCAGTATTTATTTGTGTAAGTACAATGTAACAACGTCAACAAAATAAAGTGCTTTTTTTTTTTTTTTTTTTTTTTTTATATTTTCAAATTTTCATGATTTTAATTACATATATATTTGGTCCCTCCTTGAACTGCCACCTTACCATGGTGGAGGGGTTTGAGGGGACAGTACCTTTGGGCTGGCAGACCGGGGTAGTGGTCCCTCTTTTTAAGAAGGGGGACCGGAGGGTGTGTTCCAACTACAGGGGGATCACACTTCTCAGCCTCCATAGACAGTCTATGCCAGGGTACTGGAGAGGAGAATATGGCCGATAGTACAATCTCGGATTCAGGAGGAACAGTGCGGTTTTCGTCCCGGTCGTGGAACACTGGACCAGCTCTATACCCTCTCCAGGGTGCTGGAGGGTTCATGAGAGTTTGCCCAACCAATCCAATCCACATGTGCTTTGTGGATTTGGAGAAGGCATTCGACTGTGTCCCTCGCGGCTTCCTGTGGAGGGTGCTCTGGGAGTATGGGATCCGGGGCCCTTTGCTAAGGGCTGTCCGGTCCCTGTACGACCGGAGCAGGAGCTTGGTTCGCATTGCCGGCAGTAAGTCAGACTTCTTCCCGGTGCATGTTGGCAGGGCTGCCCTTTGTCGCCTGTTCTGTTCATAATTTTTATGGACAGAATTTCTAGGCGCAGCCAGGGGCCGGAGGGTGTCAGGTTTGGGGACCACACGATTTCGTCTCTGCTTTTTGCGGATGATGTTTTCTTGCTGGCCCCATCAGACCAGGACCTTCAGCATGCACTGGGACGGATTGCAGCCAAGTGAGAAGCGGCTGGGATGAGAATCAGCGCCTCCAAATCCGAGGCCATGGTTCTCAGTCGGAAAAGGGTGGCTTGCCCACTTTAGGTTGGTGGAGAGTTCCTGCCTCAAGTGGAGGAGTTCAAGTATCTTGGGGTCTTGTTCACGAGTGGGGGAAGGATGGAAAGGGAGATTGACAGACGGATTGGTGCAACTTCTGCAGTAATGCGGTCGATGTTCCGGTCTGTCATGGTGAAGAAAGAGCTGAGCCGCAAGGCGAATGTGGGTCATGACTGAAAGGACAAGATCCTGGATACTGGCGGCCGAAATTAGCTTTCTCCGCAGGATTGCTCGGCGATCCCTTAGAGATAGGGAGAGAAGCTCGGTCACTCGGGAGGAGCTCAGAGTAGAGCCGCTGCTCCTCCACATCGAGAGGGGCCAGCTAAGGCGGCTCGGGCATCTGTTATGGATGCCTCCTGGACGCCTTCCTGCTGGAGGTACTATGTCTCCCGGCTGGCCTGGGAACGCCTCGGTGTCCCCCTGGAAGAGCTAGAGGAAGTGTCTAGGGAGAAGGAAGTCTGGGGATCTCTGCTTAGACTGCTGCCCCCGCAACCCGGCCCCGGATAAGCGAAAGAAGATGGATGGATGGATGGATGGATGGATGGATATATTTGGCCTGATTTACATGCCTTATATACATAGCATCTTTACATCAACTGTCGAATTAAATATTCATGTTTCTTATTTTTTTATTGAATATTACAATTATTATTGTAAATAATTGATATGTACACTTTTATTAAATTTTTTACAACCTGTCACTCACATGAGATCACAGCAATAGCAAACCCTGATGTAATGGACTTCATAGAGAGCGAACATGCCAGTTTGCCACTGCTTAAGTCATTGCAGGTAAGGCACAAATAAAATGTATGTGATGCGTTTTAAAGGCAGGCTACAGATCCTTTGGATTCACATTGGGAATGTTCTGCTGCTGCTACGACACATTCAATTAAATATGAAATTAAATATTAGCTTAAAAATTAGTCCATTGTCTTAATTTGTTGTCTTGTTAATCAGTTGTTGTAACCTCAGTTGGACCTTTGTCAACTCCATCATTTTTGTCAATTCCCTCAGTATTTAACACAGTCATATGAAGGTTTCTGTTAATTTTGAAAGAAACATTTTATTCATTTATTGTGTTAAAATATTAAAACATCAACAGAACTACATGATTTTATGTCTGAATAAACAGAACATATGTTTAATATTAAAAAGGAAGTGTAGCGAATAAAGGAATTTAGGAAGAGGATTGTTCATAATAACCCTAATGTACCCTAACCCTAAAATGTAGAGAATATATATATATTTTTTCATTTAGCTCCTTTACTAAACACCATTATTACATAACTGGAGACTTTACACTGTTGTTAAATAGATTAAATCGATTAAATTAAAATAGCATGTTTTTTTAATGGATCTGACGGAGTTGACAGATTAAGTTATGAAGTGAATAAATGTACGTTTTTAGAAAAAAACATTTTCAGGGAAACCTGTTCACTTACATGGTTCATTAGCAGAGACTTTTGTCTACACATATACACTGCCGTTCAAAAGTTTTTGATCGGTAAGATTTTTAATGTTTTTAAAATAAGTCTCTTCTGCTCACCAAGGCTGCATTTCTTAAAAAAAAAAAAAAAAATAATAATATTGTGAAATATTACAATTTAAACAGCTGTTTTCTATATAATATATTCAATATATAGTAAAGTATAATTTATCCATGTGATCAAAGCATCATTACTACAATCTTCAGTGTCTCATGATTATTCAGAAATCATTATAATATGATGATTTGATGCATTTCTCATTATTTTCAGTGTTGAAAACAGTTATTTACATTCTTATTTCAGGATTCTTTGATGAATAGAAAGTTCAATGATTTGTGAAGGACTGGAGTAATGATGCTGGAAATTCAGCTTTGATCACAGGAATAAATAACTATAAATAAGTAAAATATATTAAAATAGAAAACAGTTATTTTAAATTGTCATAATATTTCACAATATTACTGTTTTTTTGTATTTTTTATCAAATAAATGCAGCCTTGGTGAATAGAAGAGACTTCTTTCAAAAACATTAAAAATCTTACAGATCAAAAACTTTTGAACGGCAGTGTATATAGTTTTATGAATAATAGCATTATGTGCACAAGTCTAATATGTTGCTTAGATGTTATATATATATTATTATTATTACTTTTTACTCTATTGAAACATCTTACAAACTATTCCAGCTGTCAACAGCATCGCTCTGTAATTCCAACTGGCTTTTGTTTTGTGCTGATCAGTAAATCCATCTTGGCAAGAATGAAAGTGCCACAATCTTTCCCTGGAGTATAAGCCCATCTGAAAGACTTAATTTAGTCCAGCTTTATTTTGAGGTTTTATTCGTGTGTGTGTGTGTGTGTGTGTGTGTGGGTGTAGTTCACAGATAAGTTAGCTTTATAATTCCTTAAAACTAAAAAACAAATCCATTTTTAACCACTGCAAGAATGGGGCAGTTTATGAAATGGTATAAATGTTTATGTCTGGATTGCCTAGTAAATTGTACAAGTTCATAAAGTTGCATAATGAGTTACTCAATATTGTGCTGAAAAGTTTGCGTATGGAAGAAAGGATGATTCCATAATGAAGATAATTAACTTCAGAGAGCTGCGTCTGGACCGCTGGCTCTGGTTTTTTAGGGAAATGAAGAGGAGAATTCAATTATCGGAGTTTTCTGAATCGTGACTCTGCAGAAATAATTATCTCATGTTTTTGTGTGTATGTTAATTAGACCTTTAGAGTCAAAAGGAGAACAATGTTTAGACATAGATCCAGTAAAGGAAAAAGGGTAATGGCTAAACTAATACAATGAATTTAAACATGGATACATAGCAGGATCTCATGAAATCTTGTTTGGTCTACTGTTAAACTGGGTCAAATTCTCTCTTTTCACATCGAGGTCTGATATAGCGGGAGTGATCTTTCATCATCATGTGACTAATGACTGAGCATTAGAATCATCCACTAACTAAAACATCTAGTAAACATAGGAATAGCTAAATATAGTAATATGTACTTTTCTTTTCAAAAGTTTAATGTCAGTAAGATTGTTTACATAAAAAAAAAAAAAAAAAAAAAAGAATACTTTTATTCAGCAAGAATGCTGAAAACTGATTTATAAAGACATTTATAATGTTGCAAAATATATATATATATTATATATTTTGCAACATTATAAATGTCTTTATAAATGTAAAGACATGTAAAGACAAATGTATTTATAAATGTATTCTTTATATATATATGAATATGTTATATATATATATATATATATATATATATATATATATATATATATATATATATATATATATATATATATATATATATAAAGTTTCTGTTTTCAACATTGTTAATACTAAGATATGTTTCTTGAGCAACAAACCATCATATTATAATGATTTCTGAAGGGTCATGTGATATTGAAGACTGGAGTAATGATGCTGAAAATTCAGCTTTGCATCACATAAATAAATTACATTTTACAATATATTCACAAAACAGTTATTTGAAATTGTAACATTATTTCACAATAATTATGGTTTAAAAAAAAAATAAAAAATAAAAAATGCAACATAAGAGAACCAACCCCCATAGGAGTGTAAAGACACTAGACGCCAGGAAGTAGCTCTAGTGTAAAATCACAAACCTGACTCTCATTTTCTTCCATTCCATATGTGCCCTGAAACTTAGTGATCACTCAGCCAGTTAAGAATATTATTATTAAAAAAAGTATTATTTTATGTAAATCACTTTGAATTACCATTGTGTATGAAATGTGCTATAATAAACAAACTTGCAGACCAAAGTGCTGTACAACACAATTAAAAAACCAAACATAACACACTAAAACAGGACTTAATAAAATAACAAAATTTAGTTCTCTCCTAGGTCAGACTCTAAAGCCAAGGTGTAAAAATGCTTCTTCAAAGCTGTTTTAAAAGCATTCAGAGTGGGGGGAGAACGGATGGTAAGCATTAGGTTATTCCATAACAAAAAGGAACAACCACCTCTTCGCTTAAAGGCAGGGCCGTTTGAAGGAATTTGGGGGCCCCAAGCAAAATGGACATTCATTTAATTCAGAATTTTGTACATGTAAGTTGAAAGGCATTTGTTTGTGCATAGTAAAACATATCTGTAACATTTATCAAGTTCATAATTGTGCGTGCATTTATAAATTATTATCTTAATGAATAATGCGACAAGGAAGGAGCATGTAAACTGCGTTGTCTGTTTATTCAGAAATAATTGGATCGGAAAAGTAACAAAAGAGGACATTGAGGGCTGAGGCTGACTACAATCATAATTTCTGTCATGGTAAGACTGCTTCATGTGTTTGTTCATCGTCGAAGTCCCCGTTTTTTGCTGTCATAGGCGAGCAGCGTGCTGCATTTAATGCACGAGACAAAGCCAACACATATGTTGTCACCCACGACTAGTTTAAAATGTTTCCATACCTCCGATTTTCCTCCAAACTTGCTCAAAGTTAATTCTCCTGTTTTAATTTTTCCTTTGCTTCTTCAAGCTCCATGTTGCACTTAAGCTACAGAATAGTACAGCACGTACATCAGGTGTGATGCATCACGCGTGCGAGACTGCGAGTGGCTGCGGTGACTGCGAGTCGTATTTTTGTATTTTGCCGGCAGCAGAGATCACGTGGTTGGCTGGCTGCTGTCAGCGACTACTGAGAGAGCCCCCTTGAGGGGGATCCCGATAACAGTGTCATTGCACTTTACTGCATTGACTATCAAAGGGGCGCTCACACAGTTTGTCCTTGCATTTTATTCTTAACCAGTCGTTGTCTTGGGGCCCCTGGCCAGCTCGGGGCCCCAAACAATTGCTTGGTTTGCTTGCCTTGTTGCGACGGGCCTGCTTAAAGGGGTGGTATAATGCCCTTTTCACAAGATGTAAAATAAATATCTGATGTCCCCAGAGTGTGTGTGTGAAGTTTTAGCTCAAAATACCACAGAGATATTTTTATATAGCATGTTAAAGTTGTCACTTTTTGAGGGTGAGCAAAAACGCACCGTTTTGTGTCTGGCCCTTTAAATGCAGATATGCTGCTGCTCCCAGCACAGGGGGCGGGGTTTCAAGAGCTTGTGTGTTAGCAGCTCCGATTATGTCACACAGACACACACTAAAATGACAGAAACTGTTCTGCCTTTTATGTTTAAACGGAGTCAGAAAAAGATGGAGAGACTCAAGAAGAAGTGACAACACGCAGAATGCAACAGGACGTCTCTGATTGGTTAGTTAATGAATTTATGTTGCTGATGTGGAGTTAACTATCTTCAATTAGCATATTCTATCATGATAATCTATAAATCGCTCGTATAGGAACTGTTGTGAGATGCACACAGAGTGACTTTCTATTGCATGTGAAAAGTGAAACGGATGCTACAGTTTGAGCTGACTCACAAATGTGCTCGACTACAGCAACTCTTCCTCTTCTCAACACGGACTGCGTGTTCCCGGGGGCGGGGTTTATGTAAATTTTAGGGTTGGTGATGTCACTAACCCTGGTGGAATGTTGTGTAGTCCCTACCAGCCGTTTGTTGTAGTCCTTAAAAAACGATTTCTTTAAAAGTAAATATCTCCCTTTGCTTTGAACTTTGAGCGTTGTAACTTTGCAGATGTTGTTTATGCTCAAAAAGCAACATTACACACTAACTAAAGTTAGAAAAGTGAAATCATACTCAACCACCCCTTTAAGTCGGGAGTCGGGACCGTGATACCTGAAGCAGAAGTTTATCAGCAGATCTCAAATTCATTAGCCTGACGTCGTCATACTCTGATTCTAGTCAGAATATGAGTCTGATACTGCTCCATTGGGCTGTGATTATGGAGCGTGTTTCAACCGAAGCAGGAAAGAAAATGCCTCTGCACTCAATTGGATAGACCTACAACCAGTCAGAGCAATGGAGTAAGTGGCGTATGTTCTTCATTCATCTTTCCAATCGACAAATTGAACGTGAACAGTCACTGGATCGGAAGACGTGACGTGAACAGTCACTGGATTGGCAGACGTGGCGAGCAGCTCGGGCGGGGCCGGCAGGACGAGCAGCTCGGGCGGGGCCAGCAGGGCGAGCAGCTCGGGCGGGGCCGGCAGAGCAAGTCGCCTGAGCGACGCGTCAGGGATGGCAGTCACCTCCGGGATGGTCTCTGGGTTAGAAGCCACCGGACAAGTCGCTGTGGAGGGGTTTCTCCTCCTCCTCCTCCTCCTCCGTCTCCGAACCACCGGACTCGAGACCACCGGAACAGGGACCACCGGCACTGGGACCACCGGCACTGGGACCACCGGCACTGGGACCACCGGAACAGGGACCACCGGAACAGGGACCACCGGAACTGGGACCACCGGACTCGGGACCACCGGACTCGGGACCACCGGCATTGGGACCACCGGCACTGGGACCACCGGAACCACAGCGGGCTGCACGGGGACTACCTCCAGGACCACCGTGGCCTGCACAGGGACGACCTTCGGGACAACAGCGGGCTGCACGGGCACGGCCTCCGGGACAACAGCGGACTGCACGGGCACGGCCTCCGGGACAACAGCGGACTGCACACCGGGATGGCCTCTGGTTCATTGGGGAGGCAGGAAGTCTTCCTCCTCCGCCGTCTCCGATGGCGATGTGCAGGCTCTGGGCTGGATGGGAACCGCGGCGAACAGAGCTCTGGGCTGAGCGAAATCAGCGGCGGATGGAGCTCTGGGCTGGACATCACCAGCCCAGGGTCAAAGAGGGGCCAGAGTGGAGAATGGTGTCGGGATTCCTCTCGACCACCTCCTCCTCTGCGGCCTCCACGGGTCCCGCGAAACTTGACCAACCGGGTCCCCTCAAAAAACTGTCTTCTCTCCCGCTCGGTGGCTGGGGAAAAGACATTGAGAAACATACCGCTGGATCCTTGTAATGACAGAGTCCTTCTGTCACGAACACACACGGGAAACCGGAAGATCCAATAGCAGTAGGTTTTTTAATTAGGATAATCCAAAAGCGTAGTCTCCAGGCAGGGGTCAATATCAAACAAGCAGTCCAAAACAATACACCAAACAAGACAGACTCGGAAAACAGACCTTAGAAGTGTCATGACATACAGCAAGGACTCCGTGACAGACACTAAACAGGCAGGGTATTTAAACACAGAAACTAACGATCATGATGGGGAACAGCTGGGTGCAATGAACAGTGATGAGAGCAGACAAGGATTGTGGGGAATGCAGTTCCTAATGTGACAGACACCGTGGGGGAAGTGGACCTCTAGTGGACACCAGGGAACATGAACCAGACACTGTGACAAACAACATGCTTTTGCAACATTGAGCAATGTAACCAATCACAGATGTTCAGTGCTGAGTAATCCAAGCTGGTGAATCCTCTCACTTTAACAAACAAAGTGTAGACACAATGTAGAGATTTATTGTGCAATGTAGACAGCTTCATTGATTAACGGCCATGTATACGCTGCAAATGCGGAATTAACTCTTGAAATCGCAATGATTGACATAGTGACTATAGCAATGGACGAGACAAAAGTCTGATATATTTGTATTAAGGCTAGTGCACCCGATTTGATTCTGGAACCGGGCCTTGGCTCTGTAACCCATTATCTACATTTAATATTCATTGCCAGTTTATTCAATAAAGACTGTGTCAACAATCTCTGTTTCTAAGTCCACATTAACCAACACGACATAAATAGTTGAGCCAGATAAAATTCTTGCTGTGGGCCGTGGAAAATTACGTTTTTGGTTGTGTGGGCCGCGAGTTGGAAAAGGATGGGACCCATGCCACTGATGTTCTCATGTTAACTAGAGTAACATGTTTTAACATTTGTCAACCATCTCTCAGGTTATCAGAACCGTTTAGATCTGACTGCATTACAATTTTAAAACCAAACTCTGATAAAAAAAAAAAAAAAAAAAATACACACACACACACATGCAAGCACACACACACACACACACACAGTGTATGAATGTACAATCAACCAGCAGACAACTTCACTTCTGGTTTGAATAAAACTGAAATATTAACTCTAGTCTTATTCAGATGGTACTAATTTTCAGTGAGGAGGTTGAGTATATCTGCTTACTTTGTCTATTTCAAATACATATGTGTTTTTCTCTCACAACCTTTGCAAAAAAATTGAGCAAATCTGCTATTGTTCAGCAAAATCAGATGTTGTATTATTTAGTATTAATAATAATATCAATAATGATGATGATGATAAGTCCTGATTGCTGTACAGCTGATATAAACAACCGTGTGTGTGTGTGTTTCAGCAGAGAGATAGATTTATTGGACAGAGAGACAGACGAGATATTTCAGACGACCCTTCAGTCTTGGCTGTTTGAACTTGAGTAAATTGCGGGATGTAAATCGTGTCTGAAGGCCGTTCAGAGCTGAATCACACTAATTCACCTCCTCTAAACTCACTCCAATGTAAAATCAGACCATTTCCTCAACAACAAAAATGACAGTGGTGATAGAAATGGTAATGGCCTGTTTTTTATGCTGACTCTTACAGAAAAAAAACACATTCATTTTCCATGTTTTCCACATGTGATCACATGTATTTCACATGGGAACTGTGCCAAAACCACATGTTCCCTTTCAAAAGCTACACTTAATGCTGTGCTGAGTCAGCACTAATGGGAACACCTCTGTGTGTGACCGGCTGTGAATTTTGTGTGTGAACACACCAAGGACCTTGGCCTTGAACTTGACAGCATCTGATGGTGATGTCATTGAAATGTACTACAGGTACATCTTCAGGTCTTTGTCTTCAGAGAAAGCCGTACTGTGTGTGTGTGTGTGTGTGTGTGTGTGTGTGTGTGTGTGTGTGTGTGTGTGTGCGCATGTGCGTGTGCAAGCTCTCTCTGTCTGTCACTCTTTGTTAAGAGTTAGATTCCGACTGTCAGTGTGCAGAGAAATTCTTTGCGAAAAGGAAAATGCTTGGAAATAAGCAAGACGAGCACTCAGTTCTTTAACAGTGAACACTTCGCAATGCTCGCAATCGCCCTGCTGCAACACTTGAGGTAAACAGTCTGTGCATCCGTGTTTTCTGCCTATGCCAGAGCGATTGCGAGCATTGTGAAGTGTTTACTGTTAAAGAACTGCGTGCTCGCCTTGCTTATTTCCAAGGGGCAGCGTCCACAATGGGATTGTCGATATGGGTGAGGAGCAAGAGATGTCCCTATTGCTCGCTCTCTCTCCAGATCGGGATGTCCTTTTGCCTGACTCCGAAGCATGCCCCGGCACCTCTTCGGCTCAGGGGGGGAGGACAGTGAATCTTTTGCTTCTGGCATGGATATAAGGTCACCACCTCCAAGCGTTCCTCCCGTGATGACAAAGAGCAAGAGGAGCTACTCGAGGTGGTCCCTTGTGCAATGGCCAAGTTACAATTAAGACTGGCCACGAGAGCAAGAGACCCCCAAATGCTCTAAATTAGAGGACAGATTTTTGTCCGGTGGCCAGGGGGAGGGGCCTCAACAACAGTCTCTCCCCTTCTTTGAGGATCTCCATGGCAAGTTATCTCGATCATGGGGGAAACCTTACACATCGCGTGTCTTTGCACCTTCAATGTCAACATATCCGATTTTCGTGAAGTACAAGGAGGCGTCTGTACAATTCCTACCTCGCCACACTCAGGGGGAGGGGCTGTCGGCGACCCAGATGCCCTTGTGCCCTCAGAGACCCCTCGTCAAGACTGGGGATCGGCTCGTCGTGCTCAGCAGCCTCAAAGAAGACCTAACATCTGGACTAGCATGTCAAAGAAGTAGAAGTCCTAATGGCTTTGCGCCCAGGTCTGTGGGGGTGGCCCCCCTTGGGACGGGATGTGTAAAAATACATCAACCAGCTGATAAAGACAGTAGAAAAAAGGTTACAGGATACAGTTTGCTTATCGCCCTCCACGTTTCAACGGTGTGGTCCCCACGGTGTGGAACCGGACCAGGTGTATCTGCTGTCACAAGAACTGCAATCTCTTCTGGGCAAAGGGGTCATAGAACATGTTCCCCTCCCAGAGAGAGAGTCAGGCTACTAAAGTCAGTACTTTGTGGATCCCAAATAAATATAAGGGGTTGCATCCAATTTTAGATCTTCGCAGCTTGAATCGTTCCCTCAGAACATTCAAGTTCAAGATGCTAACTATCAATATGGCCGTGTCGCAAATCCAACATCGCGATTGGTTCATCATCTCAAGGATGCGTACTTTAATATAGAAATAATGCCACAACACAGGAAGTTCCTAAGGTTTGCTTTTGGGGATGAAACTTAGCAATATCAGGTTCTACCATTCGACCTAGCCTTATCACCCCGCACATACATGAAATGCATCTGTCTCCTCTGCGAGTCCAGGGCATCCACATTTTGATGACTGGTGGATACTGGCTCAGTCTCAAGAGCTTGCGCTTCGACATCGAGATGTTGTCTCTCTCCCGCCCAGAGGACGATGTACTTAGGAGTTGTATGGGACTCGGTCACTCTGCGGGCACGACTGTCTCCTGCACGTGTCGAGACCATTCTAAACACCATCATCTAAGGAACATCAGGCTAGGTCAGAAAGTTACTGTTCATCAGTATCAGAGAATATTAGGTCTCATGGCATCTGTGTGGTGGCATGGTGACAGCTACACAATCACATTACTGTTAATAATCTTTTCGAGCCCCTTCAGTCTGGTTTTTGTAAACTCCATAGCACAGAGACAGCTTTGGTCAAGGTCACCAATGATCTGTAAATTCTGGTTCTCTCTCCATCCTTATCCTTCTTGATCTTAGCACTTTTGATACTGTCAGTCACAATCTCTTACTCAACCGACTTGAAACTGTTTTAACCTGGTTTAGATCATCTCTCTGATCGCCGCCAGTTTGTTTTTATGAGTGGTTTCAGGTCTGAGATTGGCTATGGCCCTACTGGTGTCCGTCAGGGTTACATTTTAGGCCTCTTGCTTTTTAGCATTTATATATGTCCTCTTGGATTGCTGTTAAGACCACTCAGGCTTAATATCACTTCTATACAGATCCCACTCAAATTTATATTCACTCTAAGCCTGGTCAAAATGTGGATGTTTCTTTTCTCTCACATTATATTTCTGAGATGGATGACCCAAAACTTTTTGTGTCTTAATAGTTATAAGACAGAGGTCTTGCTTATTGGCTGTCCTAATCATCTTCGTAAAGCTGGTTCACTAATGTTAAACTCTGTTTTGGAGTTACAAACTAAATAACACAAATTAGGGGCCCTATCTTGCACCCAGCGCAATTGACTTTGTACACCGACGCATGTATCATTCCTATTTTGCACCCGCGCAAAGTGGACTTTTCCCTCCACAGAAGCACGTCGGTAAGTTAGGAAATACACTTGCGCTCCCCAGGGCGGTTCAGCGCAAAGAGGAGGCGTGTTCCGGCGCAAACGTTCCTTCATGCTATTTTGCAGGTTTAGAAAACAATTGCGCCACTAACCAGGAAAAAATTGTTTAAAGTCAGTGACGCGCTGCGCATGTTATTCATATGCTATTTTAAGGGTGCATGCTTGGCCATAATCAATGTAGCGTGTGCACAACGCGCACTTTGATTCTCTCATCTACACAGAAGCAGCAGTTTTCATTTTTGCAAATCATAGATAGATAGATAGATAGATAGATCATTTACCCAAATTATCATACGCCTGTTTAACCAAAGTTAATTTGGGTGGGTTTCTCCATCCCCAATGTCCCTGACGAGAACGTCGGTCTCTTCGGCTGTGAACCGCTCCTGGCGCGCGCCTGGCAAATCCGCCGTTATAATAGGAATCCGCTTTAGAACAAGCGCGCCTGCTCTTAACCCTCTGGGGACGGATTGGGCGGTACCGCCCAAAATGGCATACTTTTACAAATGTGTAATTATCTTAAAAACTATTAATGATAGAGAGATGCGGTCTTTTTTGCCGTCTTCCTCAGACTCCGCTGAAAACAGTGGTATATGGTGTACACACTTCCTTGTTGCGCAATACCACTGCGTATAAGGCCAATGAAATCGATGTTGTTAGGAATATTCCACGCGCAAAGACCAATGGAAAAATTGCCGCTGGGAGGAATATTTTTCTTGCCCAATCAGAGGAAGGTTACCATGACATATTCTAGCTAATCAGAGGACTCTGTAGCCTTGCAAGGGGTGGTACTATAGTAAATGATATGACGCAAACAGCGTCGAGTGGAGAAGGAGACAGAGAGCGAACGGAGCGTAGAATTACACACACAGATTTATATGAGAGAGACAGAACAATTATAATGTTTATATATATAGCATATTAGCAATTATAGCATTATTATTTTATTGTTTTAGCACTTTTATGATGGCAAGCAGTAAAAGATTTACCTCAGAACAAGCTCTGGAACAATTAACAGTTACTGGAAAGTGACGAGGAGAAATTCGAATCACTGGCATGCCTGAGAAAAAACGCCTGGGACTGTTTGTATATAAAGTTCATTATTTCATTGTTCTTTACACTTTTGATTGAACAATTACAAATGTCTGTCAAGTAAAGGGTTTGAAAAATATATATTTTGTTCAAAAACTGTTCACTATTGTTGTGTAAGGTGTGATTTTCAGTAATAAATTACTAAAATAAAATTTTCGTTTTTGAAATTATCTAGTTTATTTTAATTTTTTTACTCATACTTCCTTTATAAACACATTACATGCATTCTTATGTTAGCTTAGGGTCTTCTGAATCCATAGATACCAAACACATGGTGTTCCATCTCCATTACATGGTTTATAAGCCCAAATGTAAAAATAGAGAAAACTGACCAAAAAGGGCTTAGTCCCCAGAGGGTTAAAGGGAATGTGAGATGTCGCTCTGATTGGTTTATTTCACGTTACACCCAAACCACACCAATGAATAATGAAGCTACTTCAGACCAACCCCTTTTAGATTTGCGCCGGGCGCAAGAGGCATTTATCCAGCCGGGAAAATAGCAACAGCGCCGAGACCCGCCCACAAAGTTACTTGCGCTTTGCGCTTGACACTTGCGTTTCAGATCGTTAAAATAGGGCCCTAGGGGTTATATTTGAGTTTGTCTTATGACCCACATGTGAAATATACTGTTAAGAATTCCTTTTTTCATCTCAGAAATATTGCTAGACTTCACCCTATGCTATCTTTTCCTGTGACTGAAAGGCTTATCAATACTTTAGTTTTTTTCCCCACATTGACTATGCTGTCAAGTTCAAGGCCAAGTTCCTTGGCATGTTCGCACACATAATTCACAGCCGGCCACACACAAAGGTGTTCCCATTAACGCTGACTCAGTGCAGCATCTCGTTCCCGCTTTTTCAGGGAACAGGTTTACATTCAAATAACCCAAGACGTTTTCCATGTGCAAAGTATGTTTTGACGTGTTTTTGAAATTTGTGTGGTTTTAAACCATCATTTTGTTTAATTAATGATTTAAACTGTTCTGTGAAGAGCTTATCAACCAAACTAAAAGCTCAATGTTTTAACTTTATGAAAATAAAGAAATTAAAAAAGACGTAAATATTAACAGCATACATTAATAATTAATATTGTAATACTGTTGTGCTGTAAAATCAATTAATTACAAAAAATATTAATTATTAATTAATATAAATTGTATAATGACGTTTTTAAAATATGTATGTGTGTGTGTGTGTGTGTGTGTGTGTGTGTGTGTGTCTACTCTCAACTTTAAACTTGCTGTCTCATCTTTGGACCCTGCATGTAATCACATTTAACGTACCTAATATTAAACACATTTCTTACCAATTAAACTTCATATGAAATGTATGCCAAAAATGTGTGTAATATATCACAAATAAAACAACTTGAATTATTCTGTTTATATGTTCACATGAACTCTACCAACATCTAGCTTTAAAATGAATCGCCACCCTGGGTCACATAACCATAAATGATAAAATAACTTCCTTGAAGTGATCATCATGTGTAGCCTTTGCTAACAGACTTGTGGAAGGGCCCTTCTTGAAGGGATTCAATTATTCACTTTCATTTGGAAAGTCCCAACAAATGGCGTCCCCTTCCCGGAGTGCCCTTCAAGGGAGCGAAAATGCTGTTTGAAATTTGCCTACTTTCACTACAGACTGTCAAGTCAAGTCAAGTCAAAGACTGTGATGTCAAAGACAGCAGACAGGGAAGTTGAAGACAGATAAAACAGTTAAACTTAAAAAAAAAACAGGTTAAATTGAATGTCAAGAACAGCAGTGAGGAGAGGACCTGATAGAAGTCACTGATGGTAACTGCGTTCAGGGAAAGCGCGAAGGTAAAGGCTGATTTATATTTCTGCGTCGGACCTACGCCACTTTGGGCTATGCGTTGGTTTTCATTTACACTTCTGCGTCGTTGTCTGCGTTGACATGCAATTACACATGCAGAGGGAGCATGTGAAACCCGAGGGAGGGGTTCTAGCCAGGGCCGGCGCTCCGCACACGCACATCACGCACTGCGCGTAGGGCACCAAGTGCTTGGGGGGGCACCAAAAAATCTGGGTCGTGAAAAATCATCACAATAGGCTACTAGTATAAATAACAAATAAAATATGTCTAAAGCATGTTAATATACAAAAGCAATACAAAAGTAATATAGGCCTAGACCAAATCCATATCCATATTCACAGCTCCATCAAAGCCTGACGGCGCAGGCAGCCTTCAGCAGAGACAAACAGACATATATTCATCTTCATCTGTCTCAAATGTTATCACAACCAAACCAACTATCACTTATTAACTGATCAAAGATTAGCCTCAAACACTGGTTCATACATGTGTACAGGTTTCTCAGAGCTGTTCATGCATTGTGTGTGTCAGTGTTAGTGTCAGTTGATCTTACTTTGAGGTTGCAGAACTGAAAGTCAGTGGAACATTTTCCCTCCGGAGACCTGCGCAAAAAATGAGAAACTATATGAAAATATACAAACAGTCATCATGATTAAACTTATGTGATTCTTTATAATGTGTGAAAGAGAGAGATTTAACAAGAGTTTTATTATTTATTTATTACAATTTAAAATAACTATGTCTGTGTGAATGTATTTTAAAATGTAATTTATTCCTGTGGTGCAAATCTGAATCAGTATCATTTATTCAGTCTTCACTTTCACATGATCCTTCAGAAATAATTATAATATGCTAATTTGATGCTTAAGGAAAACTTTATTATTATCAATTATTCTTATTCTTATTATTTCTTCTTATTATTTTTAGGATTATTTGATGAACAGAAAGCTCAAAAGTACAGCATTTATTTGAAATATAAGTATTTTGTAACATAATAAATGCCCGTTTTCGATAAATGTAATGCATCCCTGCTAAATAAAAAGTATTTATTTATTTAAAAAAAAAAAAAGAGTCTTAAGCCTGGAACACACCAAGCCGACGGTCGGCCGTCGGGCAGTTTCCGTGCGTCGGCCGACTAAATCTTCTCAGTGTGTTCCGCACCGTCGGCTGAAATTGGTCCTCGTCGGCTTTGTAACGGCCGATTCGACATGTTGAATCGGCGTCGGGCCGTCGGTGAAAGAGGGAACTCTGATTGGCTGTTCAGCTTAGTGACCGAGTCAGTGCACGAGAATAATAGCAAAATAGCGAGCAAAGTCAAAACGGTACAGATAGAAGGCTGTTCTAATGATATGTCATCTTATCTGAGTGTTCCTTGGCGAATATTTCAATATTAACACGAGAGGAGTGGAATAAAGACAGTGTTTAGCAGGATTGATATTCAAAACGGTAAGCACGCACTGCTTTGTTTACGGTTTGTGTAACTGCAGCCGGCAGCGCCGGTTTCCCTTTTTGAATGACGAATATAGACGAATATATCTGCAGAAATAGACAGCTGTCTCATTTACACGCAGGCGCAGAACGCGCATTCTAGCTGACAGTCGGCTGTAGTTCTCTCGGTGTGTTCAAGTGCATCTTTTTACCCCGACGCGAGGCGACAACACAGTCGGCTTTCATCAGCGCTAGTTCGTCTGCGTCGGCTTGGTGTGTTCCAGGCTTTACAGGCCCCATAATATATACATTGTGAATCTTCATGCTGTGATAGATACAACAACATATCTAAGTGACCACGACTGTTAAAGTCTAAAAAGGGCACAAAAAAAAGCTCTGTCAGTCATGGTCACGTTGATCTGTTTTAGTATAGAAAAAAGAAACATGGAGAAACGGCATCATTTGTGCAACCTCATTTGAAAATTTATGACAGAATCTTAATTTTTTGGTAACTATCCCTTTAATCACTGACATGCCACTCAGATATTTAATTGTTATGATGTTTCATTTGTATCTTGTAGAAATAAAAATATGCATAATGATGACTCATTTGAATTTCATTTGGCAGTAGTCGTATTGAAAAGCGACTCTGACATTTTAGGATAATTGTGCCGTAACATTGTTATTTTTCATTAGAAATGTTGATTATATGCTTGGAGGAACACAAAATGTGACCAGCAAACCTCAATACATGTAAATTTAGGATGAATAGAGACATTTCTCTCTGGATAGAAATTATATTGTCAGATATATATGTGTGTGTGTCCTTAAAACTGATCCACACCTCCAACAAGAACATCAAGATTAAGGGTTTATGGCATATTAAACTCTGTCTTCAGTGTCTGTATATTTGAACTTTTAAATTTCATTTCCATTATCGACAAACATCAGGGTCAGTTAGGATGTGCTCGTGAAGTCAGGTTTTACTACACTGAGAGGCCTATTTTGGGCCCATAATGTAGGTTAAAACTATACATGCAGGCTGAAATATACAAAATCAAACACAATGTTTGGAAATATTTCAGATGAAAACAGATATGGTGGGTTGTGAATCAGGGAATAACATTTTTGTTCACAAACACCTTGCAGAACCTGCAAAATGTTCATTAAAAAAAAATTAATAACAACAGGGATCTTTTTTTTTTTTTTTTTTTTTTTACTAGTACTGCCCTGAATAAGCTATTTCACATAACAGATGTTTAAATTTTTTATTCCCTCTTATTTTGTTAAAATAATAACATTTTGCTGATTCTGATTGCTGATCTATGTGAAGGGTTTGTGTACTTTTGCGTCCATTTCTTTTCTCACCAGAAATGAAATACAGAAATTGCAGTTCCCTTTCTAAGGCACTTGACGCTGCATCATGACACTGACTATGGGAACACTTCTGTGTGAGCCGTGTCTAAAGTACATTTGTAAACACGCCAATTTCATTGGCCAAAGAAGATAAACACAGTAGATGCCTGAAATAAACATCACCAGCTTCTTTGTCTTCAGGAAGCCTCGTGTTTGGGTGTGTGTGTGTGTGTGTGTGGGGGAAAGAAAATATATTAAAAAGATAAAATTTGTCTATTGAAATAGCATCCAGCAAACTGCTCATAATGAGGACAATTGGTTCTCTCTCTCGAAAAAAGTATTTATTAAATAAAACAAACTTAGGTAATCCACAGGTATGAAGAAACAGCATGTTGACACGACAAAACATGAAAACTCAACTGAGAACAAAGAAGAACTAAAATACAAAGTGATGATGACTAAATAACAAACAGGTGTGATGATTGAATGAATATCCAACTACTGACTGGCAGGAAAGTAAAACAGTCCATGAAAATGAAAGTAAAGACACAAATTGTTAAGCTCGTTTAAATATTTACAATTAATTATAACTCACAATATATATGGTATATAATATATATACAGCTGAGAAAAACAAATACTTTCTTGTCAAGAGCCCAATGTGCATATTTAATACACTTTTATTAGTCCAGCCATAGTCCATTTGAACTGCATGTGAAACCTGCATTAAACACAGTAACATTCAACGATGTGATCTCAGCACTAAATCCATTCATTTGCATCAAGTTCAGCAGTCATGTGCTCCCCGCTGGGAATCCTATGATCCCCTGCAGCAGCGTGTCACTCAGCTTTTATAGAGAATATAATGAAAATGTCTACTCAGCTCCAGCCATTCTGCGCCAGTGGACATGTACGGTCATTATTGCAACATGTACAGTATAATCATTATTATTATTTTTATAATCATAATCAATATACAAAGAACAAGCACTATATTGCGTAAAAATTGTTGCTAAGATTTTTAGCATCCAAATGTCATTGTGCTGAATGTCAACCTGTAGGCCATAAAATTTGGTGCTATATAAAGCAAAATGTATGTTTACATTCACTGATTATCATTAATGTGAATGAATCCAATCCAATTCCTGAAATATATCTTAAACTGCAAGTCAATTCAATGCAATACATCTATTTGGAACAAAACTTCAGCACATATGCCAATCACCTCATCCTGATCGGGCGCACCGTTTTTAACTGTTGTAGAAAAAGACAGGTTAAGAAAAAGTCCTCATACGCACATTGAAGAATGGGCACATCTACAGATCAGAAAATCAGTATAGGGCTCGGTGAAATTCATTTTAATTTTAATTTTTTATTTATTTATTTACTTATTTACTTATTTCTGGATTCCATTTTGTTTTCCAATTAAATGTTTCTGGATTCCATTTTAATGGTTTAACTAATTTTTTTATAATTGAAAATCATCTCTAATCAATTTAATTTCCATTGAATATGTTGATGTAATCAATTGAATGATTTATTACATTTTTGAACAATAACAGGTGTACAGATGTACATATGTATTATAAAACACATAGAATCTAAACAAAGGAACACGTCATGAATGTTCATGTGATCGACTATTTTTGACTGACAAAATCCCGGCGGACGGAAACAACAACAGCTACAGTGAGTTGTTCAAAATCTTTCTTTTTAGTAAACTCTGTGTACACAAACAATGTTCTTAATGCTCGAGTTCATGTGTAGAGCCCCTGGTGATACTTCGAGCAAAGTTTCATGTTGTGTTGAGCCTTCTTAAGCCCCGTTCACACCGCCAGCGACTTTGTCGCTGTATGTCGCTAGTCTTTGTACTGAGAGTCGCTTGTGAGCGTTTGTAGTGCTGTCGCTCTAATGTTTTTGGTAGACTGCACGTCTGGCCATATCTATACAAAATAACATCACAAGTGATATATACAACTATATCATTTTAATTTGACTAGGAATTAGGCTCAAAATAATTAAAAGTAACTGTATGCTGTTGTTTTTATATTACTACAGCAGTGTTCAGTGGATTAAATCATTTAACGTTACTAGATTAACGATCGATCAATCAAATGAAACTCACTCATACTGTCATAAATCACTAATACGTCATTCGAATTTGACAAATAATAAATTTTCTTGTCCCTAATAGTCAACATAATGCAGGGGAAACTGTAAAATGGACTGCGGCAGTGCTAAAATTGCATCATAAAATTACAACACTTGAACTATAAATGTATGAATTAAACTCACTGAGACTGTCGACAGTTTATTTTCCATGCATCATTTTATTATATCCATGTATGTGGTTACAGTCAAATCATATAAAACAGTGAAATCGCCCTCGAACTCTTCTGTTTTGCCTGCACTCGAGACGGTGACGTGAGCTCAACTGAAAGTATTCTTTCCTATTGGTTGTCTCTCTCAAAACCGCTCCTCATTTGCATAAAGTTGAAATTTCTGAACTTTTGTCACGTCTCGCGTCGCTTGACGCCCACATTCTGTCGCTAACGGTCACTGTCGCTCGTGTCGAGCGCCAGCGCTCCATTGAAATGAATGGGATTGTGTTGCTTTGTCGCTGCGTGTCGCTGGCAGTGTGAACGGGGATTTAGTGTTTTAAAAATAGTGATTTTGATGCTATCATAGTCGTGCCCCTAGCACTCCCATTCAAAAGGCAATTTGACCGAAAAATGAAAATATGGTCAAACTTAAAAGTGGCGTTTCCATTCTAATTATGCTTTTAAACGAAAGTTTGCCACGGGTAGATTAACAAAAATACCCTAGATTGCATTTTGGCGAGAAGCTGCTGCATAACTGGGGATTCCCTCAATACGTCACTCTCCAGGATTCCCCTGCGGTTTGTCCAACTCAATGGACAAAATACAGTGATGTAAAAGACCAAACTCCCACCTTATTGGAGATGTAGGCTATATTAATAGGCTACAGGCAAGCAGATGGACCAGAATATGAAAGTTTCACGCTAAGCGATTCCCAGTGAAGTACTGGCATAAAGTTGGCTTGACACTGATATGATACTGATACCTGTGCATCATGCCTGGCACCAACATGAACACTTCACAGTTGGTTTTATGACTAAGTAATTCTCTTCAAATGCTATTGAAGTTAGAAACATGTGTACCAATGTCGTAAGTAACTTTAGAGACCCTAGGGACCCTAAATGTGCGAATATCCAGTATCAGGCCAACTTATGCCAGTACTTCACTGGGAATCGCTTAGCGTGAAACTGACCGCAGGGGAATCCTGGAGAGTGACTTGAGGGAATCACCAGTTCTGCAGCAGCTTCTCTATATAAGGCTTAACGTTTGATTTAATGTTTTATCTGTACATCAGCATCGGGCAGAGATGGGGACTCGAGTTTGAGACTCGGACTCGAGTGCGACTTAAGTCGCACACAGCGTGACTTCAGACTCGACTTGAGACTCGTCCTCGAAAGACTTCAGACTCGACTCGGACTCGAGCTGCGGGACTCGTGAACAATGTTTATTATTAGGAAAACGTCTGACGAGCTCGCTGTTATTCCCCTCCCTCCGTTACCTATAAACTGCCTAAACTGCTGCGCGCGGCCACACATGAGAGGAAAACAAACATGTCGACTGCACCGGCCACTGGCAGCTGTGCCATTCATCGTAAGCTTTGGGTTTAAAAACTTCAACAGAGCTGCCAACTGTCACGCATTCCACGCGATTGACACTTTTCACACGCTCTCACGCCGCACATCCATTTTCTCACGCACAGAAAAATCGCGAAGCAAAGAGGACACGGAGACCGACAGACAAGAGTAGGTTATTATGATAGAAAAAAATCTCAGCTCTCAAATTCTGTCAATTCTATTACGAAATTCAAACAATAAATACCGTTTTGGCGCTTGTAAATGTGACGTGACAGATCCCTATATAACGGCACGTGAACCGATCCTTTCTAGCTAATAGTAAATAAACACGAACACTGTTGAAAGATGCAGTACAACTTACCGAAATATATATTCCTCATGATATCGATCAGTCAGTGTTTTTCAGTGTTTTTCATCCACGGAAAGGGGTCAATAAAAGTATATTTTTATAATAGTATATTTCACATAATTTGGTTCGTTGCAATAGTGTTTTGCATTTAGCTATGTTTTGCAGTTTTGCACTAAATAGGAGTATGTCAATTTTAGTACTGTAAGTGTAAGGTATAACATTTTCTATATTTGGTCTTATAGCCCCACAGAGCCAGCACAATAGGAGCCAAGGCCTTTCATTATTTACATTTTTATGCATTTGGCAGACGCTTTTATCCAAAGCGACTTACATGTACATTGCATTCAAGGTACACATTTTACATTTTGTCAGTTCTTGCTTTCCCTGGGAATCAAACCCATGACCTTGGCGTTGCTAGCGCCAACGCTCTACTGTTTGAGCTACAGGATAATTCCGCGACAGACAAGGGAGTCCTTTTTCTTCATAAACAAAATTTTTGGTCTGTACTGTATGTTCATGCTACAAGGCAAAATACAGATATTAACTTAAAAGTAAAGCATTCATGGTGTTTTTCTCATGTTGCAATAGCCTGTTTACATTGATTATATACCAAAATCAAAGCTGATACTGTATGCTAATAAATAAAGGAGTCATAATAACATATTACATGCTTTGAATTCCTTATATATAGCTATGCAGTGTTCTAAGCAGCCTGGATGGGTCGCTGTACGTGATGCAACACTTATTATAACCACAAGAGACTTGAGACTTGACTTGGACTCTAGCTCAAAGACTTGAGACTTGACTTGGAATCTAGCTCAGAGACTTGAGACTTGACTTGGACTCTAGCTCAAAGACTTGAGACTTGACTTGGACTCTAGCTCAGAGACTTGTGAGCATCTCTGGCATCGGGGAATAAAATAATCTAGGTCACGATTGAGAAAGCTGTGCAAAACTTGCATGTACAAAAGTAACAGGGAAGACTTCAATGTAAACACAGCTTTTGTGTCTTTATCAGCTTTTCCATACACTGGTCCTGATAATCATCACAAATACTTACTGCTTGCTCTATTTCTGTAAATCCGTTTTTATGAATGAATGAGTCTCTCACCCGTTGCTCTATAGTTTTCTTCGTCAACAGCCGCTTGCACCTCCTGCAGGTGAGGTCCACTAACAGCTATGGAGATTATCAATCGGCAACCTACTGATATTCCTGCTGTTCCCAGATGTCAAATGTTGAATTTTCTGTCAAATTTGAACCACTGAATTTGTGAAAGCGAATTTGTAAAGCGAAATAAAATGGACCGAAAATTGCCTGTCGAATATTATAGGTTGTGTTTTTTAACAGAATGAACATTTTGGAAGTGAAATCTGAAAGGTGAATATGGATTATTGAATTTTTATTAATGAAGATATTTGTGAAATGTTTTGAATTGAAATATTCTCAGCTTAAATATACAACCATGTTGAATTTCAGCCCATAAAAATGCAAGCCCTAAAAATACAATGCATTAAAATGCAAGCAGGGTTAATGCAATGCATATTCTTTCAAGTAGTGCAATTCGTCAAGGTTTTTGTTTCAAAAACATTTGTCATTATTTTACTTCCATATTATTATGTTTGAAGTGGATGTCATAACAAATGTCAGTAGGGAATATTTTAAAATGAGCGGTTCAATCATAAATCCGTCCATGCTGTGGAAATACAAACCGGAAAACAGAACACAATGAGTGCAGCGCTGAAAAGGTGCGGGGCTACATAGAGCCTATCAATTGCAAGCTTTTCTGATTGCATGAAGCGTAAAATGGCAAAATGTAAAAAAAAAAAAAAAAAAAAAAAAAATGAGTTAGGTTAAGAGTTTGGCATAGGATCGATCTGTTATTGGCCTTTTGGGGGGAAAAATAGGATACAAAATTAATTCCTCTGCTGTATTTGAATTGTGTCATTGGAATGAGATTAAAAATGTTACAGTTTAATGGGGTTTTTTTTGCATCGAATTAATTAATATTAGGATTATATATATATATATATATATATATATATATATATATATATATATATATAATATTATATTTCAAAGACAATAGAAGTAATATTAACTGGGTCAAAAAGTCTAATTTCATATCAATTTAAACTATAATAAAAATTTTATTCATTGCAATTAACATGCAGTTAAGTCTTAAAACATGACATGCAGTTCACAGTTAAGCCTTTTTTTAAATATATTATTCTGTAACAAACACTCTTTGTAACGTATATGCTAAAGTGTACGTTTTTCACAAGGGCTGGTTTGTGATGTTGTGATGTTGACATGCTGTCTGATTTGAAGCTGTATTTGGTAGTGGATCTGTTCAGTATGGTGAATTTTTTTTTTTTTTTTTTTTTTTTTTTTGCCAATGTCTGTCAGAAGTTCATTTGCAAACAGGAGGCATTTGACTTTCTCTTTCATTTCAGCTTTAATTTGTGCCCCTTCACAGGGAAATTAACCCCTCTTCATTTCCCATCACTGTCAAGAGCGGGTCGCTACGGAAACGGTTACTGTGGCAACAAAGGGAGGCGGTGACCGGAGACCCTCCTCCTCTGTGCTCTCCATGAGGGGCTCATTACAAAAATGGGCTCAGCCATGTTGAATTAGCACTAATTAGGATAATTACGCTAGTCTCGCTCTACTGGGGAAAATGGCTTCCGTTGAAAGTGGATGAATAAATTAGACCGAAAGCCACGTCGCTGCGGCATTTCACAATCACAAGGCATTGTGGGTGACGCAGTCAGCACCTGACTGATAAACCAGAGTTGTTTGCATTTACGCCAAACGAACGTTACAAATCACGGCTCTTTTAAAGCGTTTTACTGCAATGATGAACTCCTGTGACAGTTCCAGTAAACAAATCCAACCCAGTAATATTCCTGCGGCCGCGCAACCAGAGGACGCTGGAGGAGCTCCAGAGATGCTCTCAGAGCTTTGGCAGACCAACACATTTAGCTGGGAGCTGGATTTGTCCAAATGTTTTCTGGGCTCTGGAACGAACATGCTGCTCGTGTGTGTGTGTGTGTTCCACAATAAGCTTTACAATCATTTTGTTCTTAATGCCATAATGCAGCAAATAATTTGTAGAAGGCAATATGGGTGGAAATCACCTGAAACTCCACGATACGATATTATCACGGGTCTTAAGCCACCGTACGATATTATTGTGATTTTAAACATGTTGCGATATGCTGAGTATTGCAATAAAATATGTTGTAATGTATTGCCTTTTTTCAACTGCAAATGTCCATGTGTTTTTATCTAAAAAGATAAAGTTCTCAGTCTGTTCATCTGACATCTTTCTATCCATCTCCTCTATCTCTTCCTTATGCAAAAGCATGCCATGGGAATATTTTACTAATGTTATAAAAACGTTTAAATGCTCTCTCTGAATGTTTAGTTTTTTAAATGTTTTTTAAAAAGTTTTTTTTTTTCATATGCAAATGTTAACAGAGAATTGCATGTTATCATTTTGCAAACATGGGAATGTTTCAGAGAACATATAAAAGTAGCATATGTAAAATAAAAATAAAAAATAACATTAGACGAACGTCCATCTAAAACATTTCAAGAAAAAAAGTGGGTAACACTTTATTTTACAGTGTCCTTGTTACATATGTTACATGTACTGTACTTATCACAGTAGTAAGAGTAAATTATGCATAATTACATGCAACTAAACCTCAACCAAATCATAATAACCCTATAGTAAGTACATGTTGTAATTAATATTACTCAGTATTTTTCTCAGTATAATATTACTCAGTACTTAAATGTATAATTACACTGTAACAATGACACCTTCAAAAAAGTGTAACCAAAAAGTGTTCCATGGACGATGTATAAATAATATTTCGAGGACATTATTAAATGCCAGATAACTTTGCAAAATTATTCTGTTCATGTTATTGTGTAAGACTGGAAAAACTGGAAGAAATGGAAGAGAGGGCAACTCAGGCCGATTTGTAACTCAAATTAGCCTGTGATATCCAAGACACTCCGCATCATGTATTTTATAATGTCAGGTTCGCATCTTCTCTCTTTATTCCAGAGCATTTGATAGTTTGTATTTATTATCTTTGAACTGATTATGAAATTGGCATGATACATTTACCTGACATAATAAATTGTTACATTTGATTTTATTCTGACTGAATCTGAAATTGTCTTCCCAAGTATTAAACGGATTTGTATGTTACCGTAGCCTGGAAATCCAGACCTAAATATGAAAAATTAATGGTCTGGCATCGACTAATGAAAATCGGCCAGCTCGAGGGGCGGCACCAAGCATGCATTTGAAAATCTCACTGCACGCAATTGGATAACACTACGATCAATCACAACAAGCCCCATACGCTTAGCTACCAGTGGAGCTAACTGGTAGATTAGACTCTTGCCGTATCCGGTCGGCAAAACAGGAAAAACGCCCTTCTTGCAAAGGAACGATTCGAGCTCCGTCTTCTGTTCCTCTTTTAGATAAAAAGCCAAGTCTAACTCGTTCATTGTAGCGGCCAAAGCCATTTCAAACAACTGGTGTTCATCCATAGCCATCTTGCAATGTTTACTAATGACTTCGACGTCACAGCGCTATCGTCATCTGTTTGGCTCGCCTCTGGCCCGCCTATATCAGATAACCCGATGTGATTGGTGCAGCTCGGATACAAAGGCATATTTAATGAGCATCATTACTCGACACCAGAGTTACTCGCTGAGCAAATTCAACTTGTGCTCTCGCGAGAACAGGGGTAATTTCCAGGGTAATGTTACCGCAAGTTTTGCGTCAGATTAGTGACGACTAATATTTGGCACTAATTCAAGTGTACGTGGTTCACAAAGACAAGAAGTGAATTTCCGTTTAGAACAGCAAAAATGCTGCTTGACCAATCTAAATTTGGGTGTGTCTTACCTCTGTTTTAATTTAATGTTACTTTAGATAAGTGTACATGGGAAACCACGGCATGGCCAATCCAAAGCTATTATAAGAGAAGCAATGTTGGTCAACTTGTATCTGTAATAGTGGCCATACCTCTGCCTGAAGTAAACATTACTTTAATTTCAAGTGTATGCAATCACGGGGGCTATACCAAAGTATCTTTAATTGTGTAAGCGTGAATGCGACCAATCTCAGGTATATAGCCAATTTCCTCAGTTCGGTGACCAAAACTGACGAGCTTGTGATCGTGAGACCCGTGTTAAGCAGAAGGCATGAGGACCTCAGAGCGACATAGCTTCCTAATATGAATGGGTAAAATATAAGTAAAGAGTTAAAAGGAATAATCAAACATTCGCTCACATTTAATAATCCGTGTATCATTCGTTCAGTCGTTTTTTGAATTAATATTGAATATAGAAAAATGAGAAAACGGTTCCTTTTTCGTTTTTTCATTTTTTACAAAAAAACGAAAAACAAGAATTCAGCTGGATTTCCCGTTTTTCGTTCTCAGTTAGAAAAATGAATAAACAGCTTGAATATTCGATTTCTACACGTGGGCGGGAATTAAACGCACCTTTCCTCTGATTTGTCAGCCGAAGATCAAACTGTTCCGTCATCAGTTCTGCACAGCAGAATAAGAGTCCTCCGTTGTGCGGATTCTTAACGCATTTATTGCAACTACATTTAATATTTTTCTCATCAAACCACCAGACTAACGAATGTCTTGACACAACCCGTACCGGGGAATAGACTAGATAGGGCTTTCTTCTGTGTATATAAATTCACCTACGCTTTGCATCAGCTGGCTATATGGGCAGGATAAATGACGGCTGTTAGCCTATCATTGTCGCCCTCGCCCAGTAATTATTATTTTTTTTTTTTATAAATTAAGATATAAATCAATATAATTAGTTGTAAATTAAATATTTTTAACACTAATACAAAAAGAAAAGAATAATGCATTGACTATATAATTGGCCTATATTAACGTTAACTGTCATTCAGACTGACTAGCCTATCTAACAACTGGAGAAGTTTTATGATGTAGGCCTTGTGTTTTATTAAAATGTATTATAATTTATATCTCTAGGATTCGCGCTTGTGCGTGGCGCGCCGGGTCATGTTGAGAGGGAAACGCGCGCGTCACATCGTTGTAAAAAAAGCATATTCATAAATAGTGTAAAAGACCGGTAAATAAAATACAACATTAACATTATAAACACTATTAATAACATAATATGCGTATTTTAACGAGAAACTGAAACTGTACAGAGCAGACGTTGGTTTCGGGCATCTCTCATTCGTCCAGTAGCCTATCCATATTTGCAATGTAACATTTGGATGATAAATAATAATGTAAAGAAGGCTTCGTACTTCATTTCGAGTCCCAATATAGGCCTACACGTAAATCAGCATCTCCACAGCAAGGGAAATTAGTTTGGAATGTCAACAGACCAATTAAGCAGAGTAACGTTTTATATGTTTGGTTGACTGTGTTTTATTTTAATAACGAACAGGCTGCGACACCCGACATCACTTGGATGTGTTGCTCAACAGGGGATTTAATAGCTACTGTCGTTTAATACTCTCATTCGAAACAGTAACATTTATATGCCTATTTGTGTACTTTCAAAATGACTACAACATATCATGCCTTTGAAATTATTATATAAGAATAATTATTATTATAAATGATTATTATATTCTTTCTGGTGCACACCAAAAATCACCCAAAATAGCCTACAGCCAATAGCCTTCTTGGCGCGCCTATATATTTTTGAAGGTCAACATTAAGATTAATCACAGCGTGCTTCATGTTAAAAAAAAAACCCCGTGACTTGACTTTACAATCCGGAAAATAGCAAATTATTTCACGGACCCCCTGGCACTTGAGAACTCCTGGTCTACACAGAAGAAAGCCCCATCTAGTCTATTCCCCGGTACGGGTTGTGTCGAGACATTCGTTAGTCTGGTTGTTTGATGAGAAAAAGATTAAATGTAGTTGCAATAAATGCGTTAAGAATCCGCACAACGGAGGACTCTTATTCTGCTGTGCAGAACTGATGACGGAACAGTTTGATCTTCGGCTGACAAATCAGAGGAAATGGGCGTTTAATTCCCGCCCACGTGTAGAAATCGAATATTCAAGCTGTTTATTCATTTTTCTAACTGAGAACGAAAAACGAAAAATCCAGCTGAATTCTTGTTTTTCGGTTTTTGGAAAAAATGAAAAAACGAAAAAGGAACTGTTTTCAAATTTTTCTACTTTAAATATTAATTCAAAAAACGACTGAACGAACGATACACGGATTTTTAATGAAAACCTTTTTCATTTATGGAGTCAGATGAAATAATGAGGTAATACATATGCGAAAATGTATTTAATTTAATCTTGTTGTGTTGCATGAAAGGAAAGACAGCAACGCGCAGAGACCTTCACCCGTTCTATCAGATACCACCATTGGACCGATTTAGACGGGCTTACAACTGGAAGAACGTTTGTTAGTAACTTTGAGAGAACCTTGCCAGAACGTTAACAAAAGTTCTGAGAATGTTCCCCTGGGACACCCCTTTTGAGTTATGAAATGTAATTATGTGCTGAATCATATTTATATTACAGTCATTTTATGTTCTTAATGCCATAATGCAGCATGTAATACAGGTATGTAGAAGATAGAACAGAAGACAGCATGGTGCACAACTACAATGATTGAATTGACATCCAAATTGACTCCCTAAATACATAGTCATACTGACATCTTGTCTTGCTGCAAATGATTCATCAGTGCACATTATTTTAAATAAATAACATTGTTATTGTGCATTTTTAATGAAATGTTGCAATATTTTTTATAAATTATTTTAACAGAAGTCGTTTCACTCAGATAAACATCACAATAGGGAAGAAAAGATGATTTCAACTTCCGTTTCATGCTGACTGTAATGCAGCATGAACTGTAACATGCATTGAAAGTAGCAGAAAATTGTGTGTGTGGATCAGGATTTACCTATGTTGGCCAAATGCTTTCTTCACAATGATAGGAAAACTGGAAATTAACTATTCCTATGAGGAAATAATAATAAACATACTAAATGTCGTCCTAATGAAAATTTTAGGTGCAGAAATGCAGTGTGTGTGTGCGTGAGAGAGAGAGAGTGTTTAGAGCTTAGAAAATAACATTAGCTCAAGATAAAATGATTGTAGTCAATGTAAAGCCCCACCATAATTGAAAAACAAACATGTGTGTGTGTGTGTGTGTGTGTAAGTGTGTGTGTGTGTGTGTGTGTGTTTTTTTTTTTTGCCTCAGTGGTTTCAGAGATCTTCAGCCAGCGGGGAAAGAGAAACATGCAGTTTAAGAGAAAAAGAAAATTGACCAAACAGAAATCTAAACTGACCGGTTGTAAATGGAGGGAGATCAGGAGATTGCTCTTGTGCAAACCAGATATTAACAGTGATAATGATGTTTGAATAAGCAGATTGGATGAGCAGCAAAGGTAAATGTCTTTAAGAACACACACACACACACACACAAACACACACACACACACACACACACACACACACACACACACAAAGAGGCTGTTTGAGGATGTCTCCGCCTCGGGTATCAGGGCATCAGATGCAGGAAAAGAGAAGAATTAGAGAATGATTTAATGTGGAGTAAAACACAGCTGAGAGAGAACAGCTTCATCTTAATCAAGCCATGCTAATTATCTACAAATTATTATTGAACAGTAATGTGATTATGCTAACAGAAACTCTGAAGGGTCCGGTTTCCATGTGACATTAGTCATTAAGTTCATGCCAGCTAGTGTGTTTTTTTTTTGTTTTTTTTTGGTGGAATTATATAAAATATAACCCTGTTCAAAAGTTTACATACACTTGATTCCAGTAGTAACAAAGTATAAAATCTTAATTACTGTACTTAAGTTGAGTTTTTGTATATTTGTACTTTACTCGAATATAAATATTTTTGTTGACTCCTACTTTTATTTACTACATATTAAAGAGAAAATGTATACTTTGACTCCGATACATTTGTGAAGATATGTGTGACAAGATATGTGACCGAACTCTCCAGCCAGTAGTGATGAAAAAGATGAAAAGATGAAAAGCTTGTTCTTCTATGTAAACATGCGTAGATGGTAATATGAATGTTCATTCATCTTACTGCAGTTTTTAGGGTTTTTTGCATTTGTAGGAGGACACTCTAATCTGAATCATTCAGTTCTTGAGTTAAAGGGACCGTTTACCCAAAAATTCTGTAATTTACTTACCCTCATGTTGTTCCCAACATGTATCCATTTCTTTTATGGAAAATAAATAAATAAAGTTTTTTTGGTCAATAAAATAAAAGTCAATTGGATTCAGTGTTGTTTTGGACCCCTTTCACTTTCATTGTATGGAAAGAACTTTTTTGTTTTGTTCAAAATATCTTATTTCATGTTCTGCAGAAGAAGAAAGTCATACAGGTTTGGAACAATAATGGGGGTCAATAAATGATAGAATTGAATTTGTGTGTACGATCCCTTTAATAATTCAATATCAGTACAATATCAATACCTTTTAAAATACGCAATAACTTTTAATATCAGTTGCTTTAATACTTTTACTTAAGTATTTTTCTCATGACTAACTTTTACTCAGGTCAATTTCCATAATGGCATCTGTACTTTTACTTGAGTATGATGATTGGATACTTTACACAACACTGCTTGATTCTGACGCTTGATTCTTAATACTGTGTGCTGTTACCAGGATGATCCATGACTGTTTTTTTATTTTATGTTCAATTTTTATTTTGTATTAGTTATTTTTTTCCAGGTCCCACAAATGACTTGGTTTTCAAGCATCTTTTTGGATATTTGAACCCTTTCCAGCAGTGAGTGACAGTACGATTTTGAGATCCATCTGTTTCACACAGAGGACAATTGAGGGACTCATACACAGCACCTTCATCCTGTTCAAAAGTTTTCAGATGCAGCGTAAATTGCATCACTTTACAGCTGTCCATGAGTCCATTCTTACTTTTATCCTACTACTTTTATTAACACTACAAATTCGGACAAACTACTATTGCACTGTTTTTCACCTACATTAAAGGGAAAAACATTTAGCGGCTGGTTAAACAGGAGTATGTTTGCGAAGAAGTAGCATGTGCAAAACTAGTGCAACTGTCTACAGAAATGGAAGCATAGAAGTGTAATTACAGACATTATCATCACATGAAATAAAATAAACATTAACTGAAATAAAAAAAATTCAGTAAGAAGTAGCATGTGCAAAATAGCGCAACTGTCAAGCAAATTCGCCCGAAGACCGTACAGTCATGAAGGTTACACACAATCTCAGTTCTTCAGCTGTTTCTGCTGTCTAGTGATGATCCATCTGTATGCCAAGATATGTGTCCAGCCCTTTGAAGAGAGAGCAGGAAGTTTACCCACAATTCCCAGATTGACAGTGACGTATCGCCCCCAAACACCCGTATCGATCTGTCTCACAAACTGCAGGAGAAGCACAAGCATGTTGAGTTCAGTCCGCTTTGAGACAAATTTTTCACTTCTGAGTCTCAATGTGACATGAACCTCAGGTAGACACTTTTCCTTCACAGGAAACTGTAAATAAAGAACTGAAGTAGCCCTTTAATAGCTTTAGTAAGACGGACAGACGGCAAGACAGACAGACAGAGAGAGCGAAAGCGCTTCTATCAGCTTTCTTTTTTTGGCCAGTTTGGCCCGGAACGGTCGGGCCAGAATGCCACGCAACTCTTGACACCTGAAATCTGCCCATCGGTAGAGGCCATTTATCACTTTAATAAGAGGTGTCACGTTTGTGAAAGAAAGAGCAAGCCAGCCGAAAGGACTTGCAGCGTGTTTTTCTCCGACTCAGAGCTGCTATCTGCGCACAATGAGCCTCTAATGGGGTTTGTGTAAAAGCGTTTAGCTCTCAGCGCTGGAGGTGCCCAAAACCGTTTCACTTTGATGACAATAATTTAGGCTTCCAGACGGCTTTGATAAGAAACGGCAATATTACGCATTGGACTTTGCTGAGTTGAATTTTCCATATCCTGTAATATGTATTCATGAGCTCAAGTTTAGAAGCGAGACAAATATGAAATATGAATGCTTTTACACAGCCAGTTCTTTAAATGCAGTTTGGACTGTCTGAAGCACATCACTACTGATCACATGAAAGTTTGCTGAGGACGGGATCCATCCTAGTTGCGTCTTTGTTTAAAGGGGTCATATAATGGTACATGCACTTTTACAAGCTGATTGTACTGAAATGTGTGTTGGCAGTGCCTGTACACAACCATCATAAAATGATAAAAATCCATCCAGTGGTTTTTTAAAAATCTTCTTATATGTTTCCTCCCATCTCAAATCAAGCTGTTCGATTTTGTGACGTCACAATATCGACGCCCCTCCCACGATGGTTGTTTGACAGAAGCGTTTCAACACAGACCTGCCCTCGCGCCCTCGTGAGCGAGCTGTCAGTAGCCGCGTTTCCACTGTCGGGCCAGGGCCGGGCCAGGGCTTTAAACGGGCCGATAGCCTCGGGCTAATAGCACCGGGCCTGCGTTTCCACTATCGGGCCAGAAGCTCCACAGCGCTTCACTAAAACACGCCCGTAACACGCCTCTCTGGAACAACGTCACACTAACCCATTCACCAACAAATGGAAGTTTTATCAGAAAACTAATCAGAAATCACTGGAAACAGCGTTGAAAACAAACATGATAAAAGCGTCCGTTTGCTGGCATTTTTGTTGTTTACTTGAATATTTAAAACCCAAGCATCGATGTTTTACCACAGGTTTACAATAAAAAGTGATACATTGATCATAATGAATTAATTTATGTCAAAATTGCACATTAGTCACTCAGAAATAAATTACCGTTAGGTCTATTTCACAAAAGAAAGAGGACACACTTACTTCTTCAGTCGCGTCTGTTACTGTTTATCTGGTAGTTACAGGACATATTTACATCACATTAAGAAAGAATGATCATTTCTACAAATATATGCCACCAAAAATACGACCTGAGGAGCTTTAGCACTCTCTCGACTCCCATACAGATATTTTCCGTCAGAGAAACAGAGGAAGCTCCCGAAAAAAAAAAGTTGCTTTATTTTATGATAGTCCGGTATAATGAGACGAGACGTAGGCTACTGACAGATAAAATAAAAACATGACTGTGATAGCTGTAGCGACAATGACATCCGGCCAGCTGCTTTTCAAATTAAGTGAATCATGAGGGTGTCGAACACATCTTCTTTGTCCTTAGGAAGACGAGCTCTGGTTATTATTACTCCCTAATGGGCAATTCACCAGCGCCAGTGTGACTGGGATCCCCCCCAGTTCAGCGTGAACTCCCCGTGACTTTATAGACTCGTGACATTCCAGATACTCCACACACACACACACACACACACACACACACACACACACACACACACACACACACACACACACACACACACACACACACACACACACACACACACAAACACGTGTGGACTTTGAAACGGACATTTCCACACATATGATCCAATAGCAATGTTTTTGATATGTATTTTTATGTGTGTATAATTGGCCAGATAATGTCTGAGGTATCTATGCAACGTTATTATGATAATCAAAATCACTATGCTAGTGATCATGAGGAAATTATGTAACCCTGTATTTCTTTCATGCAAAAACGTCATTCGAGGTGTCAATGTAATGGGAAAAACATGTCGGAGTTGAATCTTGACTGCAAAGTACAATAATATGCATTTATTCCAGGAAATACCATATTTCTAAATATGAATGTTATTTTCGATCTCTCACATGACAGTCAAAGTAGGCGTTTCTTCACAAACAAAGAAACCTCTTCCCGCTTCAGATCAGAAGATCCGATTCGCTGTTGCCACGAAAAAGGGGACGTGGGACACTGCTCACGGGACACTGATAAAAGTCCAAACTTTCAGTTTGCTCTCTCAACTCTCAACTTGCTCTCGCTCTGACCTTCTTCTCCACGCGCAGCGCTTCTCCTCCCAACGCAACCAGCTGGACAGGCCTTGCCTTGGCCTCTGGGACGCATGCCCCGCGTCATGTAGAAGCTGCCGTTCTTTTGCAACTAAGTTCCTACTCGCCTTTCCCCTCCACAAGGGAAATGATCTGAACTTTCTCGGTAACGTTAAATTCAAGTGAGCCTTTACATCGTCTTGCGAAACGACCCAGAAGACGAAGCTAGACGCAAACCAGCCGGACACGCGCACACGCGCGCCCTCTTTTCAGCACCACACTGAAAGAGCACAAAATCTTGCAAGTATCTCTCTCTAAAAGCTGATTTCAGGTGTCAAGCTCTTAGGTCTGTGAATTAAGTTACCCTCTATCTCTTCTCTCTGTTTCTTTCTTTCTTTCTTTCTTTCTTTCTTTCTTTCTTTCTTTCTTTCTTTCTTTCTTTCTTTCTTTCTTTCTTTCTTTCTTTCTTTCTTTCTTTCATTTATTCTGACCACGCGATGTTTTATGTTCTTGTTTGGTTAAATGTTTGTTTGTTTTATTGTTTGCATTTTTACGTACGTTTATATTTGTAGCTCATATAATCTCTCTAGTTTTCCATTTATTAAAAATCCATTTATACTTTTAACTGTCTCTGTGTTTGAAAACCCACCTTATGAAATCAAAGATCTAAGCTACAAGCTCGATATTATAGACTACCTTGAGTAGTTTTAATTCATAAACTCAGAAAGTTTCGTGGCCAGAAGATAAACTTTCTTGGAGTTTGTAAACAGGGATACTCCTTCTTAACTGTGATAGTCTTACATTTATTCGCTGGACGAATGAATGATGACGAGACCAGTTACAGAACGAGGTATTTCCGAAAATTGATAAAGTAATGTATATGCGATTTATGAATTATGACCATGAGTTATGATTAGTAATATTTCCCAAATTCCCTATATTCTTGAGCTAATTCGCATTGACCCAGAGTCATTTACGTTACATAGCCTTTATGATTGGTCTGATTTCTTCAAGCGTTCACTATGTTTTTTTTACTATGCGTATCTTCAAGCGTTTACTATGGTAATGGTTAGCGCATAGTCTTTTGCATCACAAACACAAGGCATTCAAACATGAACGCGAGTTAAATTATTTTAAAAGTCTTTAATGTTGACAGAATCATCCGGCACTGCCGTCTCCCGACTCAGGTAAACTCCGCCTCTGTTCGTAACCACTCCTCTAGCCCGAGCTGGCCCGCTCTGGCCCAAGGTATTCGACGGTGTTCAGGGTTGATAGCTGGAGCACTGAGTAGAATGGCGTCTAAGTTATTGTGGTGTTCTGTTCTTCGGTGCAATAACGAACACAGCAGTCATGTTGATGTTCCTAAATCTGTACAGCTGAAGACGCAGTGGCTGAGTTTGTTTTCGAAGTCTCAAGTCTCAAGTCTCGTTTATTTATATAGCCCTTTCTACTACAACGTTTTCACACGAATTTTAAAAACATCAACTGACGGTGCAGATCTAATATCCGGGGGAAAAGCATTCCACAGTCTAGGGCCGACGACTGAAAAAGCTCGATCCCCTTTAGTTTTAAGACGAGTTCTTGGAACAAAGAGCAGTAAACAATTAAAGGACCTTTGTGATCTACCAGAGTTCATAAGCACCAAATCCTTGATATATTCCGGGGCCAACTCGTGAACAGCTTTATAAACATATAACAAAACCTTATACTGTATCCGATATTTCACAGGGAGCCAATGAAGCCTTTTCAAAACAGGTGTAATATGCTCCCTTTTCTTAATACCAGTAAGGAGCCTCGCTGCAGCGTTTTGAACCAGCTGCAATCTTGAAATAAGAGATTGACTAATTCCTACATATAGAGCATTACAGTAATCCAAGCGTGTGGAGATGAATGCGTGAATCACTGTTTCCAGATCAGGAACAGACAAAAAAGATTTCATTTTCGCAATAGTCCTTAACTGATAAAAACAATTTTTTACCACATTTTTAACCTGATGGTCAAACATAAGAGCAGAGTCAAAAATTACACCTAAATTTCTTATTTTAGGCTGAACATATGTTTCCCATATACCTAGAAAATCGGTTAAACCACTGTCATCCTTCTTCATCCCAAACACCATGACTTCAGACTTGCTGGCATTTAACTGCAAGCAGTTTTGCTGTAACCAACTAGTCACCTCCTTTAAACAAGCAACCAGGGATAAATTAGGGCTTGATCCTCCAGCTCCAATCGGTAAGTAAATCTGAATGTCATCGGCATATAGGTGATATGATATACCATATTTCTTGAAAATTTGTCCTAGAGGCAGCAAAAACAGAGAAAAGAGAATAGGTCCCAGAATTGAACCCTGAGGTACTCCACAATCCAGAGAAACTGACCCGGAGGAAAAATCCCCAACCCTGACAGAAATTGAACGCCCCCTTAAATATGAGGAAAACCATTTTAAAACCGTCCCTCTCAGCCCTACAACGTGTTCCAAACGATTAATAAGAATATCGTGATCAATTAGATCAAAAGCTGCACTAAGATCCAACATGATTAGAGCCCCAGTATTGCCCGAGTCTGCAATAAGTAATAAATCATTTGAGACTCGCAGTAAAGTTGATTCAGTACTGTGTCCTGCCCGAAAACCAGACTGAAAGACATCTAACACCTCGTTTCTAGCCAAAAAAGAATTTAACTGAGATAAAACTACCTTTTCCAAAATTTTGGAGATACAAGGCAGCTTTGAAATGGGCCGATAATTATTAAAATCCAACGGGTCAAGAGTAGGCTTTTTAAGAAGGGGCTGAATAACCGCCTGCTTAAAATTTAAAGGAAAAGTGCCTGTATAAAGACTGCAATTAACAATAGCAGTAATACAAGGCCCAGTGTAATCGAATGTCGCAGCCAACAAATCAAAAGGCAAAACATCCCAACTAGCAGCTGGGCGTTTCAACTTACCAACAATAAGACTAATATTCTTAATTGAAACCAAATCAAATTTATCAAACGTGCTGACATTTTTTAAAATGTCTTCTGTCAAGCAATTCCAGTCATGAAAACCAGATCTAATTGTGTTAACTTTGTCTAAAAAAACATTTAAAAACTTCTCACAACACTCAGTAGATGGTAGTATAGAGACAGTATTTGAGTTTAAAAACCTATTAATAGATTGAAACAAAATTTTAGGTGATTTTGAATGCTGTGATATAATTTTGAAAAAAAAAGCTGATTCAGCATCCTTTACAGCCTTCTGATATCCCATACGTAAATCACGTAAAATCTGTTACGAGATCATAAGTTTATCCTTTTTCCAAGCCCGTTCTGCTCGCCTACACTGCTGTCTAAGAGCCCGAGTTTGTTCATTTAACCACGGCTGATGATTAACCTTACTATGCTTGATCTTATATGGAGCAACAGAGTCTAAAACTCCAGAACACACAGAATTAAAAGCCATAAGTAACTCATCAGGATCTGCCGTAATAGCTACAGACTCAGGCCATGATACATCAGAAAGAGTAATAAAAATATCACCAAACGCCTGAGGTGTAGACTGAGTGATTGTACGGGAGCGTATATAAGAAGGCTGATGCTCCACCTTCTCAATTTGCACATTTACATTAAAAGTAACAGGCAAATGATCTGAAATACAGGCATCATTAACAACAACATCACAGATAGACAGACCTAAAGAAAAAACAAGGTCCAAAGTATGTCCTTTTTCATGTGTGGGACCAAATACATGTTGTATAAAATTAAATGAGTCCATCAGATCAGAAAACTCCTTCACCAAAGGCTTCCCAGGGCAGCAAATATGAATGTTAAAATCCCCAACAAGTAAAATATGATCAGACAATAATAAAATAGTAGATAAGAACTCAGAAAATTCCTGAATAAAAACTTGGCTATACTTTGGAGGTCGATAAACAACTACTCCCAAAACAGACTTATAAAACTCAAGTCTTAATAACTGAACCTCAAAGCTCGAGTAACATGCGGTCGATAAACGGTGACATTTATACTGCTGCTTACAAACAGTAGCTAAACCCCCACCACGACCCATCAGTCTCGGGGTATTAATTAACATATAGTCAGATGGACAAATTTCCTCGCAAGGACTACACTCATCCCGATTTATCCATGTCTCTGTAATAAATAGGAAGTCCAAGACATTATGCAATATAAAATCATTTAAAATGAATGTCTTGTTTGAAATCGAGCGCGCATTTACAAGCGACATCTGTAAAGTCTGTACAACCATGGGGGCCGCTGTAATAAGGCCCGACTCTACCGTCTTAAGACCGATCAAGTTGCTCAAAACTGCACCTCTGACATGTGATGAAAACTTTGCATCCTGATAAAACCTCAGCGCTGACGAACCTCCATCCGGATACACTGGCAACAGATGAGAACATCGCCAACCCCGAAGATCCGCAGCACGATCCATGATACCATCAACTGTTGCAAACTGCACAACAGCACAAGACCTCCGCAAGAATCTCTGCTTTACGTGAGCACCTGCACGTCTCCCTCGTCGTCGGCGCCGCTTTTGCCTGCAGCACGCACATCCATCCAGAGAACGCTGTAAATACGATGGCAGCGTGTGATAGGAAAAGGCACACTTGGTTGCACTACTTATCGACAAGTCCACAACATGCGAGCGAATCTGAAACAGGGTAGTGTGGTCGTAAACCCACAGTGACTGACATGGACAAAATAAAACATTTAAGAAGACATAAAAAACAAACAAACTAAAAAGCATAGAGGAGCGACGGCAAGCCACAACACTGGTCGGCGCCATCTTTGTATTTTGTATTTAAAAAGCGTGAAGGGAATATTACTCACGATCAACGTCAATGCTTTCATGTTTGCGCAAATCATTTCACACACCAGACTGCTTTACAAACGAGGATCAGTAAAAAGCTGGTAAGATCAGTAAGAAGCTGCTCCTGAAAAAAGGATCAGTACCAACTATTCGTGTTCCTGCTGCACCTCCAGAAGAACTGAAGTGAGTGTAACGTTTTATTGACCTTTATATTAATCTTTATATTAATCTTTGCAAATCGCTTGCACGCTTCACGATGAATGCGGCTATTTTTACACTCAGGGTACATTACAGCATGTTTTCTATGTATGACGTTCTCAATATAATTCATAATCCCATGTTTATAATGAACAACGCGTTATGGTTATTGTGTTATTGTGTTACAAACAGTGTACGCACAGAACAGAGGGGCGGGGTGAGCAAAGCTCATTATCATTTAAAGACACATGCACTTATACGGCATGCTGAAAACAGAGCTGTTTTTGACCAGGTAAAATGAGTGTTTTCTTACAATACTAATGAGAATTTTTTATTAAAGTATATTACAAACTTTTAATTTAGACCCTAAAGAAACATATTAGCTTGTACAAAAATGACGTTATATGACCCCTTTAAAAGTCTGCATATGTCCTTTTTCAAAACTCTAAATGTGACCTGTGCTGGCAAAATGAGTCGGAATGCACACAGGCTTAATTACGAGCTACAGACAAAACAAGTGAAAAAGGTAAATTTTGGTTGAATTTGAGGTTTTCACAAAAATCTGTTCATTAAGCCCTGGTCTAGTGATCCCAAATGCTTCAAATGGCAATTAAACATCCTAAAGTATCTGTATTTGTAAATGTTCTGCCATTTTCTCTGCTCGCTTCTCGATGACTGGCGTTTCCGCTCAGCACAAGTTTGGCATCATTTTAAAGCGCAACATTCCAACTTTGTGAATATTCATAGTGAAATATCGATGGCATGAGTCTGAACCAATGAAATGTGATTTTCAAACTAATGCTGATGTAAACAAAATTATCTTACTCACGCTGACTGACAATCCGAAGCGTTCGCACAAAGACACCTCTCAAACAGCGCAATCCCGACATACACATAAAAACAGAATTACAGTACTTCAAAATATCTGTCTTGGTGAGTATTCACACAAACATTATCTGTTATGTCTAAGTGAACGTTCTGCTCACTGTTGGGGAAAAACATCTGATGTGTAACATTATATTAGATCTGTGTGGTACAGTAGGTCTTAATATATAGCCTGTCTGTTTCATTAATGTTAATCAAATAATTGTGGCATCATGAAAAAAAGTTGAATATATACTTTTCCTATAGATATTTGGTTTTGACTTGGTGTGTGTCAAATTTGGTGTTATTACTAGGGATTTTAAGGTATGGTTGCTAGGAGATTTTGTTTTGGACCCTTCAGAAAACTTTAACTCTATTTTTCTCAAAATTGACTTTGCTGACTCTATCGACTTCAAACAGGTGTAGGTCATTAATCTTTTTTGTCTGATTCCAACAAATCATACATCATTTTAAAGTTTTTTTTAATAGAAAATGTGAAAAGAACAATGACTTATTTTCGAAAATGTGCTCATTGTGACTCATTTTGCCAGCCGGGTCACAAATGTAAAATAAACCATTTAAACCCTCTGATGGTCTTTATTTATGTCTACACTTGTGTTTTTTGGGGTCTCCAGAGACCCCAGACAATAACATTTAATTTTGTAACAAGATAATAGTTTTTTTTTTTTTACAAATGTAATTTTATTCTGTTTGTTAATGTTTTTACTCAACATTTGTGCAGTTTTTGGAGAATTTATGATATCTTTTAAATTTCTATAAATAAATAAATAAATATTTATTTAAATAAGCTTTTTACAAAAAAACAGCATTTGATGTAAAATTCACTTTATAAAAGACCCAGATTTCTAACTTTCATTCATGGGGATAACATGGATCATTTTAAATGGTTTAATGTAACATTTATGCCCATTTTTTGGAAAATGCAGTTAAAAAAAAAAAAAAAAAAAATCACTTTAACCACTAGATGGCCATAGAGCTCCACTATATGCTATTTGCTATTTGACTACCTGAAAGATATCTTTTCACAAGTTGGATTCAGTTGGATTCATATCTAAATATTATAAAATCACAATTATAACAAAAATAAAATATTTTTTAAAGTGTGTGCATGTGTGTGTGTGTGTGTGCGTGTGTGTGTGTGTGTGTGTGTGTGTGTGAGTGTGCACATTTTCAATGTGTCAGTGTCACCAATTTATTTTTGTGGTGGTACTGCATTTTGGATGATTTTATTTGACAAATGATAAGAGAACAGTTTTTATAGTCTCAAAAATGTATTCCTCTATATGTGTGTGTGTGTGTGTGTGTGTGTACGCGTGTTGTGAGCAAAATAATTTAGCATTGTGGATGTTTTTTGCATTGGTGGAAGTGTGCCACTTTATTTGTGCCATTTCTGTCGATGTGTTCTGCGTTGTTTCTGATTTTGATGATGAATTTTGTCTATTTTGATTGCGGGGTCTCCAGAGACCCCGAAGACCACGAGTGTCACATTTTTTGTCACGCTAACATAAAAACAGATATCATTCCAATTTAATTTTTTTTTTTTGTAGATCTAGAAAGTGTGGAGAGCAGTAGAAGGTTTCATACCATTTGGACAAAGGGAACATTTTTTTTAATTTGAGCAAAAGTCATTTGGGGTCAAAAAGACCCCGTAAACCATCAGAGGGTTAAAACTGTTTTTAAACAACAGGCCTTTAATCTTTGTTGACCTCTGGTAATGGGAATATGAGCAGCTTGACTGTAGCTCTTAGCTAGTTTAGGAAGATAAAATATAAAACCGTGTTGACTTCTTCAATAAACATAGCCTCTATGTTAAGACTTAACATGTGTTAAGAACTAGCCTGACAAACCAACAGTTAGTCAATGGGTAATCAGTCTTACTTTTCGGATTCAAATTAGATCACAACTGAGATAAAAAAAAAAGTTATGACCAAAACAAAGAAAAAAATAGTCTGAATGTAGTCTTGAGTTGGACACATTGTCAAGAAAAATGCCATATTTCCAGTGAATATGAAAGTTCACCTCTGGATAAGAGAGCAGTGTCATTTTAGAGATGTCAATCATATAAGTTAGAATACAGATTCTGAAGAAAATAAAACCTAATAGAACGTGTACCCTGAATGCAATGTAGGTTTTAAGCAAAAAAAATAATAATAAAAAAAAAAAAAAAAAAATATGAAGAGTTTGGTTCCAAAACTAAAGCAGCAGAACTGTTTCCAACTTTGATAATGAATCATCATAGAATGATTTCTAAAGGATCATGTGATAGACTGGAGTAATGATCCTGAAAATTCAGCTTTGCTAAGTATAATAAATTGAAAACCAATTATTTTAAGTTGTAATAATATTTCACAATATTACTGTTTTTTTTCTGTATTTTTGATCAAATAAATGCAGGCTTCATGAGCAGAAGAAACTTATTTCAAAAACATTAAAAATAGTAATGTTTCCTGTACTGTATATATATATTTATATATTTTCGTGGGGTTCACAAATGTAACTAGTGGAGGGATTTGGGACGGCTTCGGTCCTTTCTCAGCCCTCACCCACTGGTTCTTCTGCTCAATTTTCAGTATACGGAAGCCCGCTCTGTGGCTTCTTCCGTCCCGAGTGAGAGCTTAATGTTGGGATTTTCTAGTTCTGACTAGTTAGAAGTCCTAAGCATTGAAGTGGTGGATATTGCCAGGCGTATCCTCGCAGTATGAGGAGCTGATGGAGGTTGTGTCTCGGGCTGTGTCTAAATTAAATATTGACTGGCCAGCCGAGAAGCAGGAAGCACAGAGGAAAAGCAAGCTTGATGAGCGCTTCCTGCAGTCACAACCACAACCTCCATGCCGGGGCCTATAATTCTTCCCAGATCCTACACTTTTGTGTAGATCAAGGTTACGCGCAGATGCCTTCGTTCCTTGACCATGTGGAAGAAGCCTTGGTTCCTGTCCCAGGGTCCAGTCCTACGGGCATCCTGTCATCGGAAGATTTTGTCGACAGATGCATCCCTCACGGGCTGGGGAGCGGTCATAAGGAACATCATCTATCATGGCACATACATTGTTTAGAGATGTTAACAGTAATGCTAGCCCTACAGCACTTACTTCCAGACCATCATTTTCTAGTGAGAATGGACATGTCGGTGGTCTCTTACATCAACCATCAGGGGGTCTGAGGTCATGCCCCCTATGCAAACTGGCACACCAGATCCTATTGTAGTACCATAAATACTGTGGAGGCAGGAGCTGAGGCCCAGGGAAAGGAGACTCCACCCCGAGACAGAGGAGTTAATTTGAAGGAAGTTCAGACAAGCTGACATGGATCTGTTTGCGTCTCTGGAGATGTCTCACTGTTACCTTCCACATTGGAAGGGTTGTCCTTGGCACCGTTCGAGCCCTTGGACTTAGCAACTTAAGTGCATTGCTCTAAAGATGGCGTTTCTGTTAGCAATTACACCACTTAAGAGAGTAGGAGATCTGCAGGCCCATTCGGTTGCCTATTCCTGCATTGAGTTTTCCCCAGGTAGGGAGAAAGACATTCTCCACCGAGGCTGGGTTATGAACCTAAAGTACCCACAAATGTGGCCCGGTCAACAGTCCTTCAGGCCTTCCGTCCTCCTCCTCATGAGTAGGCAGAACAGGAGAAGCTACATTTACTTTGCCCTGTCAGAGCTCTTGAGGTCTATATATGTAAGACTTCTCAGTAGAGGCAAACTGACCAGCTGCTGGTTTGCTTTGGCCCCCCAAGAGGGGTTGCCTGGCTTCTAAACAGACAATCAGTAGGTGGATTGTGGAAGCTATTTATATGGCTTTTGAGGTACGCAGCCTGCCTTCACCTCTTCAAGTCAGGGCACATACCATTAGAAGTGTTGTTTCCTCCAGAGCATTAGTATCAGGGGCATCCCTGCAGGAAGTTTGTGATGCAGCGGGGTGGTCCTCCCCACACACATTTATAGGGTTTTATAGCCTGGACCTTCCGGTCACTCCGGGGTCCCAAGTTCTTTTGTCCTGAGTTGTGCCGGGACAGCTTCACACCAGGACAGGCATTTGTCAGCATGGTGAAGTGGGTATTTCATTCTCCAAAGCGTCAGCTGGAACGCAGCATGAGTTCCCTTGAAAGGGAACGTCTCAGGTTATGCATGTAACCATGGTTCCCTGAGAGGGAAACGAGACGTTGCATCCTCTTGCCATACTTTCTGCATGCCTGGGAGTGGCTTGCCTCAGCCTATCAAAAGCTGATGCTGTTATGCTGCCGGCTTCCCTTTATAGCTTCCACCTTCGGCCGGTACACGTCACATGGTGACGCAGCACCAATCAAGATTGGACTAGTTGCACACGTGCTTCAGACTCAGTCACGCTGAAGGCGTTCCCCAAAGCGCCAGCTGGTACGCAGCGTCTCGTTCCCCTCTCAGGGAACCATGGTTACATGCGTAACCTGAGACGTTAACACACCCGCCTCGCCCCAGACCTACGTAAGCCATCTTACGTTTCATATAGTTGATTGGTGACGAACATGAAGCAGGGCAACTTTTATGTAGCCTATAAAATGCCGTTAGAATGTCCCTAAAATTCAAGATATTAGGGCAAAAATGCCACTGTATGAGTTTTTGTCTCGTATTTATATCATAGGACATGGTTAACCCTTTCACACGTAAGTTTAAAATATTCTGGCTGACCCCCCAGCGTCAGTTTTTCAAGGCGACCGTTATTTAGAATGCGTCACTTTATGGTTTCCATGGTGACGCGTCATTGCTTGTCACGTGACACACCGCAGCAACAACAGAGCTGAATGAATGATGATCTGCTTTTATGTCATTTTTCCTTTTTTATTCAAAATATTCACAAATTTGTTTGATATGGCATGAAATATCTGATATTCCGATTGTCAAATATATGCAAGTGGAAGGGTTTTGTTGTTTAAACACCTTTATAACGATCGCGTTAGTTGAGCTGTATGCGCGATGGGCGCCGCCATCTTAGTTTGTGCCGCAGACACAGTTCAGAGAATCGGATCTGTTGGATTTACAACACGTGAATTCATCCACTTCTCCCGAAATACATAAAAGTAAGTGGCAGGTGAACTGGGAGATGAATAGAGTAAACTTTAAAGTTACTTACACAATGTGTATCTGATATGAATAAAACAAATTTTAATGGAAAGGATTATTATTGCCTCTTCCTTTGACATCAGTGTGTATTTTACAAACTCTAAATGTATTGTTTTTTAAGTACTTATATGTCTGAAACCTAAAATAAACATTATGTGGTTGAAAACACTGAAAAGTTGTGATATATGACAGCTCTGAGCGTGCCTGTCTCTGGCTCAGCGCCAGCCAACGCGCGAAAGCACATTTGAATTTAGCAGTTGATCACGTGATGCACTGACCGTTCTAATGTGATTTTGATTTTATACAACAGTTCAATAAATAAGAAGTTAATATTTAGTTATATTTTAGATGCAATCCTGTCTGCTTTTGCTCAATTTTGCCAACGAAAATACTACCTAGCAGAACTGTTGTGCATCTCCGAAGCAACACACAGCTTTGTTTCGTTTATGTATGAATTTGCGTTTTGAGCGAAACAATCGGGTGAACCAATGATTCAGTGGCCCATTCATAAAGAGAGATTTACTTAATTCCTGAATGAATCAGCCGTTATAACATTAAAGGTATAGTTCACCCAAAATGAATAAAATGTATTGTTCTTATCCCATAGAGCCATAATCAAACTTCACATAGATTATGCTTAAAATAATAATAATAAAAATGTCAAATGAGAAAAATAAACTTTGTTAATATATAGGCTATGTCCTTGCATCTATCCATCCATCCATTCCCTAAACAGCTTGTCCTCTGAAGGGTTGCTGTGGAGCCGATCCCAGCATCTCGGGCTGCAGGACAGATGGCCAGTCCATCAAAGCGCAAAATAAGTCTCAATATCATTTATGTACTTCTGTTCCTCACATAACTATAACTATCCTGTAAGCAGTAGACTGAGCAAAAATTGTGTCCTGTAGAATGTGTTTTTCCGGCGGCCGTTCACTGACGTCAAACTGCGTGTGTTATGACTGACTGCAGCCACTGTGACAGCGTGCATCTGTCTGTGCCGATTCTGAGTGTCTGAGCTCCTGTGAGAGTCACTGTGTGCCAGCGAATGCCACTCTGAGCAGATGCAGGTCACCCGCCATGGGCAAGAGGTCACACAGACGAGATGGTGGTGGGTTCATGCTTTAAATGATATGGTCATACCATATATTACTCTAAGGTCCATTTCGAATGTAATCACATTTCAAAATGTAACACATTTTTTCTTGCACATTTTGCATCTGACCCTGGCAATTAGTGCTGCACGATTTGGGGAAAAAATTCAGATTTTTCTGATTAAAGTTGTGACTGAAATATTTTGTGATTAAATGTCAATATTACTATAAAGAAAAATAGAAAAATAACAGAAAAAAAGTAACTAGAATAACTAGAAATAAATAATTGGAAACTTACAAAAAAACGTTCAAAAAAAACCCAAAAAAGAAGACTGCAACCTTGCAGGGAACTAGAGAAAAAAATAAAATGAAAGATTTTATAGTTAACAATCAACTCAAAAAAAAAAGAAAAAAAAAAGAGAGAGAAACCAAAAATAAAACTTGGGATATCTAGAGCAAAATAAAGACTAGACCTTGACTAGACTAAAAAGAAAGAAAAAAAAAAGAAAGAAAAAAAATTAAATAGCAAAACAAACACAAAGCTAGAAACTGACAAAGAAACTAAATCTATCACTAACTGACAAGATGAGCGAGAATGCACACAAACAATGAATGCACACAAGGCATAAAACAACCCAGCAAAGACATGATGGAAAGGAACACAATATAAAGAGAGCAGAGCACATGAGGAACAGGTGAACACAATTGGGCCAACAAGGACCAGACAATGTCTAAACAAGGGAGCGTGGTAACGGGAAACAAGGAGGCGGGATGAGAGGAGCACATGACCAACACAAACAAAGACAGAGCCATGTGCTCAAGCACAAGATAAACAAGGAAACATTAAACAAGGACAAAACAGACCAGACTGTCAGGGCAGGACCCTGACATATATAGTTCCTCATGATATGAGACTTTAACACTCATAAATTGAAGCAAACATCAGCGATAAACATCAGAATCTCTTGCCATGAGCCTGTGGGTCTCGTTCAACTCCGAGAGGAACCGTTCAAGGGTGTTTCTGGGTAATATGAATCTCTAAAACGCCGCTTCTGTCTTTCTGTCTGTAATAATCAGCTCACGTTTAGCTTTTCAGGGCAATTTCATGAGTTTGACGTCAGTTTAGTTCGTTTTATTGATGTGATATGTGTGCGTGTGTTAAAACATGCTGTCAAGTATGTTAGAAAGATGTTACAACAGGGCTCTCAAGTTTTGAACTGAGTTCAGAGTGAGATTTTGGCGGCGAACGGGTGTCTGATCTCATAAATGACACATATTCTTACAAATAAAATAAAATTTATTTAATTCAGCATTTATTTGTGTGTGTGTGTGTGTGTGTGTGTGTGTGTGTGTGTGTGTGCGTAATACTTATTATATATATTATATATATATATATATATATATATATTATTATTATAGAGAATACTTTATGTGCAAAAAAAAAAAAAAAAAAACTTTATTCTACTATTCAGATTTCCTTGTGGGCCTCGAGTGAATTCACGTAGTGTTTTAGCGCAACGCTTCTGTGTTGTACGTAAACTTAAGATTGAGCCACTGAAGTCACTTGGACTATATTAACGATCTTAAAGGGATACTTCAGGATTTAGCATTAAGCTTTGTATTAGTAGAAAACCTGTAGTATTTTCGAATTACCATGCTTTCCACCCTCATATCCCCCTGAGACAAGAGATTTATGTATTTTTTGTCTGGAAAAAATCCTCCGATGACGCAAAAATCGTCATTTTGCGTCATCGGAGGATTTTCTGGCCAGAGTCTAAAGACTACAGCCAGTAGGAGGAGCTGTTCCGCATGTTTTCAACCCGCCCATAGAGGGATCTCACTCACAGAATGTACACAGTGTCAGACGTCTTTCTTTGGAAGCTAAGCTAGCAGGCTCTTGTTCTGTGAAGAAAGCTGAATAGTAGGAGAAAGCTGAGTAAGTAGGGATTACCATCCTCCTTTTCCCGGACTTGTCCGGCGAGCGAGATCGTTCAGAATGTACGGGATTCAGCTTTTGCTTTCTGCAGTCGCCATTCATTGATTACATGCACACCTTTTGTTTCAATCTAACTGAATTCATTCCGATTGGTGAATCTGAATGTAGTGTTTACATGAACGCTCGGTTGATGTGCGTTTTACCATTGCTAAGAAAATTCCCGCTCCTCCGTGAGAGATGCGAGACCCTTATATATTGTCTATTGCGAGACCCGGCGCGTCTCAGTAATGACGCCACCGGCCTCGCGCCGTTCTCCCGCGGCCGTCAGCCTCGTCCTGCTCGCCACAGTAAACATAATGAATGAATGGCGACTGTAGAACGCAAAAGCCGAATCCCGGACATCTCTAAATCACTGGCAAACTCATCACGGAGACTAGCCTTGTTGTTTTCAACTGCGCACTCTTACCGGTAGGCGTGGCCTCCTAAGGCAGCGAAGCAAGTGCATTCTGGGAGTTGTTGTCTTTCATCCACATAAGCCAAAAATACATTTTCTGGCTTTTCTCAGTCTAGAAAGCTCCAAATTCAAAAATTTCTTCACATTTCTTCTACTTAAATGACCTATTTTAAATACACATTCATCTTCCCAGAGGTGAAGTATCCCTTTAATAACTTTTCTGGGCCAGCAAGTTCAAATCACATAGAAGCCTATGGAGGAGTGATCCAGCTCTCAGATTTAATCAAAAATATCTTAATTTGTGTTCCGAAGATGAACGAAGGTCTTACGGGGTTGGAACAAAATGAGGGTGAGTAATTACTGACATAATTTTCATTTTTGGGTGAACTAACCCTTTAAGTTGGTAATGTCCTTCCTAGAACTTCCTAGAACTCAACTGATTTGTGAACTAAGTTACTTAAGATAAAACTACCAGGGATTCAACAGACTAGATAGGCTAATTCACGTGATAGTCTGGTCAAACTATTAGTTAACATAACGTTACCAGCTGTCTGGACACATATTCCCCAGCAATGGTGAGATGACTTACATAGGATGTTCTTCTCCCACATTGATCAGTCTGTACTCTGTAGAAATTAGTTCGGCGAGATGTAGCCTAAATCATTTAAAATGTGACAGCCGCTGTCCTCTTCTGTAGCCTAACCGTTACGTTACTTACTTCAGCGAGCATCTGAATCTGTGTCGCACGCACGAGCCTGTGAAAATCTTACCCAGATACAGCAATGCTATTTTCTGATTGGCTGTTCGGTAGCTATATTTTGTTTCACTCATGGTTTCACGGTTTAAAAAATAGCGCCACAACTTGGTGGGCGCTATCCTCGTAATGTCTCTGCGTGAGAAATACAAGGTGTGGCGTGTGAGCGTGTGAATGGGTTGAAATGCGTGTGTCTCACGCCCAATGCGTGAGACTTGAGAGCCCTGTTACAATATGTTAGCAATACGTATCATCATAACATACTTTATGTGTTAAAACACACTAGCAAAATGTCAAAAGCTTACTAAAAATGGCTAGAAATGTTTTAAAATGCTGTTACAATGTGTTAGCAATGCTTAGCATAACACATGTTAACACTGTGTTAATACATGCTAGCATTGTGCTTGCAACATGCTAAAACAAGCTGGCATGTTATGAACTTTCCAAAAGATGTTAGAAACATGTTAGAAATGCTAGAAAATGCTAGCAGATGCTAAGTAAATGTAGCTAACATGTTAAATGCCTAGCAACAGTTTTTAAGAATTCAAACTTTTAGAAACATGTTAGCAATGCCTAGAAATGACCGAATGTGATTTCTTAGTGATCTTACCCTTACAAAAAAGTTCACACATGGAAGTTTACACATGGACCGCAGCCTCTAACGTCGGTCACTACTGTGCCTCTTGAGAGTAGCGAGGTAGTGAGTTAGCTCTTACTAGCTGAACTCCGTTACATACACACACATGCATAAGAGTGTTTTCTGCACTGAACACCACTGATAATGAGTTTAACAAAACTTGCATATCCAGACCAGAGTGAGCATGTTTTAAGTTTTTATGGACATATTTCATATACTCTCTAACATCATAACTATGTAGCAACAATGACATCTGCTTTTCGCATTAAGTAGATCATGTGATGGCAAAACACATCGTCTTTGTCCTTACTGGTTAATAATTACTCCACAAGGACCAATTTGCCAGCGCCCGTTTGGCTGGGTTTCCCCCAACCTCACAGCCTCGAGACATTCCAGAACACACACACACACACATACACACACACCAACATCCTTTTGTGTTTAACTTAACATCCCTTTTTGTGTAACTCAGGATAAGCAATATTTAGTAAATATATGTACAATTCCATTATGCATGTGTGGTTTCTAATTTGCAGGTTTGAATTCTAAGTGTCTATCGAAAGAATTGTTCCCCCAATTTAGGGTCTCAAATAGAATCATGGTTTTGTAACCCTACCTCAGACCATAAAACTTTACGACCCAGGAAAGCAGACATTCCCAGCAGTCACGTCCCAAACGCACCACACACACACCCACAGATTTTCCCTTGACTTACCATAGGACATTACCAAAATGTTGATATATTTCTGAGGTGCCTTTTGTTATGACCACGTCATATTGGGGTGTCTACGATTTTGTCATGTGGTAATCAAGACTTTAAATGTGTGTAATTCTGCATATCTCCTGTAACTTCGCATTGCTACAACCTTCATGTGATGCGTTTGATGTCTTTGTAATTCTCTTAATCTAACAGAATCGAATTCCAATAGCAGAATGCAGTAATATACATTGTTTACACATTTCATATTTCTGGAACCGAAAGGCTTAAGTCAATCGTCACTGTAACTCGAGCCAGGAGACCGTTCCAAACGAACAAAGGGATCTTCCCGCCTAAGAAAATCTCGACAGCTGATTCGTCCTACACGAAGGAGGGGACGGCACATGGGACACTGATAAAAGTCCAAACCTTCAGTTTCCTCTCTCTCTCATCCAACTCAACTTCCAACTCTTCGGACCTTCTTCTCCCCAGCGCAGCGCTTCTCCAAGGAACATCTGAAGGAGGCCCTGGCCTTCTCTATCGACGAACACATGTTCGAGTCGTAGCTGCGTCCTTTGCAACAAAGACTTTAAACCTCTCCCTGCCCGGGAGATGAATCTGAACTTTCTCGGTAACGTTAAATTCAAGTGAGCCTTTACATCGTCTTGCGAAACGACCCAAAAGACGAAGCTAGACGCAAACCAGCCGGACACGCGCACGCGCGCCCCCCTTTTCAGCACCACACTGAAAGAACACAGAAACTTGCACGTAACGTAACTCTCTCTAAACGCTGATTTCAGGTGTCCAATTCTTAGGTCTGTGAATTAAGTTACCCTCTATCTCTTCTCTCTGTCTATCTTCCTTTCTTTCATTTCATTTCATTCTGATCACGCTATGTTTTATGTTTTTGTTCGGTTAAATGTTTGTTTGTTTGTTTGCATTTTTACGTACGTTTATATTTGTAGTTTATATAATCTCTAGTGTGTGCCATTTTATTAATAAACCCATTTATACTTTTAATTGTCTCTGTGTTTGAAAACCCACCTTATAAAAGTCAATGAAACTAAAAAGATCTAAGCTACAAGCTCAATATTGACTACCTTGAGTAGTTTTAATTCATAAACTCAGAAAGTTTGATATTCGTGGCCAGAAGATAAAACTTTCTTGGAGTTTGAAAAGGGATACCCCCTTCTTAACTGTAATGATCAGACAGTTACAGAACAAGGTAATCTCGATAATTGATAAAATAAATGTACATGCGACTTATGAATTATGACCATGAGTCATAATTATTAATATTTCCAAAATTCCCTATATTCTTGAGCTAATTCACATTTACCCCGAGTCGTTATTGTTACAACTACATAAAGTATACTTTAAAATACACTTGAACTTTACTTAAGTATACTTATGAATGAACTTGGATTATACTTATTTTTTGTAAGGGTTGACAATAAAACCTTGAAACTTTTTCATACTATTTCACACTATTAGTCCAGGCTTTGTCAAGCCAACATCAAAGTTTGTTATCAAGCTGTATCTATCAGAAATGTGAAATGAGACCAGCGGGCAGGACAGGGGTAATCGGACTCTAGTTTAACCCAAGCAATCAAACCAAGTGTGAAAGCAGCGTTATGTAGTGATTGTATGTGTGTGAAGCGCGTCTGTCGCTCACAGACACTATTAGTGTTACTGTATCTGAGGGCTGATGTCTGCAAGCTCTGCCGCTGCACTACACCACTGAAAAACAGACCCAGATTATTTTTTTTTTGCTTGATAAGATCTCTCACATTAGATTACTGAACCCAGCATCAGTGTATGAGAGAGAATCACTGTAAATATTTATTTTAACAGCCGCTTAAAGGTTTAAAGAGTGACGGTTTAAATCAGGGTCAAACATTTTGACTAATTTCAGAGTTAGGTGACAGTGACACTAACAGTATCACCTCAAGAAGCCTAACAAGGCAGTGAACAGTCAATTAAGTGTGAACTGAATGTAATGTAAAATATTTTTTGTAAAATATCTTAATCAGTGGTTTTATTCCTTCATCCTTAATACACAATACATTTACTCGAGAAGCAAAATGTCTAGGTTATATGTAACGCTGGTTCCCTGGCTATAGACCACTTTCTAAGCCAATATCTTCCAATAGAAGGAGAAGATACCCAAGCTTATATGCTCTATAGCAAGGGAAGTCCCTGCCTTTACAACCTTCCTCCCTCCCTTGCGGGACAAGCATCAGCCTTTTAAGGCTCAAAGAGCAGAGCTCTAAGAAAAAAGAGCTCAGGTATGTCAGCTTCTTTAACTTGACAAAGTACTTAGGATGTAGCGAAATACGGGGAGGTATCCTGGGGAGCCCTTGCAACACCTGTATATCTCAACACCATCTTAAGAGGAGGGAGAACACCAACCTCTGTCAGCACTGCTGAGCAGAGATTGGGCAGAATCATGATCTGCATGGCCCCCCATGCCTACTTTGCCGTCCAATATTTCCCACCATGAGTCGCAAAGTGGTAAGCATAGAAGGTAGACTTAAATTGATAATATCTGCCTCTGGACAATTGTCTGACGACATGGACTGTCGTCAGACAATTAAATTGCCGTGTTTGTTATACTTGCTTCAGATACCGGTAATGTTGATGGAGTTCCCTATAGCGTCTATAGCAGATGTGCCATTGAAGTTCCACTTTGAAAGGGAACTGCATATTATTGTAAGTTTTAGGGAATATATATAGACCATTCAGTGATTCAGTTAAAATGGTCATTGAGAGAGTTGGATCATTTGTTATTAGCAGTTAGATACACTGAAAAATATTGCTGTATGATTTACTCTGAAACCGTTTTCACTCAGAAATGGCTATAGACCAGGGGTAGGCAACCTAAGGCACGCGTGCCAACACTGGCACGCGGAGGGTTAATCGCTGGCACACAAGCAAATGCGAGAGAAGTGTATGTATTTCATTCAGATAAAGTAGTTTAGTTTTATGCCGGTCAAATGCACTCGGGCTCCCCATGATTAACATCGCGCAACATCAGCATCACACGTGCACACGGAACGCACATGTAGGAAACCTCGTGAATTACGGCCGTTTCACGCATATTTTTTTCGGCGTACATGTTAATCCACACCGGGAGCAGGAGCAGCGCGTGGGCGCCCAGGAGCGTCGCGTGAGCAGCAGTGAAGCAGGGGTTTCGCCGCCGAGTCTATTTTGTCTGCGCTGCTCACGCTCAATTTAAAGCCCCCTTTCACACAGAGATTCCAGAAAATACACGGATAAAGTGACCCGAGATTTGACCCGGGTTCGTTTGATTTTGGTTCATTCACACTGCCAGTGATTTTCCGGAATCAGAGAGTGCGTTCTCACACAAGCCGTACAAATCCCGTAAAGACACGTGACATCGATGTAACTTAAAATGTCTTAAGTTTGCCTATGAGCTGCGATTTCTCTCTCTGATTCGATCATAAACTTGCGCATAACGTATCGTTTCACTAGCTGGCGAACGATCCCGGCTTCAGCGTCATCACTACGACACGGCATTATGGCTTTTGTTCACACAGCGCGCGTTCCGGGACTGAACACGGCAATGTTACTAGGTCCCCAACCCGGCATCAATCCCGGGTCGTGTTTGCATTCACACAGAAGGCAAAGCGCTGTGCGCTGGGTTCAAAGCGCTGTGTGAAAGGTGCTAAAGTGAAAGCACACTTTTGATGGACAAAATAAATATGATTCCAAACAAAATTGCCCAAAATGCACAGAATGTGCATGTCTAGTGTGTTTTAACAAGAACTGGATTAGGTTATGTCAGAAAAGAAAATTAAGACTCAAAAATATTTATATGAAATGTACCCATTTAAACTTGTTTTTATTATTCAGTTTGGGTAAAAGGATATGGTATTTTATATTAAAAAAAAATATATAGAGAAAATAAATATTTGTGTGTGTGCTGTAAAGTAGTTAGAAAAAATGAAATCGGAATCAGCTAAAAAAATAGGTATCGGCAGGTCAAACTCAATGAAAAATCGGAAATCGGAATCGGCCTAGAAAATTGTAATCGGTGCATCTCTAGTTAGGAGTTATAAATATTATTAAATTGTCTATCTAAATCTAAAACAAATTTCAAGAGAAATATTTAAATTTCTGTACTATTTCTGTGTAAGCCATTATGAAAATGTAAAATGTTTGTGTATTTATATGAGTGTGTATATATATATATATATATATATATAGGCTATGTGTGTGTTGTGGCACAGTGATGAACTTGGAAACTTAAAAATGGCACTTTATGACAAAAAGGTTGCCGACCCCTGCTATAGACTATACAAAAAATGATAATGTGAAATTAAATTGTGAAATACACTCCAATAATCTTTGTTTTATTTTCTTTGAATTTCGAAAAATAATTATTTAGAGTTTAGTTTCACTACAGTATATGACTAATTATTATAGGTTTCTGTGATATCTGCGAGTGTAAATCAAAAGTTGTCTGTGTTCTGTTGTTGTTGTTAACTGATAAAACAGAAGTTCACAATGAGCACTTGGTATCAAAATGAAAATCACATCGCCCATCTGTAAGTGTTAGCTTATGTTACCATCTTGAATTATTCATTATCTAAGTTTAAGGACAATGTGCATTTGTCTTTTAATATTTAATGACTAAATGGACCATGTTTGAATGCATCAGGCACATATTTCTTGTTAACAGTAATTAATGATGCATTTCACCAAAAGTCACTTTGCAGGAATAAATAATGTGCTTAAAATAAAAAAGAACAGAAATGTAAATGTTAAAATGTTAAAGTATTTTTCTGCAGTATTTTAGTGGTGATTTGAAGTTCACTAACAGCACCGTGGTGAATATTTTCTCTCAGACGGAAACGGAGTCGTAATTCCCCTAATTACATCTGAACACATCAACTCCATCATTAATCAAACTCCACATAGCGTCCCTGAACCCTGCCAGCTCATTAAATTAACCATATTATTACAAACTATGATTGGGATTATACGGCCTCCCACACCGTTGCTAAAGACGAGAATTTATGGCAAAGAGCTTCTCATCTCTCTCGTTCTGGTTTCAACAGGACACCAGAGAGATGTTCAGATGTTCTCCGTTTGTTTGCTCAGATGATGGACAGTGTCTGCTTTCATTTTCAGCTGGTTGGCAGAGTGCTAATATTTCATTAACATCATACATGTCAAGTTGTTTTGTCATTACTATTTCCGCAGTAGATTGTTGTGTTTTATTAACTGTACATACCCAGCTAACAAAAGAATGTTCTAAGAACGTTTTGCAAATGTCCCCAATAAGTTATGAAAATGTTATTTCTGAATGTTCTCTGAAGTTACTGGAAAAGAGTTTTTATATAACTCTGAGAGAACCAAAGTTATGAGAACGTTCCCTGTCAGATGGGTATTCACCGCATGAGATACAGTGTCCCACAATGCATTGTGCTCTACAGGTGTGATGAATGAAAAAAAAAAATGAAAAAAAAAGAAAAAAAAAGATTATATATATATATATATATATATATGTATGTATGTATGTATGTATGTATATGTATGTATAACTTTTTAATCTTTGCTATTGCTTCAATGCTTCAATGCAAATGAATAAGCGCGCCGTTATTTGTTGCGTAGTGACGTGCATGTTCAAGTATACTCTATATATATATATTTACTTGAACATGCATGTCACTACGCAACAAATAACGGCGCGCTTATTCATTTGCATTGAAGCAATAGCAAAGATTAAAAAGCATTTGGTTAACAGAAAAGACATTGCTATTTTCCAATGTCCTACTTGTTCTTCGTAGCCTAGGCCTACTGTATTGATCTGTCCACCTAAAACACATTTTTGGTGAAAAGGATGAGAATGAATGAGGAAGGGAGGAGATTGCTGGATGACAGGATTTTGTTTGAATAAGAAATGAATGTATGAAATCATAATTATATTATAATTAGGTTAATGTCGTCTTCTTTTTTAGTAGAAGTTCTGAATGGCCGGTAACTTAAAAATGTAGTAGCCAAATTGGCCGGTGGGTGAAAAAGTTAATTTCAAACCCTGTGTGTATATATATATATATATATTTATTCTTCCTCAGTATTTTTGTCTTGTTTTCAAATTAAAATATCTAAACATTTTTAAAATCAAAATACATTTACCTGGAATCAAAATTACAAAAACTTAATTCAAAAAAAAAAAAAAAAAAAAAAAAAAAAGATTATTGTTTGACCCCATTGGCAGATATGTGTTCTTGTTTTCAGCATAAACTCAATTTTGATAAATTGTTTTCAGAAAACAAGACTTAAAATTTTGCTTCTCAAGTTAATATATGTTGATTTACGGATGTTTAGATATTTGTACTGGAATACAAGAAGAAAAGACCCCACTCCAAAAACTAACCCTTGCTCATAAGGAACTATCATGACAAACACATCTCATTCACTCACTCATTCACACCTTGGGCCCTATCTTGCACCCAGCGCAATTGACTTTGTACACCGACGCATGTATCATTCCTATTTTGCACCCGCGCACAGCAGACTTTTCCCTCCACAGACGCACGTCGGTAAACTAGGAAATGCATTTGCGCTCCCAGGGGCGGTTCAGCGCAAAGAGGAGGCGTGTTCCGGCGCAAACGTTCCCTGGTGCTATTTTGCAGGTTTAGAAAACAATTCCGCCACTGACTAGGAAAAACCTAGACTAAAGTCAGTGGCACGTTGTGCATGTTATTCATATGCTATTTTAAGGGCGCATGCTTGGCCATAATCAATGTAGCGTGTGCACAACGCGCATGCACTTTGCTTATCTCATCTACACACAGACGCAGCAGTTCTCATTTTTAGAAAACCATACATTATTACAAGGAAAAATATTAACACACAAGGGAAATCATTGAATTGTGTCCATGAAGATGTGAAAAAATAGGCATAAATCTAGCTTACACATTTCATTTACCAAAATTTTTATACGCCTGTTTAACCGAAGCTAATTTGGGTGGGTTTGTCCCATCCCCAATGTCACTTCTCTGTCTTTTACGTCCCTGACGAGAACGTCGGTCTCCTCGGCTGTGAACCGCTCCTGGCTTGCGCCTGGCAAATCCGCCATTATAATATCAGTCCGCCATGGAACAAGCGCGCCTGCTCTTCAAGGGAATGTGAGATGTCGCTCTGATTGGTTTATTTCACGTTACGTAACCACACCTATGAATAATGAAGCTACTTCAGACCAACCCATTTTAGATTTGGAGATTTTTAGGCACAAGAGTCATTTATCCCGCCGGTATAATAGCAACAGCGGCCAAGATCCGCCCACAAAGTTACTTGCGTTTCGCGTTTGATACTTGCGTTTCAGATCGTTAAAATAGGGCCCCTTGAGTGTTTTAAGGCTTTGAAAGAAATATTTTTAGCTTGCACTCAAATATCAGACGCACACACACTCGGTGCAAACAATGTAATTAAATCTTTTGGTGGTTTTGGAGACTGTAAAATCTTGAAGCAAAGTGGTGGGCGGCTTCATTTTGACAGAAATATAAATTAAACCCGACCGCCGTGTCTCACAGACCCTCACAAAACCCAAGGTGCTTTTGAAAAAGCTGCCAGCTTCATTCATCCTGCCAAAATAAAAATGGCCTTCAACACAATCAATTATTGGTAATTATGTTCCGCTCAAACGGTTCCAGTCTTTGTCTCTGATCGGTGGCTTTGCCCGCGTTCACGTCGCCAGCTGCTCTGTTCTTCACCGCATATAAAAGGTGTTTGTCTTCCACAGAAATTTAAAGAGAAGAAAGACATGCATACTGTATATTTTAATAAGCTTATGTTTGGAAACACACATGTACAGTGTTCAGACCCATTTTAATGAACTAATGTAAATTCTGTTCTTTGTGATATTTTTATTTAACAACATTTTCTGCCAGCACTATTTCGTATTTAAAAAAAATAAATATATGCTTCTTTCACAAGAATTAATGCACACAGCTGAGTCATGTTTTCCATCATAAACCAGATGGAACCACTTCAGTGACTGATTCGGATTTATATCGTTACCTAGTCACAGTGGTAATCTGCTGTTACTAGTGCTCAAAGTGCTCATGCCTCCAAATAACACAAAACCCTGAATTTATTTAGCCATCTATCACTAGAAAATCAAATAGCTAGGAAATGTCTGTATGTCTGTCTATTGTCTACTTCTAATCTACTTCTAGCCAGACATCAAAGTTGGTCTAGACAAAATGTTATATCTAGTTTATTCTGTGTTGTTTATCTAGTTAACACTGACACGGCTGTGTGTGAGGAAGACATTGCAGCTAACTAAAAGCAATGTCATTCCTCCAGCAAAATAAACAAACAAATAAAAAAACAGATATCAAATAATAAAAATAAATAAGTAAATAACTGCTGTAATGGAATGAGGGGATATTTCTAAAGGCTGTTTGTGTGTAACTGATAGGGTTTATTATTAAGACTATCAAATCAACACAGCATGACATCAAATTAGCGCTCGAGGATCAAAAGCACAATGCAAGATGATGTTTTTACCACGCAACTCAAATTAATTGAATTTCTTAGTTCAGTGTGTTTTATTGGTCAGGCTTGTGTTTTTTTTTTTGTGTTTTTTATAGCCGTTTGAGTGTTTCCATTTCTGCGGCCACCATGAGCCACAGAGCATGAAATGAAGCGAGGCACTAAATGTGCGAAACAAACAGACGAGAATGAATGTGAGTTTGCATCTCTCAGATGAGCTTTCATCGCGTTAGATTCTGCTAATGCCGCAGTGCTTTTATATGAGAGACGCAAGGAGATGGGACGGAAATGAACGCAACACATCAGGACATCATCGACAAAACTTCCTGTTACAAACGAGTAGAAAATACATACTGTATGATGGGTCACAACCAACAGCCAGAACTCCAGTTTTGTGAAATTTTGGTCACACAGCTTTAATGGCAAAAGTTCAGTTGCAACATTCGAAGCATTCATCAGCAGTGGCATCTGTTGTCTGTCTATCAGTGCATGAGCTTTGAGTTGTTTTATGGAATTGTGCGAGTTTGGCACATGCTGTTGCTCTTCTTGAAAACGTTCCCGTTCACACATTAACTCATTTAGCTGAATGTGTTTCATGCACCTGCACGTTTGGCCATCGACTATCTGGCTTTGCTAGTAAACTCATCCATGGGTGCGTAAGGCTGTCGGGGCTTTTTTAATGCACCTGCTAATGGCTAATTATCCAAAAGTGACTCACCTTTGCTGCTGCAATTTGATTTAGTTACTGCAGCATTAAAGCGATTGATAATGTTTCTCCAGATAAACAAAAAATACATTCTAAGAACATTTTAATAACTTTCCCATTATGTTGTGAAAACATTATTTTTGAATATTCCCTGAACGTTCAAAACATGGAAAGGTTTTTATTTTGCCTGGTTATACGAACATTAAAGGAACATTTCATTGGGGAAACCTCCACAATGGATATACATCATTAGAGGATTGTGTGTTTTTTCCTAGAACGTCATGAACAAATGTCACTGACAGATCATACTTATATCAAACATTGGAACGTTGTTTGATTTGTGAACATTACCATTCACACCACCAGCAACTGAGTTATTTTTAACATGAAAATTAGTTTTTTCATACATCAATGTTTTAGTTCTAATTTTTATTAAGTTCCATTCTAAACATGTTTTATATACTGATGTTTCGCTTGCTATGCTTTCGAATTATTGGCCATATGACTTTATCTTAAAAAGCAATTGAAATGGTGTTGCATTGTGATGCAAGGCTGATGATGGTACGTTATTTTAATAAAAAGGTGTAAGAAAATGTAAATGTTATCTTGTATTTTGATTATATCTCACAAATGTTATACACAGCAGTTGAAATGTAACTATAAGATGTTCATGTCGAACTTGTTCAGAAAACTTATTTTCTTCAGTCCGCAACCGAGTTTAAGTTTAGCAAAAGAATATTTTTTTTCCAGTGTTTGTCTGACGCTCTTTATGGCCTTGTCCACACTAATACTAATGCATATTTTTATCTCCGGTTTTGCCTTCCGTCCACACTGAGATGGCCTTTTTAGCAATGGAAAAGCTTTTTGAAAATGCTCTCCAAAGTGGATACATTTGAAAATGCCATTTTCTGTGAAAAATTATGACGTAAGTTTGGTCATGTGACGCATATTGAACCCATAGATATTCATGTTTATACCGGTTTTGTGCCTGTTATGTGCTATTCACTTTCACACAGTAGCAAAAATATGTCACTTTGCACACTCTTCATATCACAGTCCTGAAAAGATGTCCTGCAGCAAAACATGATAGCAGTTGCATTTTAGACCAAACATATAATGGCGAGTGAGTGCAACCTGGATGCATCAGTAAATGGTGAGATATTTTGCTAAATAAAATGATCATGCCAGAAGAATTGCATAATAACTTGATTATGTCTTGTTCTGTCTGTGAGCATTTTAAAACGAAAACTGGATGTTTTGCATCCACACTGATAGACACTCAGTAGTTTTGAAGGAAGTTTTTCAGCATCATGACAGACATAGACTGCACTGTCTGAAAACACAGATCCAGTTTAATCACTTGCAAAATGACAGTCATTCCTAGAGATCGGATTTGAAAAAACAAATGGTGATTGAGTTCAGAGTGATAAACTTCTAAACACCTTCACCAACAGCCTAGAGTCGACTGAGTTTCTTGCAGAAGAGACGCTCCGTCCGGCAGAAGCTGAGTGTTCAGACTCGAAATCGCTGACACACAAACCACATCAGCAGCACCGAACCTCGCAATTTACGACAGACAGAGATTGAGATCATTTGTTAATTACTTCCATGGTGCTGCAGGGCTCATAATGATAAATCAACTCAATTAGATGTACAGAAGTGCAGCGTGAACTAATCAAAAACACATCTGTCCAAACGCTGGACAGCCCACCTCGCACTGACCGCAGGGGACAAAGCCTTTGCTAACACGAACCTCGTGTTTGTTTCATATTCGCTCATCTCTATCTGGCACAAAGTCATTTTCATTAACATGGTACAAAAAGGGTAGTTAAAGGTGTTTCTTTATCAAGAAATGAAAGGAGCTGATAGTTTTGGGAACAGACGTTGGCTTGTAGTTATTGATAAATATTATGATGTAAAAAGAAAAATATTTGCTCATTATTATTTTGTCATATTGAATGAGAAAAAGACAGGTTTTCAAATGATGTAAGTCAAATGGAAGTTTGGAAGCCATGGGTATAGCAGGGAAATATATATACATTTTTATTGAACATTGATGGAGCAACACATTTTGTGTACAAATAAAATAAAGTGGTTTGTTTGTTTAAAATTCTTATTAATGTATTAGGTGGCAAGCTGAGCCTTTACCCCACACATGGGGTAAAAGGCTCACCAGCATGGGGTAAAAGGCACAAAGTATTGATGCAAATACTTTAGCTAAAATAATATGTTTTTAATAATGTCTAAGTTAACAACTTGTTCAAAACAATCACTTAAGTAAAGTTTGTACTATTTTCAGTTTATTTTGATAAATAAAATAATTCATTTTTGTTCAATAAATATACTGTCATACATATTCATTTTAAAAATACAGAAGCAACATTATTTAAAGTAAAGCTTCCATCTGAATCTAACCATATCATGCCAACAAATGGAAAAGCCAGCCAGCTATTTATTATCATGGTAATTATTGTGCCTTTTGCCCCGACAGCATGGGCGATTTTCTTTTCATCATGAATTAATTGGATTGTGAAAAGTGGGCCAAGTAAATACGGTCCATTATGATTTTATATTGACTTTGTTTTACTCTTCTTAAATCTCTCTGAGGAATATTGTACTGTACAGCAGCATTCTTACGTAAGCTAATGGAGATGTAGAACGGTGTGTATTCTCAGTGCTAGACATGACCCTTTACCCAATGAAAGGCACTTGAAAGAGAAACGAAGAACTGAAGGCCCATGTCTTCGCTATGAATAGAGATTAAAATAGTGGCGAGAGCAGGTCATACATATGGATCAGTCCTGCTGCGCACCTGGCAGATCCATTAGTGATAACATCCCCTTAATTAGACACATTAGACGCAGTCAACGTTTGCTTTGATACCATTAAACCAAGAAAAAGCATTTGGGCAGCTGGAAGGCTGTATTTCTGGAATGATCTTGAAATGTTGGGCTCCTCTCGTGGCTTTATCGCTGTGATTAAAGCACTTTATGGTGACATTGAAGGTGTAGTAAAGGTACTCGTTTTGAACTCATTGTGGGAATTAGGAAGGATTGTTCACTGCCGGTAATGTCATAGCCTAGGAGATGAACATGACTAATGATGGTCGTCACAGGACACTCGATGTTGTAAACTTTAAAGCTGATGTATGTTGTGTTTTTGATGTTGCACAATCACTGGACCACAACAAAGGTTAAATTTCTCTGTGTTTATTTGGAGTATAATCAAACTGAGAAATCATTGGAAATAATGTTGGAATATATTGTTAGTTTTGTATCATTAATCATCAGCATACAGTATATGTACCATTCAAAAGTTTGGGGTAAGAAAGATGTTTTAAAACATTTTTAGTTTTTTTGTTGAAAAAAGTATTCTGTTCACCAAGTCTGCATTTATTTGATCAAAAATACACTGATCCTTCAGAAATCATTCAAATATGCTACCTGATGCTCAAGAAACATTTCTCATTATTATCAGTATTGAAAACAGTTGTTGTGCTTCATATTTTTGTGTAAACCGTGATACACTTTTTTCAGGATCCTTCAATGAATAGAAGTTCAAATAATTGAAGCAATAATTTGAAATATAAATCTTTTGAAACATTTTCTTTACTGTAATTTTTTATCAATTTAATGCATCTTTGTGTCAGGGTTATGTTGAAGTCTGTTTAGTTTCATTGTGTTTTGGTTTAGTTTTCCTTGTTCCCGTTTTGCCTGTGTTGGTCATTATTAGAATACATGGTTTCCAATTCATTTCGGCTGCACAGCTGCAGCTCTAAAAGAAAATATTGTCATTGTTCAGCTGAAGTCAGTTCAGTGTTGATTCAGTTCCGTTGTAAAGATCATCAATTATTAAATTAGTTAATATCATCTATAAGCAGTTCTGCAAAAAAAAAAACGGTGATGTCATCATCCAGCTCAGTTCAGTTCTCATCCAATAGTGTTAGTGCAGTCAAATCAATAATATTGTTGAATATTAAGGGCCACACACCATGACATCTTGCTGAATAAAAGTAATTTCTTTCAATTGTTTCTTTAAAAACAAACTTTACTAACTTACAAATATATGAAGAATGTGGAAGATATAAAGAAAATGTGGAAATATAAGGGTGTTGCGTTCTGTTGAAGTTGATGGATTAGATCATACTAAGTGAACAGAGTAACTCAGAGTGTGTAGTGTGGAGTTGATAGATGTAAATTGTGTAAATAATTGTTTAACAAAATATTAAAAGCCATCTGTCCGTTTGTGGTCTGTTGCTCTACAGCAGGCTGTGAGGGTTATTTGATAGACTCGAGAGAGCTGCTGCTACTGAAGCTGGATTGTTTTGGAAAAGCTGCCCGGCATTGTGGGTAATGAGCTGGCAGAGTGGAGAGATCAGAGGTCGACACTCAGCAAGCAGGAGATAACATGACATAAAAGAAACACACACACAATCTCACACCTTCTCCGAAGGTTCATTCTGCAGTTTGTACATCTGAGAGTGTGACGCACAGGCACAAAACAACAGGTCACAACAACAGTACAAAACACACATGAGTGACTGAATTCATTACACAGTCGCTGCACATTTGCAAAATCATTTCAGTGCAAAAACCTGCCTCTTACGTATATGTGCACAGTGCTTTAATAGTGATGCACCGTTAGTATTTAAGTTATTGTCATTGTTTTCTTTTAGTTTTCTTTCTATGTAAAATAATAACGGTGCCTTATTAACAGAACGCAGCACTGTTTGCCTGGTGCAGTTAGGAAAGCAAAAGAAAAACTGAATTTCAATAAAAATTCTTTGTGCTTTTTAATTGATCATGGAAGCAGTAATGTATCTAATGATTACGGTCATCATTTCTTTTCAAGTAGTTCTGTGGTGTAGCAAATGACAAAGTACACTTAATAAATATGAGTTTGTAAAAACAGCATGTATAATAATAATAATGATGAAGAAATCAGCCACATTTGTCACACTGCATGTCAGCTTTCCAACAGCATCTCATGCCCAAGAAAACAAATTTATATTGTCATTTTTATTTATTTATTACCACTGATGGGATAAAATAACAGAAACAAATATAATTTAATGTTGCCAGTTCTGAATTAGCATGAGTTATTGATGAAAACACGGAATATTACATTTCCCTTGAAGCAGCAAAACATATTAGACTTCCTCGAAAATAGCAAAATAAATATATCCACAAGGAACAGTGACAGCGTGCATGAACAGACGAGTGTGTCTGGTTTTTGGGCAGGTATAATATTCTCCTAAACGACTTTCATCCATGTGGTTTAGGTCGGGCCATCTGCACCAGGCAATGATAAATAGTTCAGTTGAAAGCAGGGCATTATGGGTAAATGCATGAGCTGTAAGACAGGCCAGTTCAGCTAAATCTAAATCAAATCTGGAACAAACTAAAACGGCTTTAAAAAGGCTTGGTTACATTTTATTTTAAGGTGTCCTTGTTACAGTGTAATTATACAATTAAGTAGGAGTAATATTAATTAACAACATGTACTTACTATATGATTATGGTTTGGTTTAGGGTTAGTTGCTTGTAATTATGCACAATTTACTTTATTACTGTAGTAAGAACATGTATGTATATATACATATATACATACATACATACATACATACATACATACATACATACATACATGTATGTATGTATGTATTATATATATATATATATATATATATATATATATATATATATATATATATATAATATTATATTATATATATATATATTAGAGGTGGGCATAGATTAATTTTTTTAATCTAGATTAATCTAGATTAATTTTGAAATTAATCTAGATTAATCTAGATTAAAATGGCTCATTTGAATTCTGCCGAAGGCATTCAGAATATGTGTGCTACCCAAATAATGACTATAAAAGTAAGTCTTTGAGAACGGGTTTCTCAAGCCAGGTGGCGCATTAGACCAGGGGCTCATCTCCTGTTTCCAAAATGCATCACAAACTGCTTGAGAAAGCTGTTCTACTCATAGACTGTAAAAGGTTACCACTGTACTGTTACCGTCCGTAGGCAACATTAGGTAGGCCTATGTTATTATCAACTACTATAGGCTATCAATTAGGGATGGGCGATATGGCCTAAAATCTATATTGTGATATACATTGCAGCCTCTTGCGATAACGATATACAGTATATTATAATAAAACCATTTCAGAACAGATTACACAGACCCATGCAAAACAACTGCTAAATGTATTTTTTTTTAAAGGGTGTATGTAGTTTTGAGAACATATATTGTGCAAAACTAAGTATACAACATAATTTTGCAGATAAATAAAATTTAAGTAGGCTACACTAGCTGCAGAGACTTAAGTAGGTCTAATGTTTATTATGGCTTGGAGCTTATGAAACCCCAAATTTAAAATTAGAATATTGTCTAACTGATGTCTTGATGTCTTTTCAGTTAAAAAGAAACACAACAACGATTCTTAAAATCGAGATTATGTGCTACACCACTAAGATATATTGGAATGGGAATAATACGTTTTGAATCACGAATCATGTTTCGTTTTGAATTTGAGGTGGTCGAACGGATTAGTCGTGTGTTAACTTACCGAACTGTTACCACACACTCTGTATATAGTTTGCTGCTGCTCGTCTGACGGCTTAAACCCGAACCAAGTCCAAATAATGGATGTTGCACCGATCTTTTTCACCAGCTTTCACTTTCAGCCGTGTTTACTTAAGATGACGACGAATATGCGTTGCAGCCGGGTTTACCTCGCGGCCGCGGGTAGATTGCGTCATCATAGCTTGTGTAGTATAGAGCCATCTCCCAACCCAACTTGGAGAATAGATTAACGGCGATATTTTTTTTATCGCGCGATAAGAGTCTCGCGTTAACGCAGCACGTTAACGCCGATAACGGCCCACCACTAATATATATATTATATATATATAGGGCTTAAAATGAACTTTATTGCTCACCAGACACTGTGGCTAGTGGTTTTCCAAAGTTACTAGCCACTCAGCATTTTTACTGGCCACAATTTTGACAACGATACCATGGGGAAAAACTGCAATATAGATATTTTTTTATTTAAATAACAGATATAAACCAAACAGAGGTGACAGAACCCTGACATTAATATTATATCATAATTTGACAGCCAGTATATTAGGCTGCTGTCGCTTTAAAACCTGACGCATGGACCCATTATACTGTTTTATATAGCCAATATACTTGGCTTTATGTGCGCGCACTTTGGGTGTGAGCACAAAATCTGCTGGAATTAGTCAAATGATGCGCAATACGCGCAATCCTACGCCGAGATTCAAGCCCTATAACACCAACAATATTCATCCTGTGTAGCAAAACCCCAGCCAGACAATGGTGAAGCATACTGATATTTCAAAAAGCTTTTATTTTCTTACACCCTTTTCTTCTTGAAACACCGTAAGAGCTACAGGACAGATAAATAACATAAAATTAGCTCTTACGAACCCAAACATTAGCCGAAGGCCACATTAAACAATATATTGTATATATATATAACAATATATAACAACATTACAAATAGCCATTTATAAAACCCTTTTTATGACGTTACCTCAATCAGTATTAACAATGCTGAAAAACTTATGTTAACATAACTTCACAAGTGATACACATTTAAACACTTTTTCAAGTCGAATAAATTAACCCACATATTAATGCACATAAACATTAAACAAACTAAACACAATACCTTGTTCCCGTTCCAGCTAGGTGCTTAATTATCCCCTCCTTTTCTTTAGAACTTTACGATTTCTGAGTGTTTTAGAGCGACATGAGATTTTTCCTCCTTTCTTCCGTGTGTGCGTCTCACTAACCAGTCCCACTTTCTAGATGCGAAATTAACGTTCCACTATAGAGGCGGAAATAAAGGACTCATTACATTAACAGAGGAGACTAATAAAATAAAGTTCAAAAGTAATTATTACTTATTTACTCTTTCCTTAGAGTTAGTTACATCCTGAGCAAAATGAAATTGTGTGTGAGGGGAGGCGGGTTTGTGTATTAACTCTCTGTCGGAGAGATGCAAGAGCGAGAAAGCACAATTGGAAGCATTGCAGATAATTCAGTATCGAAATGTATCGAAAAATATTATAAAATTCAACCCGCCAGAGTAGCTAGTAGGAGTGACTGCGTTACACGCCACTGCTGAAATCTGCCTTTTGGCAGGTGTTAATGTCAAGCCACAAAATATATATATCGTCACTGTCGGGCGGAATCCTCGCATCTCCAAAACCATAATTTTTCAGGAAATTAAAAAACTGCATATTTTTTTAGTTATTAAACATTGTATCGTTAAAGTTGGTATTATACCTTATATTGCTATCATATACTGTTGTGTACCAACATTAACACAACATTTCCCCAAAATCATGTTTAATCGGAGATACAAGATTTATGACTTGGGAGCAGGGAGATACGAGGTTACACTGTCATTAGCCCCTTTCACATAGCGCGGGAAATTGCTGGGAAATTGCCAGAACGCCTTCTGTGTGAACACAAACACGACCCGGTTGGATCGATGCCGTGTTCAGTCCCGGAACGCGCGCTGTGTGAACAAAAGCCATAATCAATGCCGTGTCGTAATGATGACGCTGAAGCCGGGATCGTTCGCCAGCTAGTGAAACGGTACGTAATGCGCTAGTTTATGATCGAATCAGAGAGAAAAAATGCACAAGCGTTATAAGCAAACTTAAGACGCTGCTGAGACATTACATGTCACATCGATGTCACATGTCTTTACAGGATTTTTATGGGTTGTGTGTGAACGCACTAATCTGATTCCGGAAAATCACTGACAGTGTGAATGAACCAAAATCAAACGAACCCGGGTCAAATCCCGGGTCACTTTATCCGTGTATTTTCCGGAATCTCTGTGTGAAAAGGGCTATAGATAAGAATGGAACGTACACAGACGTTGCTGCTGCCAGCAGTGTTCATCAAAGTCTGTGGTCGCGTTGAGCCTTTTGACAAGAGAAAAGGCTTTAAGAGCTAATCAAAGCTAATGATTGTGGTTACATACATCTTCCTTATTTTAAACGTTCAAGAGATATGAGTGATGCAATACCAAAATACTAGGCTGTCTAAAATAGGCGGAAATTAATCTGCACGCAAAGTAGGCGGTCGCGTTGAGCCTTTTGACAAGAGAAAAGGCTTCAATAGTTAACCAAAGCTAACCACTGTGGTTACATACATCTTCCTAAACTCAATTTTAAAGGTTTAAGAGCAATGAGTGATGCAATACAAAAAACTATGAGCTGATTAGGCTGTCTAATAGGCGGAAATTAGCCCCTATCTGCACGCAAACTTACCTTCGTAGCTCACAGGCTTCCTTCTGCACCAAAGCATTACAGCTATCGATTTTTAACAAACCAGGCCTACTCAAATGTATCTAACCTTACTATTTTAACTCGTTATTGTCTTGAAAACAGACCGAGTTATTTAAAAGATAGGCTTACTCGGCGCCAGTAGACAGCCCTTTTTTCTCCCATAAATAAAAACCTTGCTACTTGGGGTATTTTACATGCACAGTGCCATGAGAGACATAGTTTAGAAGTAGGCCTAACAGCTGAACTTCGAGTCAGTAAAATAATAATAAAAACAATAATATAATGGTGGTATCCAAAACATTCAATTTATTTCAAGTATTATATTAGATACATTTTAAAACCTCAATGCACATGTATAATAAGCCTAGTAATAATAAGCCTAGTAATAAGTAGATATTTAAAATACATCAATAACTGATATCATATTTTAACACAGATAAAATCATAGTTAAGGCTTGCTTTACTTAGCCCATCACTGAGTGTATTTGTGTTTGTGAGTAGCGTGAGCCCTTGTCTGTATGCATGTATCTGTGAGGCTCTGTGTGTGTTACATTACCATCATATTGACTGTGTTAATACTGCATCCTATATTCAGCTAGTGAAGCAAATTGTCGTAAAAGCTGTGAAAGTCCTTTGGGATGACTTCCTTTAAGTCTTGGAGGTGTTTGACACAGACATGATTGCTAAAAAAAAAAAAAAAAAAAAAAAAAAAGAATAAAGGTCAAATGATCGTTTCCCTAAGTTATACGGGATGTTTATGTGCTAATGAGGCAAGAAGCCAGCTAGCTTGCTTAAAGTGATGAACATGATGGCAAAGGCATCTACTTGTTGAACATGACGGCATGCCTTGACATTGTAAGCTACAGTCCTGACATAGTACATTAAATGATTAAGTTGTTCCTCAGACAAGCGCCAGAACTAGCCGGCCCACGAAAATCAAGTTAGCTATCTCACCAAACATGACGACAAAACCAATGCATAGTTGCTAACTAAGTCAGCGGCAGGCAATTTTTGTGCTTTAAATTCATTATCCTCGTCAGAAACAAAACCATGGAAGATTTAAATCAACAAGATAGCTACCATCCAATGCTAGACCTAGCAGAAAGAAAAATCTAGCATCCTCCGAAACGATACATTACACATTAGCACTACCATTACTTCAAGATCGAGATAAAACTGCTATATAATATATAAATTGTTATTATAGAATTCATATAACTGAATCATGAATAATCAGTGTTTTGAGGGCATTTACCTCTTATAGATTTCTGTTGCGACTTTCAATCTTGAGCAGACAAAATGCCGCGAAGCTTTACTAGAAGAGGTGGAGTTACGAGGCTTCTCAGACAACTGAAGTGTCCAATGAAGTTAAGAGATTTGCTCTCAAGCTATTTTCCACACTTTAGATTGGTTAATAATTTGTAAAAATAACAGACCCATGTGGGGACTGACCAATAGCATCGATTTGTGAAAAAATATGAAATTGACAAAATTTGGACATAGGAAGTTTCGGGCGACGATATTGACTACACCAATTTTTTCTTCTGATCTAAACTTCTGATCTAGTGTAACATCACATCGACCGGGGGTTTATAATGGTATTGATTAGTAGAGATATGAAAAATCTGAAATCTTTTTAATTCAACATTAAGGGCCCTATCTTTCATCCGGCGCAATGCAGCACCAAGCGCGACGCAAGTGTTTTTTGCTAGATTCAGTCCGACGCAGTTATCATTTTCATTTGTGTGCCCATGTGTGCTGGTCTGAAAACGAGGTGTGTTCTGGCGCATTGTTGGCACGTTGCTATTTTGAGGCAACAGAAATAGACTGTGCCATTGACCAACTGAAACCTAGTCTAAAGTCAATGGCACAATATTATTATTTTTTTGGTATTTAAAGAGGCGTTAGTAATGTGCGCCTATAGTCCACAACGCACGTACACTCTGCTTATTAAACAAACATACACGTACAGCAGCACACAAACATGCCAAATATTTAAAATAAAAGGATTACAATGTAAAAGATTATTATTGTGTACATAAAGATATGGTGGAATCCGGCTTGTCCCGTAGATGGTCTGCTTGCACACTTTTACCTCGCGCACGAGCAGTTCCGTTTGCGCTCTGGAGACGGCTTCGGTCTTTCCACAATCAAATTCAGTCATGTAAATAGCAAATCTTAAATCTGACATTTAAAGGGAATGGGAGATGAGACTCTGATTGGTTTAATGCACGTAAATCTCAAAACACACCCATTACTCATTAAGAGAATAGGGACAACCTTTTTAGACCATGCGCCTGGCGCGCCAACCATTTTTCCCGTCGTTAAACTAGTAAAAGTGGATTCGGACCCGCCCTAAGTGAACTTGCGCTCTGCGCTTTAGACCATGCGCTTAGATCGTTAAAATAGGGCCCAGAATCTTCATTAAGGGACATTAAAGCTTTTGTCTGTAATTTAATTTCATAAGGTTTGCTAGCTGTCTACTGTTCCAGGCTGCCACAATGAGGATTGCGAGTATATTGTTTACATACGTGACCAGCTAATTGCTATAGTTTGTCTGAATTAACTCAGAGGTGAGAGGCCATCAGTCCTGGAATGGAGGAAGAAATGGCAAGACTGTAATATTTACTATGGAGGGCAAATGTTGGGAGAACTGGTTAGGCAGTGTAGAGAGCACAGTATCAATGCTTCCCTGAGACATGGCTGCTGGAACATATCCGTGTGACTAACACTATAATCACAGAAAGCCAGAAGAAAGCAAGATGAATTCTGAAATTATTAATAATAGGAACTGTTTGTGAAGACCAAACATTGAAATGCTTGCTACTGAAGCACATCCTTTTTATCTGCCTTTAGAGATTACGTTCTGCACCTTTGTGGCTGTTTACTTTTCACTTACGGCAGGATGCACCTTGTGATGTTATGCATGCAGCCAATCTCTTTTGTAACTAATGTAAGGGAACTTTAAATCCTTCTCTTTCAACCACTCTCCAGCATAAACCAGCATGAATTCCATGTTGGTCCAGGCTGATTTATGCTGGTTAGAGCAGGTCTAGTGCTGGTCTAGCTGGTGGGCCAGCATTATTCATGCTGTTCTCAAGCAAAACTGAGCTGGTGTAGCTGGTCTACCAGCACTCCCAATCCCTGTGCTGGTGACCAGCAAACAAGCAATCACCATTCCTTGGTAACCAGCAACATGCAACATTCAAAACATATATTATGCTGGTGACCAGCAATTCTGGATTTTTCAGCAGGGACAGCCTTGTTCAGTTTGCGTCATTCTGCAAGCCTCTATTCAACATCATTCTGTGACAATAGCTGTGTTTCCACTGCCAGGTCAAAAGCAAGTGTGCTAGTGTGTGACCCATCTCCACTGTCACTTCTGGGGCTTTCTCTGGCCTTCTCTGGGCTTCCTTGGAGGGGGTGGACTTAACCAATAAGAGAAGTAAGCGGCCCATCCAGGGAATCAGGGGGCTCCATCAAATACCCAGAAGCCTGTATAGATCAAATATAACCTATTAATGTTCTATCATATTAACAGGGCCCCCAATTACAGTGGATCATTCCATTAGTACTGTGAGCAGAAAGTTTAGAGTGACAGCGAGCGTGATCTTATTAGTAGAGCTTTGCTTATAAAAATACATTTCTTTAGCTCTGACTTATCTAAATGTTTTAATTATCTGAAATGTTTCATACCATTGACATTACCTGATTAGTGTAATTAATTAAAATATGTACAAAAATCAAATAAAAAATTAATTCAAGGACATGCATTTTTTGTATGAGTGGAGCAAGAACATAATGGGCCCTATTTTAATAATCTAAGCTCATGGTCTAAAGCGCAGAGCGCAAGTTCACTTAGGGCGTGTCTGAATCCACTTTTGCTAGTTTAACGACGGGAAAAATGGTCGGCGCACCAGACGCATGGTCTAAAAGGGTTGTCCCTATTCTCTTTAATGAGTAATTGGTGTGTTTTGGGATTTACGTGCGTTAAACCAATCAGAGTCTCATCTCCCATTCCCTTTAAATGCCAGTTGCGCTCGCGCCATGGCGGATTCGCTATTTACATGGCGGAATTTGATAGTGGAAAGACCGAACGTGTCTCAAGAGCACAAACGGATCTGCTCGTGGGGTGCGCGAGGTAAAAGTGCGCAAGCAGACCATCTACGGGATAAGCCGGATTCCACCATATACACAATAATAATCTTTTACATTGTAATCCTTTTATTTTAAATATTTGGCATTTTTGTGTGTTGCTGTGCGTCCCTGTGTGTTTAATAAGCAGAGTGTACGCGTGTTGTGGACCCGCCTATATATAAAAAATATTGCGCCATTGACTTTAGACCAGGTTTCAGTTTGTCAATGGTTTGTCAATTTCTGTTGCCTCAAAATAGCAATGTGCCAACAATGCGCCAGAACACACCTCGTTTTCAGACCAGCACGCCCATGGGCGCACAAATGGGTGCACAAATGGGCGTAAATGCATTTGCTATTTAAACAATGTGGCGCAGGACGTGAAAATGATAACTGTGTCGGACGGAAACTAGCAAAAAACACTGGCATCGTGCTTGACGCTGCATTGCGCCGTGTGTAAGATAGGGCCCAATGTATGTGTTTAAAATTCATGTGAACAGTTCAGTTGAATGATAAAGTTTGCCATCTTTAACTTAATGCTGTTAAACTGAATGCAGGAAGTAAATAGTTTGCTGAAATAACCACAACATTAACAACAACACTGAAATAAGAGCGTGTGGTTTATCTGTCGATCAGCTGCGCATGAAAGTTGCATTCATTACTGTAGCAAGTAGCAGTAACAGTATTGTAACAGTATGCATAGATATATACACTAGATGTCGCCTTGTCTACGGCAGTTCATTGGAACGAATGTCTTTAAGGCGACATCTAGTGTATATATCTATGCACCAGTCTGCGTACACGTCACACACCAGGATGCGCGCGCGCCCTCAGATCACTCGGACATGGCTGTGTATAAGAGCTAACAACGATATAAATACTGTTCGTTTTCTCACACAAAGTCTCACTTAGGCCATCAATGTGTACTTACGATGGGGAATTGTTTAATTTGGACGATGGAGAATTGTTTTAATTTGGACTCTGTGCATGCTCTTTGAGACCGTGACCATAGACCTGCATTATATGACTGACAGACAAAAACGGTTTGACCTAAAAATATCAAAATTGAAACTACTGCGGAAAAAAAAGACACCTACATCTTGGATGCCCTTGAGGTAAGCTAAAACATACCAACATTTAATTTCAAAGTGAACTATCCCTTTAAAACCGGAGCAAAGAACAACACTCGAAGCATACGTCATCTCCTTCATCGATCTGATTGGTTTTATGACTATCCAATTGCGCCCAGAGGAATTTGAGCTACGTCGGTTGGTGACGCCCCTTTGGAAATGATTTGTCTACATAGCTTCTCCAGACCCTATACTCAGTTTCAACTGAGAAGGGTCTGGTTTTAACCAGGCTATGAGGAGCATGTTCTGAAGCAGCAACCTCTATCTATCTACAGTATCTATCTATCTATCTATCTATCTATCTATCTATCTATCTATCTAGCCGCGTTTCCACCGCAGGAACTTTCCCCAGGAACTAGGAACTTTGGGCTGGTACTCGATGTGTTTACACCGCAGGAACCAGGGTCTAAATGAAGTTCCGGGTAAATATTTCCCCCTCCGATAGTCCCTGCTCATGAGGTAGTACTTTTTCAAAGTTCAGGAACTTTCAGGGGTGGGACTTGTGCGCTGCACAAGCTGATTGGTTGTGTTCACGCCGCATTTTGGTTGGATGACTCCACGCAGCATTTATTTATTTTTAACCTCCCTTTTTAAAAAATCTATTGCGGTTCGTGTCGTGGCTTCATGCAGTAAGAGTTGTCTGTCTGCAAATATGGAATTTAATAAAAAAAAACTGGTGGACTGGCGACGAGTTTCAGGCTTTATTAAGGGAATTTGTGGAAGAGGAAACTTTCTGCGCGTTCGTCCCAGCCATCTGACGGTCAATGTCCGCAATAGCTGATAACATACAAATTTTATATCTAACGTTAGCATTACGAGCTTACTGAACACGCTTTATCAGTGCTCGTCTCTTTTCTGCCACAGCTTTTATTATTAAGTCATTATGTTTACACATTGTCATCTATTGCAAGGCACTCCAAACCATGTTACAAATTTACTATAACAGGATTGAAATAGCGCTTTGAGGTTAGTAATAAACAACTATTTACAAGACTATTCACTATTTATGATTGATAGACGGGGTTAAGGCTTTTTTTTAAGCGTATTTGCGAAAGAGGAAATTTTTGCGCGTTCGTCCCAGGCATCTCACAATAACTGATAACATACGTTGTCTAATTTTATACGCATACGAGCTTTCTGAACACGCTTTAGTATCAGTGCTCGTCTATTTTGTTTTGTTAATTATTTCGTTAGTAAACCAATACATAACTGCAGCACAGTTTGAATCTCCTCCATACTTATTATAAATGTGGCGCTCAAAACTGATTACTGTCCGTCGCAGACTGGGAGGAGCAGTTGCGCGCAGTTTACCTTCCCGGTACTTTAGACCGCGGTGTAAACGCAGAAAGCAACCGGTCTGGGGCAAAAAAAGTTCCTGGGAAAAAAGTTCCTGGGACAAATTGTTCCGGGTAATTTCGGTGGAAACGCGGCTTATGTCTGTCTGTCTGTTCTATTTTTAATTGTGCTCAGCCAGCAGGAAAATGTCTGTTCTCTCTCCTGATCTGCCATTCGTGGAAGGGCCCGGTCGACTCTGTTCTGCTCCAGAAATCCATTAGAATCCATTAGAATCTCTGTCTCAGCACATTGATGCCAGACGAATGAACCGATCACCATAAAAATGTCACTGAGAAAAACACAGGCCTTGTGTTATTTGCATGCGTTTGGAGCACAGGACAGGATTTATGGAAAGGTCAGCTGCTGAAGGTGAAGGTTTACGAACTGTAAAGGGACGCTTGGTGCTGTTATCACCACGGCGGCAGAGAGAATGATGTTCGTTCTATCTATCTATCTATCTATCTATCTATCTATCTATCTATCTATCTATCTATCTCTTTCTGAACATATTAAAATGTATCTATGTACAACTTTTGTGACATGCTGTTGATTACCACAGAGAATTATATTGGCTTGTGTCTCAGTCTGTGAAAAGAACAGAAAAGTTGCAATGGAAATGAAAAAGGCAATTGTGCCAAAGGGTTTAAAAGCAAAACTGTAAGGCTTGTATTTTTAGCATGGTTTGGTCTATAGCCATTATAATTAGCTTTATATAAAATCAATACAAGTCTATGATATGCCCTGATTTAGACAAGTTAGCAGTTGTGTCTTTTACTGTGTGTGTGTGTGTGTGTGTGTGTGTGTGTGTGTGTGTGTGTGTGTGTGTGTGTGTGTGTGTGTGTGTGTGTGTGTGTGTGTGTGTGTGTGTGTGTGTGTGTGTGTGTGCGTGCGTGTTCTGTCCCCCTGTTTTCTCTGCTGTGTGTAAGCCATTATGCTCCTCTCTCCTGAGAGTGCCACCTAATCAACTCTATTCTGATGCCACAATGAGACACTGATTCTCACGCCTGATACTGAAACACACAGTGTGATAAAGCTAGTGCTTGCATGCTGCCCATGTTTGTGTTTCATCAGTAGGATATGTATTCATGTTCTGAGCCAATAGGTGCCAAAAAGCCAGAGATAATTACATATTATTATTATTCATTTTTGAGGTGTTTACAAAGTCAAGCATCAGTATTACTATTGCTAATAGTGATTTGACCACTAAGTAAACACCGTCACATCACAGAGACACTTTTTCACACCAGACAGGAAGAAAACCCCTAGAAACCACCATGAAGACGTGAACCATCATGTACACGTGTTTTGCAAACACAATCAACATTTTCTTCAGAAAAATGTTGTTATTATTGTTCATGGAAAGACTTCAACCCCCCTAAACCTACTGCATAGTGTGTGTGTGTGTGTGTGTGTGTGTGTGTGTGTGTGTGTGTGTGTGTGTGTGTGTGTGTGTGTGTGTGTGTGTGTGTGTGTGTGTGTGTGTGTGTGTGTGTGTGTGTGTGTGTGTGTGTGTGTGTAGATAAACAGCACACTAGAACCTCAAACCCAATGAGACGTGCAGAAACACACATCTACTCCACAGGAGCAATGTTTGCACGCGATTGCATCAGTGACAATGATCAGACAAAATATAACCCCACAACAAAACTGAGTCTAAAACAATAATAAAAGAGACAAAACCCAGTTCAACGAGAGAGACAGAAGGCTTTATGAAGAGGAGGAGAAACTGAATTTGGAGAACATTAGGAAAGGACTGATATTGCAGCCCCTGACAGACTTCACAGATGGCACAAGGAACGGCACAAGGAACGGCACAGGAATGGCACACAAACGCGGCTCAATGCCGTGCTCAGTTTTTCCATGCATTTACACAAGTGAGGATGATGACTGGAGAAAGACTAGCCTTCTTAAATCTCTGTCCAGGAATGAGAAAATCAAATGACACACACCAGATAAAGATGACGGACAAGTGAAGCAACATACTATCAGTGTGATCATACTGCCACCTGCTGGAGACTAGTGGTGCTGTAGAACACTCAATGAACAGAAATTGTTCACCCAAATGTGAAATTCTGTCATGATCATTTACTCACCTGCAGGACTATCAGTTTGCCCAAGCAGATCATTTTCATACAGTTACATAACACTAAGACTACTACATGACTCTAGTCCATAGGGATCATGTGCTACATATAATCATTATGTAGAAGACAATTTTACATCATTATTTGTTTGATAATCTTGCCTTAAAAATCTTGCTTGACAAATGTTGTTCATTCACTTTCAGTGTGTGGAAAAGAGCAGTGTGAACACTCTGATAAATAACTGCGGTTGTGTTTTCTCTGCGGTTGTGTTGAGGAAGAAAGTCTTACGGGTTTGAAACAACATGATGGTGAATAAATGATGACAGTATCATTACATTTTGTTGAAATGGTCTTTTAATGAACACAACTGGTTTTCCTCTAATACCAAGTCACCTTTGTCACCTTTGTAACTTTTGAAACATGCATCTTCTGTAAGTCTGTGAAAATAGGTTGGGGTGAATAGTTGTTAAAAAACAAGGGTAAAAAATGGCTTTTTTAAATGCATTTGTATTGCATTTATAATTGGGCCATTGAAATATATCTTAAAAAAAACAAAACAAAAAACAGCTTTAATCTAATCTTTTCTTTTTTTTAAATATATTGAAAAATCTGATTTCATACTTATATCATAAAACAGACAGAAAGGGCTTAGTCATAATAAATTTAATAGTCAAAAATTTGTAAGCATGATTTTTATTATTTTATTTTTTTATCCAGGAACAGGACTGGGCACCCCTGTTGTACAATGTACACTGAAACTACATCTAAAGCATTGGGGTTGTATGCTAGATTGTTGTCATGTTGTTTTACCAGTTATCATCTCAGTATTCTATTACATTTTGCTTTAGAAATCTAGTTCATCTGGATCTTCCCAACATAAAAATGCACATACAGCACATGGCATGAGTGGTGTATACAGAGTGTATTTTGTGGTATTACACTGACATCTGCTGGTGGAGCTCATGATGACAGCTGCAATACAAAACTATCCCAATGAATGGCATTATTTTCATTGTCAATTTCAAAGCATGACAGTTTTTATTTTATTTTTTTACAATCACAAGGACACATTTCTCAATACTTAGGTCACTTTATAAAAACTCTTCACACAGTTCTCCAAACCAACTTTCATCTTGGCACATCAGTTAAAATGCACTAAATCTACCAAAACACTTACATGTCTCAAATCAACTCATTCTTTCAGAACACTAGCAAAGGTACTCTACCAACAAACACACGTTGTCACTCATAAACAACAAACATAACAACAGGAAACATTATACAATGCTTTCTATTGTAAAATATCTTTACAAAACAAGAATGACACTCTATACTGCTTATAATTCACTGCAGAATATGTTACATCGTTCAAGTTTACATTACATGCCAAAATTATTCCTAAGTTTTCCCCTTTTGTATAGATGGTAATGAAATTGAAAGACTAACACATGTGTATGTGTTCAGCTACATCGAATTGTTTTGATATAATTTTTTTTTTTTTTTTTTTTTAGGTTCAGAATATATATTAATATGGTATTACTGTTGAAATGTAGCAAATTTCTGTCTTATTCATTTGTGTATTATGGTAGGGTTTTAACTTAAGTTTAATAGTTTTTGAAAAGAGTAAACACGCAAATTGGCCTGTAAGAGAGTTTTGGTGGTGTTTGTGTCTAAGTGAAAAAATGATTCATGTCATTTGAAAGATGTATTCATTTGACTGCATTTTGTGCCAAAGCAATGATAAATGATCGACAGTTTAGGCCATAGACTGATGTTGTGATCACTGTGTGAAACGTTTTGAAAAAGTGACCCAAGTGTTGAGAAATGTGTACTAGCGATTGTAAAACTGCAATCTTTCAATTTTGTTACCATCTATACAAAAGGGCACAACCTTTAAAGAAAATGGCATAACCTAATGTAAACATGGACCATGTAACATATACTGCAGTGAATTCTGAACAGTAGACAGTGTTATTCTTTTATTATAAATAATTTTTACAAAAGAAAACACTGTATAATGCTACCTGTTGTATTATGAGTGACAAAGTGTGTTTGTTGGTTGACAACCTTTGCTAGTGTTCTGGAAGAATGAGTTCATTTGAGACATGTAAGTGTTTTGATAGATTTAGTGCATTTTAACTGCTGTGCCAAGTTGAAAGTTGGTTAGGAGAACTGTGTGAAGAGTTTTGAAAAAGTGACCTTATTATTGAGAAATGTGTAGCAAAAAAATAAAATAAAAAAATAAAAATAAACTGTAACGTTGAGCTCTTTGTTCACTAAAAATGGCCTGTCTTTCATTCTACAGATGGAAGAGCTGAATATACCTGAATGATCTCTCTTTATTAAATTTAAATCAAAATGAAAGTAATATGTACTATTAATGAAAATATAAAAATGCATACATTTCTATGTGAGAGTTAAGGCAAAAGAGCAAAGCTCATTAGCTTTATAACATTATTAATGGCGTTATATTTAATGTGAAAGGCTTACACTGGAGTTGAGGGTCATGAAAGAGCAAATATCATTAGCTCAATATGAAAAATGTCTGTGTGTGTGTAGGTTTACATTATATTACAAATGTCCCCATAAACAAGGATAGTAAAACCTGAGATCACCTACACAAGGGAAATTGATAAACATGCTAAATAATGTTTTTGAAAATATAAAAATGCTGAAAGTTTTCTGTGATCATTCTCATTCACAGTTCCATGCTGGTAGAATGATCTCCCTACCCTCATCCGAAATGCAGAATCCCAGACAACTTCCAAAAGACAACGTCTCGGTTACATATGTAACCCTCGTTCCCTGAAGTAGGGAACGGAGACGTAGTCGACGGATTGGGATCACGCTAGGGAGCCTGTCATCTTCAAGTATTGTAAAAACTAGCCAATGTACATTGGTGTGTGAGATTTGCATCTCACGTGGAAATGTTCTACCGTGGAAACACACATATGGACACAAGTGGTACACTAAGCTTACAAGTGGTAGGCCTAGCATCGGACGCTCCGCCACGTCCATGCCGAAGGGGTTGTGGAGGAACTCACAGGGTTCTAATAAGAAGAACTCAACTGGAGCAAGAATGGCGCACGTATCCAGTCCATAGGAGGGGAATGGCGCAGCAAGCCGACACATCGAGCGTGCTTACTGTGTTAACTGGCTTCTACGTGAAGAGAGCACATGGGAAGCAATTGGCTCGACACGTAAGCTATAAAATCTACATGTTAGGTGTCACCCAGTCCACAGCTCTACATACATCTGTCAGCGAGGCACCCTGTGCCAACGCCCAGGAACGCCCAGCTTACAGTCCCGGGGGACAAGGTGCATTTTGGGATTCATATGCCAAGATGATGGCATCCACTATCCAGTGGGCCAACCTCTGCTTGGAGACAGCCTTTCCCTTCTGCTGGCCTCCGTAACAGATGAAGAGCTGATTTGAGGACCTGAGGCTTTGCATTATGTCCACATATATACGCAAAGAGCGGACGGGACAAAAGCCATGGCTGGGTCTGCCTCCTCCAGGGACAGCGCTTGCAGGTTCACCACCTGGTCCCGAAAGGGAGTGGTAGGAACCTTGGGCACATATCCAGGCCGGGGTCTCAGGATAACGTGAGAGTAAGCTGGCCCGAATTCCAGGCACGATTTGTCGACCGAAAATGCATGCAGGTCCCCTACCCTCTTGATGGAAGCCAATGCAAGCAGGAGAACTGTCTTTAACGACATAATTTTTAACTCGACTGACTGCAGAGGCTCAAATGGAGGTCTCTGAAGTGCGGTCAGCACCAGAGATAAGTCCCAAGAGGGTATGGAGGGGTCTCCTCGCTCCCCTAAGGAACCTGACGACCAGGTCGTGCCTTCCCACGGATTTCCCATCCACTGCATCGTGATGTGCGGCAATAGAGGCTACAAACACTTCTCTGAGGGTGGAGGGAGACAGCCTTTCGCTCCAACCCCTCTTGCAGGAAAGAAAGCACGGTCCCGATCGAGCATCTTCAGGGGTCTTCTCTGTGAGAAGAACACCAATCAATGATCACCAATCACCTCAATGCGTAAGCATGCCTCGTAGAGGGTGCTCTCGCAGAAGCGATGGTGTCTATGACTGATTGTGGTAGATCACCTAGAACCTCCGTGTCCCGTCCAGGGACCAGACATGCAGTTTCCAGAGGTCTGGTTGCGGGTGCATATATGGTGCCGCGTCCCTGAGAGAGAAGGTCCTCCCTCACAGGAATGGGCCAGGGAGGGGCTGACGAGAGGAGCACAAGTTAAGGGAACCAGGTCCGGTTTGGCCAATAAGGTTTAGCTCCTGGGTATTTAACGGAACTTCTATTGCCCTACAATCCATCGCGCTCTTTAAGATCACTAAATTCGCAGCTTCTGGTCATTCCTAGGATATCTAAGTCCACTAAAGGAGGGAGGGCGTTTTCACATTTAGCTCCTAACCTCTGGAATGGCCTTCCTGATATTGACGAATCCACGCCTGTGAAGAGACGACTCCACGCCTGTGAAGAGACGACTCGACGCTTGTGAAGAGACGACCCGACGCCGGCGATATGTTATGCCCTAAATTAATACATGATTAACTAACTGTATTTTTCTATGTACATTTCTGAAATGCACTTTCTGTAAAGTTTGCTTTGAAACAATATGTATTGTGAAAAGCGCTATACAAATACATTTGAATTGAATTGAATAAGGGGCAACTAGCAAGACCTTCTCCTCTTTCTCCCTGACCTTGCACAATGTCTGTGCAAGAAGGCTCACTGGGGGAAACACATATTTGCGAAGGCCCCGGGGGCCAGCTGTGTGCCAGTGCATCCGTGCCGAGAGTGCCCCCGGTCAGGGAATAAAACAACTGGCAATGGGACGAGTCCGGCAAACAGATCGATCTGTGCGGCTCCGAAGTGGTCCCAGATCAGCTGAACCACCTGAGGATGAAGTCTCCACTCTCCGTGGGCCACATGCTGTCGTGAGAGCTCGTCGGCGGCACGATTGAGCAGGCTGGGGATATGAGTGGCACGAAGCGACCTCAGATGCTTCTGACTCCATAAAAGGAGGTGGCGGGTGAGTTGTGACATGCGACGGGAGCGTAGACCACCTTGATGGTTGATGTACGCAACGGTTGCAGTGTTGTCTGTACGGATCAGTACATGCTTGCCGAGCAGCGGCGTTTTGAGGCGTCTCAAAGCAAGGTGTACTGCCAACAACTCGAGGCAATTGATGTGCCAATGCAGATGGGGGTCTGTTCAGAACCCCGCTACTGCATGCCCATTTTACGTGGTGCCCCAGCCGGTATTGGAGGCATCTGTGAAGACCACAGCGTGCCTGGACACTTGTTCTAGGGGCACTCCGGCCCAGAGAAACAAAGGGTCTAACCACGGGCTGAAGGATCGGCGGCAGGCTCGAGTGATTATCACCCGTAGCGTTCCGTTCTGCCACGCCCACCTCGGGACTCGGCCATGAAGCCAATGCTGAAGTGGTCTCATGTCGGTGAAGCAAGCCGAGCGGCTGTGGCTGCCATTTGCCCCAGGAGCCTCTGAAAAAGTTTCAGTGGGACCACCGTCCTGCTCTTGAACGTGTTCAGGCAGTTCAGCACTGACTGGACACGTTCCTCTGTGAGGCTTGCCGTCTGTTTGACCGAGTCCAGCTCCATACTGAGAAAAAAGATCCTCTGCCCGGGGGTGAGTTTGCTCTTTTCCCAGGTGACCCAAAGACCCAACTGGCTGACATGTTGAAACAACAAGTCCCTGTGTTCACACAACTGTTCCCAATTCAAGACGCGCAGGTCCAAGATTGGTCTTAACTAGTGATCGACCGATGTATCAGTTTACCGATATTTTTCCCGATATTTAAGCATTTTCCCATAATCGGGTATCGGTTTTGTAATATCGGATTCGCCGATAAACGGCGCCATCTTGTGGCCGTTTTGAGAATTCCGCCATTGCAGTCCGATTCTCAGGAGATCAGTCAACAACAACTCTGTGCGCAGGTAAAGCATATGTTCTGCTTGCTTTGCTTTAATTATTCAACTTTATTTAACATAACAGACATGCAGAAATGAGATTTGAGACATAAATGCCTGATATAGTTTATTTATGCAGCTTGGTTCTAAAAAATTGTGACGAACTCATGGAGTCGCGTAGCGTAATCCGTCATGTCCTGCCCCAATAAAGACATAACTTTACATGAATGAAATAAAACAGACATGAATGAGTGCATGTTGAAAATAAAAGCGCTGAATTTAATTCTCTATCTGTTGTATTTGATCACCATTAGTCTCGGGAAAAAAAGTTTGTTCATATTGCTGAGCACTCTGTGGGTTGATGGCAGGAATGCTCAAGTACGGCCACTGAATGAAACTTTTGACAAGATTATCTTGTTTAAACACCCTCAATTATATTATCATTTACTACATAACCATTATTTCGCTAATACAAATCTAAATAAATACCGCTCTGTGGAAATGAATTATCTCCACGCGCGATCGCGGTTGAGCAGTTATAGTTCTGTGTAAATGCATAGATAAACAGCACTTTGTCAGAAAGGATTTCATGATCTAGACCGACAAAAACATTATTAATAATTAATAACATACTAGTTGGAAAATGCAAATATGCTGTTTTGTTTGTTACTTTCCTGACAATGTTATATTCCAGCTAATATTATTCAGTGAATTAATATTACCCAGTAAATTATTCCTCACTCTTTAAACCTATTAAACGGCACATAAACCTTCTAAAACTGTTTAAAATGAATTACATTTCAATACAAAATACAATACAAAAAATACCTCCAACATGTGGAACCACTTAAAGATACATCACTCAACTATCTTTGAATATATGTTAGAATAATTTTTGTGCTTTATTTTTTACCTCATCAAAGCTTTTATTTTTAAACAAAGACACTTAGTAACAGTGCACTTTATTTTTTGGACTCAGACCCCTCTATTTATTTGTGTATAAATATAAAGTTTTTTTATGTATGCAAGGAGGGAGTGATTGTTATAAATAAAATGGTTTGTTCAGGTCATTTGTGTTGTAATAATTGTGTCAAAAACAGAAGTATAACAGTAAATAAATATTGGTTCTGCATATCGGTAATCGGGCACATAAACAGGCAAATAATCGGTATCGGTTATAAAAAATCAATATCGGTCGATCACTAGTCTTAACCCACCACCCTTCTTGGGTACAATGAAGTAGGGGCTGTAGAAGCCGTACTTCATTTCGGCTAGGGGAACCGGCTCTATCGCATCCTTCACCAGTAGGACTGCGATTTCCGCACGCATGACAGGGGCTCTTTCACTCTTTGCTCTTCCTCTTGGAACCCAGGAATAGAGGAATTTGTTCTTCTGACAATTTGGGAACCACTGTATCAGGGATGCTTAGTCTCGCTCTTGCCACCTGGTTTGGCAGCGTCTGATACAGGCTGGGCGGCCTGCCTACGGCTAGCTCTCCGCCGAAGCCTGAGTGAAGGCTGCTGCGGTGGCCCAGTGGGAGCGTGAGCGGCGGCAGGGGGGCGCCCTCGGCGACGTGCAAGTGGAGGAATGGCAGCAGCAGGCCGCCGGGGCAGGATGTGTCGGACCTCCTCCATCTGCGCCTCAGCAGCAGAGAACTGTTGTGCGCAGTTCTCCGCCGCGTCGCCGAACAACCCAACCTGGGAAATTGGGGAGTCCAGGAACCAAACCTTGTCCGCATCCGCCATCTCAACCAGGCTGAGCCAACTATGGCGCTACTGAACCTCCAGGGTGAACATGGCTAGACCGATCGCGCAGGCCGCAACGCGTGTGCTCCAGAAAGCCAAGTCAGTTGCAGTGCGGAGCTCACTCATGAGCGCAGGGTCTAGACTACCCTCGTGCTGTCCATGAGTGTTTTGGCCTGATAGACCTGTAACAACGCCATGGCATGCAGAGAGGAGCTCTATATGCTCCGTCTGTAAGAACAGCCAAAAACTCACAGGCCCGCGAGGGGAAACGAGGCTCCCCGACCCAGATGCAGTGGCCGCCGGACACAGGTGTGCCGCGACAGACAGGGGACAACGCAGCTGAGTCATCATCTCCAGAGCCCAGCTCACTCTCTGATGTTGCAATCGGCATCCTATTCTCCTGGGGAACCTCCAATGGAACCTCTGGCCCATCCATTACAGACAGGCCAGTGCGCTCAACAAAGGAATACATCGGTATCGGTGTGATGGAATCGTGAGGAGTCCACGGGGAATGGTTACCAGGCGGAAACTCCATCACTATCCTTCTGCCCAAAGACGCCATAAGATGTGGTGATATTAATTGTAAGAATCCACAACATAGTAAAGACTTATGTGTTTTCTATGTACTGTATATTTTATTGCTATGTTGTAACTATTGTCTTTTTTTTTTTTTTTTTTTTTTTTTTTTTTTTTACTTGTACTATGGACCTTCCATTTTGAGTCCTGAATAAAGTCATCATTATATTATTATTATTATAATCACCCAACTCACACGGCACCCGAGGGTGGGGTGTGGAAATGGGGATTCCACCTTCGCGGACAAAGGCGAGTCTTGATCTCAACACCGAGACAGTCATGTTCCCGCAATGAGAACACGAACTATCCACAAAAGCTACTTCAGCGTGCTTTGAGCCCAAACACGTGATGCAACAATTGTGACCATCACAGGGGGACAGGGAACGGCCACATCCAGAAACGCACGAGCGGAATGACATCTTGAAAAAGATGCAAACGCACCTGTGTTGCTCTTTCAGGAAATAAACGCTCTCACCAGTGCCGGAGAACACAGGGGAATGACCGCGGCAACACTGACAGGGATGGTGCATCCTGTACAAGTGAAGCACTCATACTCTTCGCCCTCAACCGGCCGACAGACAAACAAACACAAATAGAAAAATGCTTTGCTGTTAAAACAGCAGTTGAGAGCTTAGAAAGCTCGCGACCACTGCTGTCACATGCTGTAAAACCAGCACCGGGAGAGACTTCCTGAAGAAGCACTAACACACTCGCTCGTTGTAATACAACACACTCTTCAGAGACATCGACATGAAGACCGATCAGCTCCGAAGCGAAAGACAAGTGGTGCGTGCATCTGCTTCCGTTTTTATACTCGCACTGCGGGGCAGAGCGTGAGATGCAAATCTCGCACGCCAATGTACATTGGCTCATTTTTACAATACTCGAAGATGACAGGCTCCCTAGCGTGATCCCAATCAGTCGACTACGAAACCGCGTGTGTGTGTGTGTGTGTGTGTGTGTGTGTGTGTGTGTGTGTGTGTGTGTGTGTGTGTGTGTGTGTGTGTGTGCGCGATAAACATACTCTCAATAGTTTATTTCATTTGGACACTTTGTAGTATACATTGACTCCCAAAAGTATTTAGACACTCAAGTGAAACTTAAAAATGCCTGAATTTCTAAAGACTGAAATACCAGAAACGTATTGGTATGACATGTGGTCGATAGACCAAACTACTACCATTTCACAAATATGGAGGGAGTTTTGCTGGAAGTGCCTTATCCGATTCTTTATAACACCTAAGATCAGAAACAAACATGTTTCCAGGCAGCAGGCTTGCTGGAGACAGTGTGGACAGTTAGAAGTGGATCACACATGTATGTTTTTGGTCTTTTTGGGATGATGTGCAGGTAGTTATGTCAGAAGTGTTTGGATATAAAATACCTAGAACCTCTTTGTTTTTACTTATGGGAAATATTAAAGGCATAGTTCCTAAAAGTGATAAATTTTTATGTAAGATCCTTTTTGTGGCTTAAAAAAAAAAAAAAAAAAAAAAAAAACTAGCTTAAAGTTAATACTTTGAAGTGTAAACAATGGTTTGGAACTATTGAAGAAATCCTGGTTATGGAAGAACTTACATATATTCTAAAGATGAAAAAAAGTATTCAAAATGGACTATAAAAAAAGTGGTTGAAATATAAAGAAGTAAAAAGTTATTGTTATAGGAATGGTTAAACCTCGCCTGTTTGGCTTTGTTGTTCTGTTTTTCTTTTCTTTCTTTTCTTCTTCTCTCATTTTAATTGGGGGGTCAGTACATATATTTAGAGGTATGCATGCATATGTTCATTGGTATTTAAGAATATGCATGTATAATAATACAGCTGCGCACGCTATGTAGCATTTATTGGATATGTATATATGCATAATTTCTTTTCCTCCCTTCTGTTAATATTGTTTTTTACTTTCATTGTTAATCTTGTAAATCAAAATAATTAAAACGAATTAAGAGTAAAGAAGATTAAAGAAAAAAGAAGAAAAAAAGCCTGAATTTCATCCCCATTAGATGCAGATGCGCTCAAATGATTTCTCAGAACTAACTACAAATTTCTGAGCCAAACTTAAATTATTTTTAACCTGCTGGTCTCAATATTTATTATGAACAATATACACCGATCAGGCATAACATTATGACCACCTTCCTAAAATTGTGTTGGTCCCCCTTTTGCTGCAAAAACAGCCCTGGCCTGTCTAGGCATGGACTCCACTAGATTCCTGAAGGTGATCTGTGGTATCTGGCACTGAGATGTTCGCAGCAGATCCTTTAAGTCCTGTTAGTTGCGAGGTGGGGCCTCCATGGAACGGACTTGCTTGTTCAGCACATCCCACAGATGTTCGATTGGATTAAGATCTGGGAAATTTGGAGGCCAAGTCAACACCTCAAACTCGTTGTTGTGCTCCTCAAACCATTCCTGAACCATTTTTGCTTTGTGGCAGGGCGTATTATCCTGCTGAAAGAGGCCACAGCCACCAGGGAATATCGTTTCCATGAAAGGGTGTACATGGTCTGCAACAATGCTTAGGTATGTGGTACGTGTCAAAGTAACATCCACATGGATGGCAGGACCAAAGGTTTCCCAGCAGAACATTGCCCAAAGCATCACACTGCATTCGCTGTGAATTCTGACACCTTTCTATCAGAACCAGCATTCATTTGAGCTACAGTAAATCGTCTGTTGGATCGGACCACACGGACCACCCTTCGCTCCCAATGTGCATCATTGAGACTTGGCCGCCCATGACCCTGTCGCCGGTTCACCACTATTCCTTCCTTGGACCTCTTTTTATAGATACTGACCACTGCAGAGCTGGAACACCCCACAAGAGCTGCAGTTTTGTAGATGCTCTGACCCAGTCGTCTAGTCATCATAATTGTCAAAATTCATTTTTCCTGCTTCTAACACATCAACTTTGAGGACAAAATGTTCACTTGCTGCCTAATATATCCCACCCAACAGGTGCCGTGATGAAGAGATTCACTTCACCTGTCAGTGGTTATGTTATGCCTGGTCATAACTATTCCTTTATATTTTTGAAGTCTAACAAATTGTATTTAGTAAAATACTTTGGCTGAATTATGTTCTTGTGCTGTTTATCTTTAAAATAAATGCCACTTGACTTAATTTCCACAATGTAATACATACACACTTGCACATTTTAAGTGTGATTTGCGCATTAAAATAATTTTTGAAGCTGCTGTATGTACATTATAAGAAGATAATCACATATGCATCACATATCAGACTATTCATTTTGTTTGTTCCATTCTGTGGTGGAAAGATTTTAGACATTTTTAGATTAAACACTTGACTCGTTTGTAATGCTATGGCTTATTTCATGTATATTAAATAAACACAATAAAATGATATGTACATACTTTTTGGATTATTTTAAACAACATGATCCAAAAAGAAATCTAGAGCTAATAAGTTATAGAAACGCTTCAGTGTGCTAACTGAAATGAAAAAGACTGAAACTGAAACTAACATAAAATAAAACAAAGTGTAAGTTGAAGTAATAAAATAACAAAAATTAAAACAATTCTAAATATTAAATATTTATAAATGCTTTAAAAGTGTATAAATAATACTAAAATAACACTGTGATTGACATGTTTATGGTGAGTGCTGAATTATTAACACACTCTGTATATGCTAACAATATAGCATCATGACTTTTTTTTTTTTTTTGCTGTAATGATGTGCATGGATACAAAATATAAACAACACTGCATTTCTCTATATTTGATGCTTGAGGTGAACTCAAACAGATGATTTTTTAAAATTCTGATCAGGTCTAATGTTGCCATAGGTGTTGAATCATTGTGTTCATCCATCATTTATGAAATGATGCCTGTAACAGCAGGTTTGAACATGAAACAGCATCGGGGAGCATCAAACTGACTCTCAACCCTCTGAAATGACTCTATATCTTTAAGTTTAATCCAGTGTCATTACCACATTTACCGAAACAACGCTCGAATACACAAAATGTTGTTCTCACTCCCAAGACAAGAAGCATTAATCTTGATTATAAACCTAAGTGAAATTATTCTTTATTACAAGTTTTAGCAGATTTTTTCTCATTTGTGTGTCAGATGTGAATGAGTGTGTTTGTGTTAAGGTTAGGTTAGTTGGTGGACTTACACTTGCTGCCACCCGCAGTTTCATGCAGGTTCCATCTGGATCCCTGAACCAAAGACGCTCGACACGCTCCGAGCCAGACCACACCTGCAGACAAATAGACAGAGAGGTTGAGAATAGACACATCCATCTATCAGATATAGAAGCTCTTTGTTTCATCTCTACAGTTATTTATCTGTCGATTTCTCCATTATTTCCATCATCATCCATTCAATTCAAATGCACATTGAAACACATACAGTATACAACAGGGGTCGGCAACAAGCAATAATATCTTTAATAAACCGTGCCCGCAGCCAGATTATTTTGATAGCGGCTGGTTCTGAAATAGATCTGTCATGACAGCAACAGTTACTCACAATTGCATCGTCTTTAGTGATTTTGTATGAAAACGTTTTTTCAGCAATGGTTTATTTTGAGATGAATCGAGAGCTTTTAATTTGAAAAGTTCTGAAAGACATTCAAAAGAGTCTGTGGATTGCTTCATTGCAGATAAGACACACGGGCTTTGCATTCACAAAACTAGGTAGGATGAACACATAGTTGTCTTTCCATTCTTCTTTGTATGCCCTATTTCCGCTGTCAACTTTCCTCTTTAGACTCTTTGATAGTGCTATTTTCTCTCACCAGCTAGCTTAAATGTTAACATCACTCTGCACATGACGTAATAGCGTACCTCCAGACTTAAGTCTACCTGGGTCTCGACTACAATCGACATCCCCGAACATCTACAGTCGACGTTAGTTTCCTGTATCTGGGTCTCGTCTACAATCGACGTCCCCGAACGTCTACAGTTGACATTGGTTTATCTGGGTCTCGTCTACAATCGATGTCCCCTTTCAATAATATTTATACTCTAGCGCGTCTCCTCATCGACGTCGGCCGAGTCCCCTAAACCTAACTTGCTCCCCTAACTAACTTGTTGTGCAGCATTAACTAGACAGACTCCAGACAATGCCTTTGAATATGCTTTTATGCCAGAGAATCTCAGACAAATTTCAGAGAGAATCCCACCCGCAAAAGGAATACAACAGTTTTTATAGAATAGGAGCATGGCGAAAATGACATGATATATTACATAATTTCCCAACAATTTGATTAGCTCTTCATAGGCAAACCCTTCTGTTATTAGGTAGAAGCAAACTCTGTTTTCTTGATTACTTCATTATTAATCACAAGTTTTCAAACCAAGACATCTGTCTAGTTTCATTTCCCCTATTTGTTCACATACACACTCTGGGGACATCAACGACTTATTTTACATCTTGTGAAAAGGGCATTATACCACCCCTTTAATTTAAAATGTATGCGATTTTAATATAAGTACATGGTTAAATATTTTACCACTTGCTTGAGCAACTTAATATATAATCTATATAGAAGTAATGCATTGAATAATACGTTGTTTAAACTATTATAAAGTGTATATGTGTACAAAGAGAATCGCAATGCTGACAAAACCTTTTTTAAATAAAAGTTGCTGATAACTTCTGGTTTTGAAATACAAATAGTGAGTAAATGTGTTTGTGGTACAGCCGCGGATCAGTTGCGCACTGCAAATGCACCGCATACGCACTGCAAACGGAGTATGTGTGAAACAGGCGTTACAGTTTAAGTATTTAACCCCTTAAACCCTGAGGCCATTTTTGGAGTTGTTTTGTCTGAGTGACACACAAAAAAGTAAAGACTCATAACTTCAAAACTATAACAAGGAGAGTCAAAAGGTAGGTATCGTTTGATAGAACTCTTTTCAATTTTTTTGAAAATATAAATTACATTACATTTGGATATTCTCCTGCCGAGAAACTGCTGATAAATACAAAAAAAAAAAAAAAAAACATAATTTTTATTATGATTTTGCATATCTCTCTTGTTTGACATGCAATAACTCGGGAAGGAAATAAGGTAGGAGGAAAAGTCCCTCTACATATGAGCTGCATCTGGATAAAATTTTGTGGTGATTGGATAAAGCAATCAAAAGTTATAGCATTTGGAACCAAGATAGCCTTTTTGTTGAGACCTTGACGCCCCCTCATGGGCATTTTTAAAATTGTTTCACCATGAAGAATATCTTGTCATAAAAGCAATAGATTAAGTTCATTTTGGGCTCATTTTAATTGTATTAATATGCTGTAAAAAATGAAGTGCAATTTTCAACGATTTTTGAATGTTTCATGAGATGTATGATGTTTTTAACACATTGCAGTACATAGTACAAAAAAGTATTTTATAGATTATGGAAAAAATTATTCTATTTATCAGCAAATAACTCAGCAATACTTAGGAGTTTTTCAAATTGGCTACATTCAGTGTAAAGTTCAGACTCTAAGCTTTCAAATGACACCAATTTTGTTTGAATCAAGGCAATATTTTTGAAAAATATGATAATGAATATTTTCGCAGCTAGGTGGCGCCTGTGGGCGGTACACTCCGGTTTAGAGAGACTAGTCAGCACTCGTTCTGAGTTGATCGAAGTGGTTAGATGCTTTAAAAAGCTGAGATTCTAAGCTTTAATATGATACATATTTTGTGTTAGCACGGACGGTTCCTGGAAAACTGGAAAACACTTTGCACCCCGGGAGGATGAGAGACTTGTTTTTTAGCCAAGTATGCATCACTTCGTGAGGAATATCTCGTGATCAAAGCAATGGATTATGTTGTGTTTGGGCTCTTTGTAATCGTGAGAATCTGCTGTCAATAAAGATGTTCGTTTTTTCACAATCCATGCATGTTCCATTGAGTTATGAGCTGAAACGTCACATCAAAACAACATCGCATCACTGCTATTGCTACTTCATAGATGCGCCGCTGTTTTGTTTTGTGTTACAACGCCATGAGGGATATCTTTAGATCTGAGTGATGGATTATGGTGAGTTTGGGGTCTATTTAATCTTAACAATCTGCTGTAAATAATGATGTGCCATTTTCCACAATTGATGCATGCTTCATTGAGTTATTAGTTAAAACGCGACAAGTGCTACATCTATAATAAATGCTGTATGCGCGCTGGTGGGGGTTCATGTGTTACAACTCCACGAGGAATATCTTTAGATCTGAGTGATGGATTTTGCTGAGTTTGGGCTCTTTTTAATCGTGAGAGTCTGCTGAAAATAATGATGTGCATGTTTCTACGATCTGTGCATGCTTCGTGAAGTTATGAGCGAAAACCAAACGTGAGTGCTTCATGAGTATATACTAGGATAGGCGCGTCTGAGGTATTTTTTGTGTTAGAACGCCATGAGGAAATATCTTTAGATCTGATTGATGGAATATATTAAGTTTGGGCTCTTTGTAATCGTGAGCTCCTGCTGTAAATAACGATGTTTCATTTTTCATGATCGATGTATGTGTCATGAAGATACGAGTAAAAAGGCCAAGTCTAAGCTACCTTGCTAGGCTACGTGAGTCAGTGGATTTTTTGTGTATTAGAACTCCATGAGGAATATCTTTAGTTCTGAGTGATGGATTATGTTGAGTTTGGACTCATTTTAATTGTAAGCATCTGCTGTAAATAATGATAATAAATAATTTTCCACAATTGGAGCATGTTTCATGAAGTTACAAGCGGAAATGTGTCTGGGCGGTGGGACACTTCGGTGGGACAAGCGGTGGGACACTTCGGGTTTAAGGGGTTAAAGGGGACCTATTATGCAAAATTCACTTTTGCATGCTGTTTGGACATAAATGTGTGTTGGCAGTGTGTGTACACAACCACCCAATAGTGATAAAAATCCACTCACTCCTTTTTTATTTATCCCCATAAATCATCAGCACTGTCTCCCAACGACCTGTTTTCAGAATGCGGCTTTAGTGACATCACTAAAGCCACAAGCCCCGCCCACGAGTGTTGACAGACGCTGCCGTTTTAACATAGACCCACCCTGATCGAGTTCACAGCGAGTTGTACTGACGAGAATGTCTCCCAAGCGTTGTTGGTGTTGTGTGGCTGGATGTATTAATCCACATAGCTCTCTCTATTTACTCCCGAAATCTGAGGCAGCCTCTGAAGACGCGGTGGAATTATTTAGTTTTCAAGGAAAATGCTCCCTCAACTCTACCGAAATTCGTTTATGTACTTCGTTTATGTATTCTGGAGTAAAACTGACGCTTCATCTTTTGTGTGATGTACAATAAACTTTATTAAACTCATCAGTATATTTTTGGTCAACAGCAGACTTGTAGGCTATTAATAGTGGATACATACAAGCAGATGACAAATACGTTATAACCGTAATTAAACTAAACAATACCTGTTCCATCTCCATACAGCAACTCTGACTCTGTAGGCATTATTGTCCGACTCCAGGTCGAAATGAACACCGTTACTGAGAGTTTCTGATATTATCATCATTCCATGAGATGAAATTGTCCTGAGAGACTGAGCGCGAGCTCATGAAGCTCCGCCCCCTTTGCCGTGCAGCAGCAGCTTATTTGCATTTAAAGGGCACACACTAAAACAGCGCGTTTTTCTGAGCACCAAAAAGTGACAATTTAAACATGCTGTAAAAAATGATCTGTTGGGTATTTTGAGCTAAAACTTCACATACACACTCTGGGGACATCAGAGACTTATTTTACATCTTGTGAAAAGGGGCATAATAGGTCCCCTTTAAAGTGTAGTAAATCTCTATTTATTTTGGAGTTGAAAATATTTATTTTCCCCAAGCTATGCCTATAGTACAACATTTCCAGTTTTAGATGCATTTGGATTTCAGTCTTACCGTTCATGAAACCCTCGTCATCTGAGCTGTCTCTGGCCAGAGGATTGAAAGAATAAAACTCCTCAGAATTTCACCTGGAAGATAAAAACAACAGAAACATGTAACATTTTAGAAGTCATACTATTTACTCCCCAGTATTTCTGTATGAATTTATATTTCTGTTTATATTATGCTGACTTTATTATATGCCTTGACATAGCTTTGGTCCTGTATGTGTGGACCAAAACCAAAACTGTGGTCCAGTGGCAAGTGTTCAGCACGAAATGCTTGTGTAAACAGGGTCCAAAAACTTGTGTTACCTCTTATGATAAATTATCCACTAAGGTAATAGATGTTAGTCAATTTCCACCACGGAATAAAAAAAGGAGAAAAAATTATCAGCGAGTTATCTCTCAGTTCTCATTTTATTCCTCACAATTCCCAGTTTCTATCTCTATCCAGTTTTGAGTAAACATCTCACTTTTTTTCTTTGCATTCTGAGTTTACATCTCTTTTAAAGAACGCCTAATTGTGTGTACAATAGGTTCAGTCTGTATCACAAAATGCATATATTGTTCAAAAAAAATGTTTGGTACATTCCTTTTCGTATTTATATTAATGCACAAGTATTACAGGTATTGCATTCACAAAATGAATATTGCATGCACAAAATGCATTTCATGATCCAGACAGACCCTTTGTCAACAAAATTAGGTAATAATAAAATAATAAAGATACTGAATATAATTCATTTGAATGTTAAAATATGTCATCAGAACTGTGCGCTGTTTTTGATGGGTAGGTTATAAGGAGTCAATTACGGCAGTTTCTGACTGTACAAAAATTACATTTTCAGAGACTGCACAAACACATGTATTACACATTTCACACTCACAAAAATTGATTGGTTTGATTTTAATCACTTCAGTAAGATAATCGCTCTTACAGTTCAGCATGTTAACTGTCAGTGTTATGGTAACAGCAACATGGTAACACACTTCTTTATGGCCTTTTTTCATCATAAATTAGGCATAATTCGAAAGCTTTAACACTCTAAAAGCTTTAAATTGGACATTGCATAATGGAAATCGTACTTTAAACCTTTTTAGTGGACTCAATTTTTTAAATATCAACTTTAAATTTGGAACACAACTTGGTTAGACATAGGCTTTAATTTTCTAGTAAATGTAGAGTCCAAATGTTTTTGACACTATCATTTTTTGAAGTGCAATAATCTGCTGAGACAAACTGTAGGTCTGTATTTCAAAGCAATCATTAATTACACACCAATTTTTATTTTTTTTTGACTTGCTGGTGTGCTGCTGCATAAACTTATTCTGCCAATGAGTTTTCGGCCACTGTTTAAACAGACTGTAACATCCATCCTTCACAGAGCTTCATTTTAATTCATATTATATTAAATGTGCTGTCTAGCCTGACTAAGATCCATTTCATATGTAAACGGCAATCTGTGATCAGGTGTAAATAGGGCCTTTGTGTACATCATTACAGTAGATTGTCTAGCCACGTGACAGCTGATGATTGACTGAGTGATTGATTGACTGATTAGATTTGGGAGCTCCACACACTGTCAGACCTGAGCAATTAGTCTCCAAGGAAAATCAGATAAAAAAGCATTAAACAAAGTCCTTTCTACACTCTCAGTTTGTTTTCTCATGTGAGTCCCTGGAGCTTAGTGTTTTATTTAGCTTCACTGCTAATTATGCAGACGGATATGTTTACTCTTCAGATCAAAGTTTCTTCCCTCTGTATTATTTACAGTTCTAAACAGTCCTTTCATTAGTATGGCCAACAAAGACTTTAGCACCTCCCCTTAGAAAACTCATTAATTAGTGTGCATAATTAGTTAAGTGATTTAGAGTTAAAACTGCTGTGGTAACGGACTCCTGTCTAAAGTAATTCCACCTCAGATATGGAGGACCTGCAGTCATGTCAGTGGCCTCAATCTTTGAAATGAGTAAATATGCACGTCTTACTGAAGAAGGACAGATATTCTGCTGTATTATTCTGCCTTTAGAAAAAAATATATATCGGGCAAAATTCTGAATTAAATATTTGGCTCCCTACATAAGTGTGAGTCTGAATTGAATTGGTATTGCCACACTTGATGTTGAACTAATACAAAATTAAATATGAGTTGAAAATTTCTAAACACAAATGTACACAACACAAATACAATTACAATACAGCATACTGCACAATGTCCATTACATTGTTTACAGATAACAAAAAAACTATACAAATAATACCTATACAAATAAACAATTCAGTTAGGTCACACTTTACAGTATATTAAAGTTCACAAAAAAAAATCCCATGATTTACTCGCCCTCAAGCCATTCTAGGTGTACATGACTATCTTCTTTCAGACAAACACAATCGGGAGTTATAAAAAAAAAAAAATACCATTGCTCTTCCAAGCTTTATAATGGTGGTGAATGGCGGTCCCGATTTAAAGTCCAAAAAATTGCATCCATCCATCATAAAATTAATCCATACGACTCGAGGGGGTTAATAAAGGCCTTCTGAAGCAAAATGATGGGTTTTTGTAAGAAAAATATCCATATTTAAAACTTTAAAATCTAAAATAACTAGCTTCCGGCAGACAGCTTATACGCAAGTTGACTTACACCAAAAGAGTAACCCCTGATGCGATATATGACGCAGGATGTAGGAGTAGCGTAAGCTTTGACGCCTCTCGCAGTTCAAACAAATAGGGCTGGGCAAAAAACTCAAGCTCCTCTTCTCTTTTATCGAAATCCTCCAACATTTCTCTTTAAAAATTCTCGTTTTAGACTTCTAATTCGTAACCGGTGTTTTGTTTTGCTCTATCCTCTGCGCTTCCGCGTTTGTCAATACATTATGCGTCAGGTCAGGGGTTACTCTTTCACCGCAAATCAATGCGTACGGTCGTCTGTCAGAAACTAGTTATTTTAGTTTATAAAGTTTTAAATATATATATATATATTTTTTTTCTTACACAAACACATCGATTCGCTTCAGAAAGACTTTATTAACCCCGCGGAGCCGTGTGGATTACTTTTATGATGGATGGATGCACTTTTCTGGGCACTTCAAAATCTCGCCCTCCATTCACTGCCATTAAAAAGCTTGGAAGAGCCGGGACATTTTTTTATATATAAATCTCTTATTCTATTCGTCTATCATATACACCTAGGATGGCTTGAGGGTGAGTAAATCATGGGGTAATTATCAAATACACTTATGTTTTGCTGCAGTGGATTTAGGGCTAATGTACTATCAACAGTGTAATAACATACGTAGTTACATGCAAATGTTTTAAATTGAATTACAATGTACCAACATGTATGAACATAATATATGTGCATTATAAATAAGTATATTATATAATTTTTGCACATTTATGAAATATACACTTTTTTTGTATACACTTTTTTTTTTCTCAAAATACAATGATGCAATGAAAACTAATCCAAAGTGAGCACGAGGAAGGACAGAGAAGAGCAAAGGAACTAATACTGAGCCTTGTGGCACACTACAATTTACCACTGTAAAATGAGGTTGTTGTTTTTTTGTTTTTTTTTTACAAATAAAGTGGTATCTATTTGAAATCTGAGATTTGAAGCCAGACATATTTGACATCTGTGCAAATAGACGTGCATTAAAGGTCAGTGAATGGTCAGGACATTTTAACACAATTTTATAGATATAGTAGTAGGGAATGTTACATGTTCTTGTTAATTTTGTTCAATGCTCATTTTCTTCTCCTCGGTCATTTCTGACCGAATAATTTTCTGTTTTGAATTTCTAAAAATCACAGCTTCATCGGAAGGTTATGATACTTGGTGACTTTTCTGGGATTAGGTATGTGAATACAAAAAAAAATTGAGGTCATGATCCGAGCATGCTAAGTGGTCGTAAAAAAAATAGTCACACTCGTGGTCTTCGGTCAAAAATGACCGACCCATAGGAAATGAATGGGAAATTTACAAAAACACAAAAATTCTCTGAATTTTTGTCTGTACAATCTACAAATCGGACACGATTCTAAAAAAAAGTACACCGTAGTAAAGGGGTGACACTCTACAACATCAAGAGTGCAAAAAATTCACACCCACCCACACACACACACATACAAACACACGTTTATACACATACACACCAATAAATTCAGATTACAAAAATCTGTTTTGAATTTTTAAAAATCACAGCTTCATCAGAATGTTACGAAACTTGGTGACTTTTCTGGCATTAGGTATGTGAACACACAAAAAAATTGAGTTCATGATCCGAGCATGCTAAGTGGTCGTACAAAAATTAGTCATGGTTTTGGTCTTCGGTCAAAATTACCCCCATAGGAAATGAATGGGAAATTGACAAAAACACAAAAATTCTCTACAAATCAGCCACGATGCAGAAAAAAAGTGCTCAGCTATGAAGGGGTGAAGCTCTAAAACATCAAGAGTGAAAAATATAACATAATTAATCATTATAATTAATATATGTATATATAATTAATATAATAATTATTAAAATTATTAAAATAATAATTAATAAAATGTTATAAACCTTGGCAAAAAGTATTATTTGAGAATTTCTACAAAAATACATTAAATCCACATCTTAAAAGTAAGTAATTTGGTCGAAAAACAACTAGAATTCACAAACATCTCCATTTAGAGCTATACAGGCATCTAGTGGTAAACCCATGCAATAACATGTTTTATTTAATTTTATGTTTAATAAATTGATTAATTTTTTTTTATTTTATTTTTTTTCTGAAAGCCTAGTCTCTATTTTACCCGAAAATACTGCATAGAATTTTTTTTATTTAAAAAAAAAAATAAAAAAAAATAAATCATTATTTCCAATGCCAAAAAATGGACTATAAATATTGCATAAATATTAATAAGTTCAATCAAATTGTCTCAAAATTCTAAATTAAAAAGAATAAATATTATAGAACAAAAATAAATTGCATTGGTTTTTACTGGGATGGAGGAAGTTTCATTTTTAGGTGTCCGGTCATTTATGACCGGGAAGGCCCCCACTGTGACTGCTAAACGAAGACCATCAGAGGGTTAACTACTATTATTCAATTACCATTATATTACCATCTAAAACATCATTGTAGCATAGTACTGCCTCGGTACGCTTCTTATTTGACAAGAAGTTTTGAGAAGTGTAATAAGTGCTGTGTCATGTGAACAAGTCTTTCAGAGATGCTTGTCTTTGACCAAAAATATATCATCATCTGGTTAGTTTTTGTAACCACTCAGTTTTTGTGTAATGCAGCACATAGAGAGGTAAAGGTATTTTAATTCACAACAACCAAACGGTTGCAGAATCACTGGCTGTTTTTTTCTTTCTTCTTCTCCTTCTTCTTCAGATCTCTGTGCTGAGCGGAAACTCTTTGATGGCGAATCATTTCTGTCCTCAAACACTTCACTTTTGTGTGCTAATTTTGGCTCTGCTGCTAATTAACAGCTCTATGCTGAAGAGTTTGAGCATGCAGCCGCACAAACTGTTCCCCGCTGTGCGCGCATGTGTGTACCTGCCTGCGTATGCACACACACACACACACACACACACACACACACACACACACACACGCACGCACGCACAGGTTTGACACCATTCTGTCAGAATGCTGTGAGAGCAGAGCTCACTGTTTCTCAAAGAAGCAGAGCACAAATGAACCAACAGGAAACAGTTTCTATCACTGAATCATTTGAAACTGTCTCTCTCTCTCTTCATGTCTGTCTGTAGAAACAGCTGTCTGAGTGTCGTACGGCTGTCTGGTCCCTGCCATGATGCTTCTTGACTGTTGAAAAGCTGTAAGTTAATTAAGATGTTCTGTATTAATTCAGACATAAGCACAGTGTCATTATTCACTGGAGACGCGTTATACATTTACACATTACTCGGATGTCTCCTTAATTTAACTACATTTTAGTGTGCAAGAGTTTGGCTCATGGCTGCCATCTCACTGTGTCTAAATTTAGTAGAGTGTGTTTGGAGTCTGTTGGTTGTTTATTTGAGATGATATTGACAGCAGGTGACAGTAAGCTTGTGGGACGATCTCACGGGACTCAAAGTGACACGTACGGATGCTGATACGTTAAAGCTTCAATCACTGCTGAGATTTCACACTATCTGTCTGAAGTTCTATCTATCTATATGTCCGTCATTCTATCTATCTATCTATCTATCTATCTATCTATCTATCTATCTATCTATCTATCTATCTATCTATCTATCTATCTATCTATCTATCTATCTATCTATCTATCTATCTATCTCCTTTCATGGATAAATGGGGTAAAATCAGTAGAAGGGCATTTTTAGGTCATGCAAATGTAGTAGAGCTCCACTATGGCAATACACACACACAGCTCATTGTAAGTGAATTAATTTGGTGATCTCTCGCTGTGTTTAAGTGGGCCAGACAGCAGGGGATGAGAAAAGAGCAATATTCATAAATCTACCACAGAAAGAAAGGCAGAGAGAGAGACAGCTGGAGGAAATATGGCCAAAAATGGAAATAATGGTCTACATAAAAAGAGGGAAAAGATGAATTAAAGAGCAGAGTGTGTGAAAGAGCAGATGAAACAAGAGAATGAAGAGGCTGTGTGAGAGATTCACAGATGCGCCACTAGTGTGTGCTGTTCAACTAGTAATGACACACATTCACACAGACCCCCACACCCCCCCCCCCCCCCCCCCACACACACACACACACACACACACACACACACACACACACACTCACACTCACACACAGTGCTGTGACCCCAAGACCGTTATGGGAATTGTAGCTCTTACACAATGAACTGAGCTGATCATCTGTCTCTCTGTTACTGATAAGAACTGCAAGATTACATCATCAAATAAACCAACAAAAAAGTATTGCTAAAAACACATACACTGAAAACATCACAGACAGACAGATAGGACACGAGCTGAGAGACTGTGATTTGAAAGACAAATCGTTCTTGGAACAAACATCAAACCTGATCCGTATATATTGAATGACAACGCAAGAGGCTGTAACATGTCTCCGTTTGGCCTTCAGCAGCTCACTGTGTGTGTGTGTGTGTGTGTGTGTGTGTGTGTGTGTGTGTGTGTGTGTGTGTGTGTGTGTGTGTGTGTTATTTTCTTATTAATGCTCTATTTTGAGAGTGTAATATATTCAGCGTCTCCAGAGCTTTTCCTGTTTCCAGCAGAATTTGACTCAAGCACACCATTAACTTCCAGAGCTGTGACTCAATAACTAAACAACCACGCAGACAGTGTGTGCATTTGTGTGTGTGTCGTACATCAGACGAGCTGCAGTCATATCGCTGAAGGTTTGAAGATTTTGAAGTAATTTAAATAAAGCTCAAGCTCAGTTGTGTGACTTGAGGTGTGCTTGGTTGTAATGCAATTCAAATCACGACTATACGCACAAAATAATAAGCATGGAATTTAAACATGTCCAAAAATAGACAAGTGATTTCACTCCCTGTCTGTCGCACGCACGCTCCAGAGACAGTTCTCCAGCATACCGACAGACAGACAGATTCTCAGTATAAAAACAAATTGAAATGATGAAAACTTTTTGAAATCACTTACGGTTTCATGGACAAATAAATGAGTGTTAAACGATTATGCAGGATCATCAGAAACTCATTTATTTCACAGAGGATGCTTTTTCTTTCATTCACAATTTTCTCTCAGTTAAACTTCACTAATCAGCGCAGAAACTGGATCTGAAGAAAACATTTTTATACTTCACTCTCTCTGAAGAGTTTTATAGGTCATTATAATGAGCTTTCAAGTCCTTCCACAAAATGTCAAATTTAAAGACAAGAGCTCAAAAAATTATATCCAAAAGCCCTGTCCCCTTCTGTAGGCCCCGCCTCCTCCATAAATGCATTGTATGTGCCACTCCCACACAAGTGTACATTGACATATAGGGCCCTATCTTACACCTGGCGCAATGCATCGTCAAGCGCAATGCAAGTGTTTTTTGCTAGTTTCAGTCCGACGCAATTATCATTTTCACGTCCTGCGCCACGTAGCAAATGCATTTGCGCCCATTTGTGTGGCCATGGGCGTGCTGGTCTGAGAACAAGGTGTGTTCTGGCGCATTGTTGGCACGTTGCTATTTTGAGGCAACATAAATAGACTGCGCCACTGACCAACTGAAACCTGGTCTAAAGTCAATGGCCCAATTATTTACATTTTTTTTAAAGAGCGTGTTAGTAATGTGCGCCTATAGGCGGGTCCACAACGCGCGTACACTCTGCTTATTAAACACACAGGGACGCACAGCAGCACACAAACATGCCAAATATTTAAAATAAAAGGATTACAATGTAAAAGATTATTATTGTGTACATAAAGATATGGTGGAATCTGGCTTGTCCCGTCTGCTTGCACACTTTTACCTCGCGCACGAGCAGATACGTTTGCGCTCTGGAGACGGCTTCGGTCTTTCCACTATCAAATTACGTCATTTAAATAGAGAATCTGCCATGGCGCGAGCGCAACTGGCATTTAAAGGGAATGGGAGATGAGACTCTGATTGGTTTAATGCACGTAAATCCCAAAACACATCCATTACTCATTATGAGAATAGTGACAACCCTTTTAGACCATGCGCCTGGTGCGCAGACCATTTTTTCCATCGTTAAACTAGCAAATGTGGATTCAGACACACCCTAAGTGAACTTGCGCTCTGCGCTTTAGACCATGCGCTTAGATCGTTAAAATAGGGCCCATGACCTCACATGAAGTTCACAGGGAAATTTACCCATCAGTCATAGTGTGCCATCTCAAAACTATACAGTACATGAAGTTTGGCTGAAATAAACATGAAAAGAAGTTACGGTATAATTTATATTATCATATAGCCTACACAATTTTTTTTTTTTTTTGAGTATGATGAATTGTAACAAATATATATATATATATATATATATATATATACTGTATATATATATATTTTTTTTTTCTATACCTTATATATATATATTCTGTAGTGGAAACAAGCTTCCAGTAAATTACAGTAAATATTTACTATTGAAAAATATCTTTCTCATTTACACATAATGTAACCTGCTTTTTTTTTAACAACCATGTGTTATTCACACAAGCAGCAGATTTCAGTGTTTTATACATAAATCCACCACTTGCATCAATAAAATGCCAATGAACATAATTTTTCTGAAGTGTTACCATATTTCATATTATATTCACACAATGAGTCTCATTTAGCATCGTGTTATTTGGCTCCGAAGCTCGGCAAGTTGTGCCATCAGTGTAAGTACTTGCAGCAGCTGGATAACCACTCAGGAGGAGAGGCCTTCAAAAGTAAAGTTTTTTTTTTTTTTTTTTTTACTTAAGTGTTTTGCTATCAGTACTTTGATATTTCCAAAAGTTCTAGTTTGAAAGCACCCAAAAACTCTCTGATGTCATCTCCAGTATCCAGCTATGCTAAAATATACATCCTCCAGAAAATTATTGTCATTTTGGAGGGAAAACCGTAACACAAACATCAACAGATTTGGTGAATTCCTGAAATGTTTTGTGGTGTTTTTTGGTTTGTGTCTCCCTACAACTTTCATCCTGTTTGATTAAGTGACAATTCTGATAATGTCAATATTTCAAAAGATGTTTAAAAATATGAAAGTTGACGTCATCATGTAATTTAACTGTCAATCCCTCCCTGAGCAATAATTCACTTTAGCTCTTTATGAACATCATTGACATTTGAACGTGTCATTGTGTAAATCAAAGATAAAGTGTGTCTTGAGTTTGACCAGAGCAGATTTCTGAAAGTCTGCTAAAACCCTTACTTGCTTAAAATACAACACAAGCATACTCATTTTTAAAAAGTTTCACAGTTCAAAAGGTTCTGTCGCAGAGGAATGACCCAGAAACAAAAGATTTAAATTAGTCAGCCAGAGAGCAGAAACAAGCTGCCTTGTCGGAATTCAGAAGCATTGTAAAACCCAATGCAGTCTGTTTACGTGTACAGGTATAATATCAGTGAATAAGGAAAATAAAGCAGCTACAGTACTTATACAAGAGGTCAAAAATAAGAACACCGCCGATCGGACAGCTTCGTCTGTGCAAACGTCGCACTGCTACTCTTTAAACTGCCAGAGCTGATTCGCCAGCATTTCAACCAAGTGTCCAATTTACACATGATCTTTAGACAGCCAAATGCTGTATATGTGAAAGTGCCTAAAGTCCAGTGTCACTGTTGGTTAAATCAGTCGGGTGGACCTTCGGTAAAACAGATATTATATCTGTATATTTATATAGCGTTTACGAGCAGGTGCAGAAATGATCTGAATTGATAGAAACAACAGCATTAGAGAGGAAATCATATCAATGACCTCGAAAACACTAAATACACAAGCGATTCAGGGCAGTGGATTCGTCTCAGGGATTCACTGTTTTTTCAAGATAATCTGAATAAACTCACTTCATAAACATTCACCTTCATTTGTCCCCCCACCCCACACACACACACTCTGTTTTATTTCCTGCTCTGCTGCATGTTCTCTTTTCTTTTCATGTCCTCCTTGTCTCCGTCTGTTTATCCGTCAGATCGTCTTAAAAGCTCCCCCAATTAGTTAACTGGGAAAATCTGACTTGTTTGAGACTTTCTAACTGAACTACCGACAATATCTGCAATTCAAATGGGAGGAGGCTTAACAAGAATATCAGACAAACAGACAGATAGACAGCCAGACAAGTACACACATAGACATATTGATGTAGACAGACAGACAGTAATTCTGGATAAATGCGCTGTCAGAATGACAGCTGAAAATCAGCATTTAATGCATTCAGAGCATCAGTGTCTCTGGGTTCAGATCCTCAGGAGTGAATCATTATTGATTCTGAACTTAGTGAAGCTTCCAGTGTTTATTAGCGGCCGGTCTGTCTGATCTCTGCCTCGTATCCCTTTGTTGTCCAGACACGCCCAATTTCCTTTGTTGTTTCGGGAAAATTTGTCTCAATAGGTTGTAGTTTTGCTCTGCTGAGTTTGTTCTGTATGTCCATCCTCTATATCTGACTAATGCCGAGAGAAGAGACATTAGAAACCAAAATCTCACTTATAACATGATGCAGATGTGCCTATACTGTAATAATTCTAAATGTGAACATATAAAAATTAACTAAATATTCCAACAAGTGATTTTTAAAATACCCATATACTCATACTGTAAAAAACAGCCTAACTCTATCCTGCTTTATTAATATTGCACCATCATGTGAACAAGCATACTCAACCTACAGAATGCCACTATCACCTTTACAATCTAAAATATAATTCAGTAGCTTTGTAAATATCAAATAAAAATGTTAAAAATGGAAAGTTATTAATAAAAAGCTATACTACCATCTCTTTATATCACTTAAGTTAGTTTCAGTTGGAATTCCTAAAAATCCAACAGTTTATTTTGCCTAAAATGTGTATCTATTATTTTCTTATTTCATGAAAAGAATCTACTTAAAATTTTTGTTAAATTTTAATCAAAATATAAAGGAATGGAGAAAATACACTGATCTGTTTCAGGAACTACATTTATTACTCATTACTAATCTTTAAAAAGTAAATTGGGCATAATCACTTTTTCCAGCATGCTTTGCTAAGAATTAGGAGAGCAAATGTAGAAATTAAGTGTTATTTTATTCGTTTTTGAGCAAGATTAATATAGTTTTTTAAATATATAAATATAGGACATGTGTCCATTAATTTACCATGTTTAAATGCACAAACATATTCCCACAATTTATTCCAAGTTGGTAGCCCTGTATATTCCTGTGTACATTGTAATCATATTCTATTTAAAGACGTCCAGTCTTTTCCCCACTGCTCTATTATTCTTGCCATTTATTAGCTGCATTTTAGCAGGATCATTTGATCAAATCATTAATTTCATTAATCTGCTCAACGATATCAGAGGAAACACTGAAGGATGAATTGGAAAATGTCAGACTGTTACGGTGCATTCGCACATCTGAATATTTGTGTTCATTTATTTGAATACCTGTACATTTTTCTCTCACCTGTTTGCTCCAACATGTGCTTTCTTATAGACACATGCCAATATATATGCATTTTATGTTACAAGGATCTACAAAAATAAGGTTTACATTAAGAATACATCATTTAAAAAATATATGTACACATGCAATATCCATTCAATCACTAAAAGTCATCAGAAACTCAAGTCGTGTTCTCTGGTGTTAAAGTCCACAGGGCCGTCGCTAGAGGGGAGAAATGTGGTGACGATTCCCCCCACCGGAATGCGATTTTTGCCTAGCAGGACAACCAATGAACCAATGAAGCCACTGAGATTTGTGATATCTCACAATTCAGAGTTTATATCTCGCAAATGCAAGAAAAAAAGAAAAAGAAAAAAAGAGTAAAAATTATTCCATGGCAGAAACAAGCTTCCATAGATTAGTCACATATCACTCGGGTGATTGGTCCGAAAACCCTGGCAGCAGAACTGAGTGAACATGAGCAAAGAAGGTGTATTTCTAATCACATACTTGTGGGGAACCGACACCAGCCGAGCAACTGCTACTGAGATGAATGGCAATGTTAAACATGTCTCTCTGCGGATGTTATAGACCTCTCCAGGTCCAGCGGCACAGCAGATTCCCATGACGGGGACCAATGCAAAACACAGCATATGCTTGGGACCGTCAATGTTGAAAGAGCTCAATACGGACTCCAACATGTCTCGTCAAATGCTGTACTCTAATTGCAGGTCAGCAATTGACTCAATTGTGTCCGTTGTCTCTTATGGGATTTTTGGATAAACATCTGGGACAAAGCTGATGCTTAAATGAAACAGACGGCCTCCATTTAGTCTCCTGAGCTCTGAAAGAGCAATAAATGTTCCTCTGGGTCTCTCTCCCTGGCGTAAGTCTCTCAGCTACCTGTCCTGCTAATTAGTTGCTTGTGTTTTGTGTGTGTTATTTTAAGTCATTTAGGTAAGAACACGTCTGTTAAGATCATAATTAGTTTCTACTCAAGGGAGATCTTAACTTCAGATTTCTCTTTATTCTAATTTTGCAAGCTGGAAAGGCAGCAGATGGCATCTGATCTGGATACGGCTGCTTTGTTCTGACAGTCTTTTCAGTGTCTTGGTCATGTGCAGATAGTGTCTCTGAATCTGAGAGTCCAAACCGTGGATATTATAGTTATAGTTAGGTCAAACTAAAACTATTAAAACAATTTTGTTAGTTGTCATGAAATGGAAGTTGTGCGAGACTTTTCTTCCCTATTGTAAAGTATATTCAAGTGAAACTGCTTGAACTAGAACAAATGTAGGGTGGGGCTTGATTTTGATCTCCTGGTTCAGTGTTACAAGCATTTTTGAAAAATTATGAAAATATATACTGATGTATGTACAATTATAATTTTCTCTTTGAAAATGACATTACACTTTTCCTGAATATTTAACGGTCAAACACTTTTAAGAGTCATTTGCCACAGTGGCAACAATAAATGTTTGATTTTGTCTCATGGAAATGGACAATAAAGCACTGAGTTTAAATTGGGACGCAAATGTAAATGTGTTCAAATTAAGTACATTTGTAAGAAGTGTAAAAACTTAATTTTGAATAATGAAAAACATATTTAAATATTCTGACAGACAGTGCGACTGAGTTGGGAATGGACAGCCCTTACTTCTATTTTTTTTTTTATCTGCTCATTACAATATACCATTTAGTCTTCCATAGTATCATACATTTGTAGATAATGGTAACCCAGGTAAAACCATGCATGGCTCTTCACTGCCACAGTAAAATAATAATAATAATAATAATAATAACTATATGTTCTGTGCAATGTTTTGTAGTCTTTTGTAGTTTTTCTTATTGATTTGTTTATGATTGTTCCCAGGTTTGTCTTGTTCGCCAATCTCCCCTTGAGTGTATATACCCAAGTGTTTCTCATGTTCTTTGTCTGGTGTTGTCCTTCTATGGATGTTATGTGTGCTATTGTTGTGAGTTTTGTTTGCCTTCCTTGCCTGTGTCTGCATTTATCGGTTTTGCCTGAATTTACTTTTATTATGTTTGTTTGAATAAATGTTGGCTGCATCTGGATCCTACTCTCGTTCCTCCGAAACAGCCACAGTTACACCCCTAAAGGAAAGTACATGTAGGTTCAAATGCATGCTTTTAAAAGTAAAAGGTATATCTGTATCGGCGATACTGGCCCTGTATTTATTTGGTATCAAAGCGATACCACATTTTGCAGTATTGCCCAAACCTACTGATAAATGTTAAAAAACTGTAAGTTCAGCTGTTTGCTGGAACATCAGAACTCAATGCAATAGCATGGCTGCAAAATGTAGTAACTCAGCCAAAACGTTTAATTCATGCATCAAAACCTAGTTATTGTGTCAGTAAATTGGCCAATGCCACCAAAATAAAAAGTACTTTTGTCATTGTGTGAGCCTGCCACACACAAATACAACATGTTCAGATTTTTTTTTCTGCTTTTTTGTTAACACTGACTGCTTTCTATACTATACAAGAACATCAGTTTTACAGTAATTTGAGATCTATTGTTTGTAATATATCATATATTTTAAAATATTTGTATGTGTATGGTTAACCAGTTAAAATGCATTTTACAGTGTTTTTCAGAGCTGGTCCGATGTCTGAGGGACAGAGACTTAGCTAAATGATCCTCTATTTTTCACAACTGCTGCAAAAATTCTCCATTGCAGCCCTTTGAAAGTCCCTAAAAGTTCCTGCATTATCAAATAAATCCATGGAGAAGCATGCAGTTCCAGCAAAGAACACAAAGCCGCCCACCTGACACAGCAGTTCACCCACCGGAGTATTGGAGGGACACCAGCAGATTCCAGACCATAAATCAACAGCTCAACCATCCTGACACATCTGAACCCAACCATATCAAACCCTGTCGTGGATTGACCTCTTTTTCGTTCAGTTTCTGACAAGTGATTTCATACATTTTTCAACTACTGTGCTGGAGACTTTGGACATTTGTTGTATAAAAAAAAGCTGGTGTAACTTTGCAGAGATTTTTTTTGTCTAATTCAAATCAGTGAGGTTTACAGTATATGATGTATATAAACAGCAAAATGTATCAGGTTCTCCAAGGTCAAAACCGAGACGCACTTTAAGAGGTTTATTCAACGGTCCTGTGAATCATGGTGGAATAATTGCATTCCAAATAAATAAGCCACAAAAATGACAATTAAACACACAGTCTTTTGTATGAACGTTAATAAAACACACCAATGATCTTGTGGCTTCAACATAAGTTCTCAGTGTCAGAATAAAACTTTGCCTTAATGGGTAAAATCAACACCTTTATACTTATAGATTTTTTCGCTCTTCCTCTCTCTCACACATACAGTGCAAACTCACAGGTTTTATAAACTCTTCTCGGCTCAACTTTCTTTTCACCGTCTTTTTTTCTGTGACATCAGGGGAGTAAGACGTGAGAAACACATAAACACACACACACACACACACACAGACGTGAGAAGATGCAGGATCTTGGCGAATAAAAACAGTGAAAGGCTGTAAATGAATTTTCATCACACTTTTGGAGTGAGATCGTGAGAGAATGTTCTAATTTTAAACCCTTTGCTTTCTCGCCAGGGTCCGATGTGTTTGCTTGCCAAAACTTCATCAGAACTCAACTCAACTCCAGAAGATCGGCTTGCTCTCAGAGGAAGGTGTACGACACGATTCTCATGTTCGTGCACCATTTAATGAGCTCGCACACACAAACGCATGTAATGATGCCCTGAACCAGCTGCTGTCAAAATACTTAAAGCCAAAATGACTTAAGCAGTTCAACTGGAAATTATTAACGGGTCCCAATGACTGATCTAACTATCTGTCTTATTAGGACCCCTAAACTTACCAGATTTCAGAAATAGAAATCTGAAATCGTTACATTACCTAGATCAGTGGTCAAAATGCAATTCAACTTTCACTTATCATTACACTGTAAAATCCAACAGTGATTCTAACTAACACTTTTTAGTTAACTTTACTTAATGTCTTAATTGTTAAGACAATTAATTGTAAAAAAAAATCTAGTAATCTGTACTATTCACATACTATGCTTTGTTTACTCAGAAAACCCAAGTTAAGATTAATTGATTGGTTTGAGTGTAGTTTTTGAGGCGGCGAAATTCTTAATGGACTATTCACTAATTTCTTCCACTTCTGCAGTTATTTTTCTCTATTTGCATTCACTAATTTCAAAAAGTCATCTTGAATGTTGAAATGTCAATACAACTGAAACATTTTAGAGAACATCAAATAAGCTGACTTCATAAATCGATGTTGATATTCCTAAAATGTCACCATTATGGCGATTAGTGTTCCTTTTGGTTGGGCACTTGGAACTTCATTCATTATATATATATATATATTAGGGCTGGGCAAGTTAACGCGTTATTATCGCGTTAACGCATTTATTAATTAACGCCGATGATTTTTTTTTATCGCACGTTAACGCAGTTTTTTTTATTATTATTTAGAAAGTCCGTTGCTCACCGGCTCTGAATACACATAGGCCTACAGTCAAACCATGGGTCACAGGAGGGGCGGGATGTTGGTCAGCCAGCAAATAACCCTCCCAAACCAGCAGTGGAGGGAGGATTTGGAATTTAGACTATTTAGATTCTGGAAACTCACAAACAGCGAGGATCAGTCTCTTTTCCAATGATTTGTGCTGCGCGTCGTGTGCAAAAAGTTCAAGACAATTCAACTTCGGCAGCGGGCGGGCGTGTGCGCACAACCGCGACAGTTTCACGGGAATGCACCCGCTTGTCGCTGCACCTTGTGCTCGACCACTTCACCTCACTCTATGGTGCGTTCACACCAAACGCGAATAGAGCGCCTGGCGCGAGTGATTTCAATGTTAAGTCAATGCAAAGGCACGTTTATGCGCGTCTGGAGGTCCTGCGGCGCGAATGAGGCGTTTAGCGCGGCGCGGTGGACGCGAATTCGCCTCATTCGCGCGTCCAGTTCGCTTCAAACTTTTGCTTTTTACGCGCGTCAATTTCGCTCTGGACGCGCGAATGGATTCAAAATGTTCAAGCGTCCAACTAGACGCGGTAGACGCGAATTTGACACGCTATTCGCGTTTGGTGTGAACGCACAGTAATAACAGGGAAACTTGCTACTGAACACTGACTGTTTCTGCTGCTCCCTGATGAAAGATACCTGTTGATACCTGTTCAGAAAAAAAACCAAGAAAACAGGACTCTGATGGTAACTTGTTTAACAAGCTAGATAAAAGGTAATGCCCTGGCAGTGGCAAATAGCTTTGGTTTAATATTTGATTTGATTACATTAATGTTTAAGTTGAGATTTACAAGAAATATTTTATTGCTACTGTGTAAAGGGAATACTGCTGGTAAAAAGCACATTAGGCTGTTTGTTGAAAGTTTTTGCAAACCACATGTTATTGCACTTTTGTGTATATAGCAGTACATTTAGATCAAAAGTGTGCAATACACGACTTTAGAATTCATTATTAAATTTTGCGCGTAATAATGCGATTAATCGCGATTAATCGCGATTAAAAAATGTAATCGTTGCCCAGCACTAATATATATATATATATATATATATATATATATATATATGAGAATGATGTATAGCATAACTATATTGCATGTCAATTAATGATCTTTTATAATTTTGTTGTTAACACGTATGTCATAAACACCTTGTGAAACTTTTAATTGGGTTTATATGATCCCTCTATATTTGTGACGATCTTGCAATTGATGATGCTTGAGTCACACAGACTTCAACATTCAACATGCAAAACACAACAATGGTAACAATTATATTTTATCTTATATATATTTTATATTTAAGTAAATTATCAAGTACTCTCTAAAGTTATTTTTTAGTTACTAGAACTCTTGTGTAAGTGTACTATACAAACTAATTATTTGGCAGTACCACATACTATTCCTATTTTTTTTTTTTTAAAGGCAATCGGTTTGCATGCTTTTTAAGTAAGTCTAACTAATTAGATTTTACAGTGAATCTATATTGAATATTGTAGAACTATATTCTACACTATATTGGTGTAGAAACAATTTTCACTTAGAAATAAATGTCACAAACAATAAAAAAAAAGAAAAAGAAATGGCAAGCAACACAATGAATGTGAAATTTTGAAAAATAAATAGAAGTTCGGAAAGAAAAACTGAAGTAGAAGTAGATAAATATTTTTTTTTAAATGTACTATAATTACCTTTCATTTACAACTTTGAAAAAAAAATCATGTTTTACAGAATAAAATAACAGGGACTGTATATTTTTCTTTTTTAATTGTTGTTGGTTGTATACAATATTATAATTAATGATAACTGGGTTCAATACAATTCACAGAAAAATAGTAAATAGTTTAACCATTGCAAATAGCAAACTGTACTATATTATAACAAAATTATGACTTTACCAAAACACATTACAAAAATAACATAAATATTAGAACATACGATCGATCAACGTCGATAAAGCATTGATTATCTGAGATTTCAACATTCACATAGATAATTCAAATGATGCGTTTAGGGGCTGCGTTTACAGATTTACTAAACTCCTTTGGGGTCAAGCATAATGTTACTAGACCCACTCACCACTCATCATTGTAATCATACACTAGATTTAATTATATCATGGAACCAATCCTACTGATGATGATGATATCACTGATCACTACCTTTTAATACTGCGCACTGCTGAAATGTGCCATGTCGCGTCACGTTATCGGCCAGGTAGAACAATTCTCCCAAATACTATAGATAAATACTTTAGATAGATCACAAATGACCTGCCTGATCTGTCTCAGTTTATCAGTGTACCCAAGCACACAAATTAATTAGGAAAAGACTACCAGTATTTGCAACATTTTCTCTAGTACATTAGAAACTGTTGCACCGATCAGATTAAAAAAAGTTAGAGAGAAAAGAACTGCACCATGGTATAACAGTATTACTCCCACTATCAAGAGAGAAACTTGTAATCTACACTGTAGAGCGTAAATGGAAACAAACTCATATAGAGGTCTTTCAAATCGTGTGACAAGACAGCACTTCCCATTATAAAAAGGCTTCCCATTTCTAAAAGCAGCCAGGGACGAGCATCTCCACAAATGAATAGAAAATAACCAAAACAATCCAAGATTTTTATTTAGTACAGTGATTAACAAATAAACAGATATGACCTGAACAAATTATTCCATTACAGTTTAGTACAGATGACTTTATGAATTTATTCAATGAGAAAATCAAATGCATCAGAAATACAATTGTAAATGTACTACCTTTGACAGCGTCTTATGATTCAGCCTTAATTATCGCCCCTCAAGAACAACTGCAGTGCTTTACAACTATAGGGCAGGAAGAGCTAAATAAACTTATCTTTGCATCTAAACCAACAACATGTGTATTAGATCCAATACCCTATAAATTACTGAAAGAGTTGTTACCTATAGCAGAAGAGCCTCTTCTCAATATTATTAGCGTGTCTGTATCTCTAGATTTTGTTCAAAGACCGTTCAAGCTGGAAGTGATTAAGCCTCTCATAAAGAAATCACCATTAGATACAAATGAATTAGCACATTACCGAACCATTTCAAATCTTCCATTTATGTCTAAAATACTAGAAAAAGTTGTGCCCACTCAATTGTGCTCGTTTTGGCAAAATAATGATATGTATGAAAAAATTCAGTGTGGATTCAGGCCCCATCATAGCACAAAAAACTGTGCTTGTTAAAATTACAAATGACTTACTTCTAATCTAACTTCTGACTAAGGCTGTATCTCATTACTAGTTTTACTTGATCTTAGTGCTGCGTTCGACACAATAGATCATAAAATACTCTTAGATCGTCTACAAAATTACACTGGTATACAGGCATTGAGGTGTTTCAGATCGTATCTATCAGACCGTTACCATTTTGTCTACTTAAATGGAGAAATATCTAAGATAATGTCAGTAAATTATAGAGTGCCGCAAGGATCTGTGTTAGGCCCTCTGCTATAGCAATACATATGCTGCCACTTGGTAATATAAGAAAACATGGAAGTAATTTCCACTGTTATGCTGATGATACTCATTTATATATTTCATCACGACCAGATGAATTCTCTAAATTATCTAAATTGACAGAGTGTGTTAAAGATATAATATATTGGATGACCAGTAATTTTCTTCTATTAATTTCAGATAAGACTGAGGTATTACTTATTCGACCAAAAACCTGTACACAGAATCTCCTAGAATACAATTTGCATTTGGAAGGATGTACTCTAACTTCATCCTCTACAGTTAAAGACCTGGGAGTTATATTAGACAACAAATTGTCTTTCGAAACTCATATTTCAGGTGTTACAAAAACAGCCATCTTCCACCTCAGAAACATTGCTAAGATCCGTAACATGCTTTCTGATGCAGAAAAGTTAGTTCATGCATTTATGACCTCTAGACTAGATTACTGTAATGTATTACTATCTGGTTGTCCAGCATCCTTAATAAACAAGCTACAATTAGTCAAATGCAGCTGCTAGAGTTCTTACTAGGTCAAGAAAATATGATCATATAACACCAATTTTATCATCTCTCTACACTGGTAACCTATTAAGTTCCGGATCAATTACAAAGTATTGGTACTGACCTACGAGGCCCTAAATGATTTAGCTCATGTTAACTAATCTTCTATTGCCTGAAAATCCATCACGCTTTATAAGGTCACAAAACTCTGAGCTTCTGATAGTACCTAGGATATCTAAGTCCACTAAAGGAGGGAGAGTGTTTTCACATTTGGCTCCAAAACTCTGGAATAGCCTTCCTGATAATGTCCGAGGCTCAGACTCACTCTCCCAGTTGAAATCCAGATTAAAGATGCATCCCTTTAGCCTGGCATTCATATAAAGCATCTCCTAACCTTATGCAGTTATATCAGATGAAATGCACATGATTATCCCTGCTTAATGTTATGAACAGCAGCTACGCTAATTATTTTCTATTTGCTTCTCTGTTTTATCTCAGGATGCCCATCCTGAGGTAAATAGAGAGTATGTCAGCTCCCGTTTGGATCCATCTTATTATGAAGACTTCAGATGCCCAACACCTATGAAGAGACGGCGCCAACTCCTGCGAAGACTTGATGACGCAAACTCTGAATCAACATGCACCAATGCTAAGTTTTTCTAAATGTCATAATCATTTGTTAACAAACAAGTATTCATTACTTTAATGATCTCATTGTTTCTGTCTTAAATTATTGCATTGTTTAAGTTAATACATTTTTTGCTAACTGTGATTTTGTATATGAACATTTCTGAAATACATATCTTAGACAGTTACTTCTTATAACAGATCACTTAAATTGTAATGTGGACGTTTCCTGTAAAGCTGCTTTGAAACAATGTGTATTGAGAAAAGCGCTATACAAATAAATGTGAATTGAATTGAATATGATCAACAAAACTGTATACAAGATTAAAACATTTTTAGATCTTATTTTATGTTATGTTATTTTAAGTCATAGAGACTTGAAACTTTGAGGAATGGTTGTACCCTCCTCATCTACAACGTCACCAAGGCTCGCCCCAATCAGCCTGATGGTGGCGCTACAGCAATAACAAGTACGTAATGGCTCATAACTCCTAAACCGCGCGTAGCATAACTGTTAAAAAGCTTTAAAACATATATGTCCTTGGTAATTTGCCTGTTTTGGTTGTAAATGGTCTTTTCCATCTATGATAGTTGGTAACAGGCTTTCTAAATAAAACATTATACATTTTTATGCATATGCTTAAAGGCCTTAAAGTGCTTGAACTATTGAATGCTAATCGCTGCTTGCAGCTATATTTATTATTTATTCATATCTGGATGTACTTTCATCAATGTAGTATAGTTAAGATGTGCGAGGGGAAAATTATGTCTCTAAACTTTAGCTGAGTAAATCCACATACAAGCCCAGCAGGGTCTCCTTATTTAATTATTGTACTCAATTACCAGTAAAAACAAATCGATGTTCCGTTAGTGCTAAATGAATCATTCAGTCTGCTCAATGCTTCACTGAAGCTCATATTGCAGTGTCTTTTCCTGCATTGAGTTGGTCTGCTTCTGACAGATGATGTGTCAATCTGTCATATTTCATTGTCACCATGACGACACCACAATCTTTGACCTCATTGTAGTTTTGTGGCGTCATTATCTTTTAACGTTCTCGTGGTAAAACATCTTCTATAAATGCCAGAAAAGCAGGCAGAGATCATTAGCAAAAGCACCTCACAAAACGATAAAGATCATTTCCCATTCTAGACGTCTCTCGGAAAAGCTGCTGGTGAAACACGACTAATGAGTCTGAGAGAAACTGACTTTACTGACTTTACTTTACTTAAAAAAAATTTACATTACTCAGTAAGCACTTTTAAATAAACTATTATGGAGGATAGTAAATGCACATTATGCTCTCGTGAGCTGCTTATGTAGGCAACATCTGAAGTATGAAAGTAACGATTCCTCGATTAAAGTCGAGTACTCGATTTAAAAAAATCCTCGATGGCAATTTACCCGTGTCGAGTAATCGGCAAAATACCGGAAGTGGCGCATTCCACAGACGAGAATCCATAAACCGCAATCATACACCGTTTTCTAAGGCTACGCGACATATTAAAACCATTTACAAGCATAATATAGCCCAGTGTTATCATGAAATCACAAAAGCTGTGATTCAGTTAAAGGTGCTCTAAGTGATGTCACGCGTTTTTTAGGCCAAAACATTTTTTGTCACATACAGCAAACATCTCCTCACTATCCGCTAGCTGCCTGTCCCCTGAACACACTGTAAAAAAACGCGGTCACTGTAGACACCACAGGCTCCACAAACGGCAACAAAAACAAACTGGGCTCACCCGCACCACGAAACACAACAAACCGTGCTCCAGCCAATCACCGACAAGAAGTATTTGAGGGGTGTGGTTTGGGGGTTAGTGCGCGTGCACATGAAGGGGGTGTGTGGAGGAGAGAGAAGCATGAAGAGGGAAGTTTGAATTATGGCCGACACACGACTAAAGAGACGACGTTCCGATGAACAAATTGCAAAGAAGAGCAATAACAAGGATAAGGGACAAGGATAAGGAACGCGAAGTCCCGAATTTACATCGGAAAAACCCTCGAAATGTGGCGAGAACTCCGCCGGCAGAAGGGCTTCCAATCCGACATTCAGTTGCTCTGTTTTTGCAGAACAGGTAAATCCATTTTTCTTTCTATATTGACGTTCATGTTCGCCAAACCAACACAAGGATGTAATTAGCTAGAACTATGCAGTCAGCGTTAGCTTTGAAACATACATGTTATACAACATGCATGTTAGAAACATACATGTTATACAACATGTATGTTTCCAGCAGCTAGCGATCAATCTCTATTGTAAATGGTCAAGCAAATTCACAGTAGGGCGACAATTTGTGTGAATGACTGTTTTCACCCACTGTTTGTTATGGATTTGAATGTTCATTTATAGGCTATCGACAACTTTGACTAAATTTGTTTACGCCGCCGCCGTTGTTTATGCTCACTGGGAAACGCGAAGCTAACGTTATCTTGCTATTATTGCGTCCTTGTATGGGAGCTAACGTTATAGTTATAACCTCAGGTGGCGAAACGATTTTAAGACAATGTTTCTCTTTTTCTGCATTCTGTTCTGCAATATATAAAAGCATTTATCTAACTTGGTGACATTACACATTGAATGAAGTATCAGTAAAACTTTACTTTGTTTTTAGTGACTACTTTGACTTTCCTTTATGCCGGAAGGGAGGGGAGGAGGGAGGAGACGAGATGAGGAGGAGGGAGGGTCTAGCTAGCCTCCGTTTTGTTTGACAACAATTCGAATGTCAACACTCCCGGCATCACTTAGAGCACCTTTAAATAAATATACATAAATAATGTTTTGACGTGCACATGTTCTTGTTCAAGAAATTACAGCGGCTGATGCATTTCTATCGTTCAGAAGTGACCAAATATGAAAGATTAAGTTGACATTTGAATTAAAAGTTGTTTGGCCAATAGTAAACGAGGATTTGATCATGCCTTAGGCTTAGTGTAACCAGGCCATTGGCGCCCTCTGCGGGCATTTGTTTTAATACTTAATGTACATAAGTTATGTTTATATTAGTTTATATCATATATTTTACATGGTGTATTTTAACAGCTTTGTTCAATAAAACCCATTTGATTACTTTGATACTTTATCTAAACCAATAATTATTGCCTGTTATTATATATTTGGGTAACACTTTACAATAAGGTTCATTAGTTAATATTAATGTATTAACCAATATGAACTAACAATGAACAATAGCTACATTTGTAACTGTATGTATTCATCTTTTTTAATCCTAGTTAATAAATCCAGCTATTCATTGTTTGTTCATGTTAGTTCACAGTACATTCATGTTAACAAATACAACCTTTGATTTTAATAATGTATTAGTAAATGTTGAAATTAATATTACTAAGATTAATAAATGCTGTAGAAGTATTGTTCATGCTTAGGATGTTAACTAAGGTAGTTAACTAATGTTAACTAATGAACCTTATTGTAAAGTGTTAGGCTACCTATATTTGTATTTTAAGTCATTTTAAAGGCTGTTGTTCACTTGGATCTATTTTTATTACCACAATTTTTTTATCCGATTACTCGATTAATCGATGGAATAATCAGTAGAAAACTCGATTACTAAAATAATTGATATCTACAGCCCTAATCTGAAGTCTCCCAATGCAAAGTATGTTCCAAATTATTGGCATCTTTATCATTCAGCATAAAAAGAGAAATCTCAATATCAGATAGATAGATAGATAGATAGATAGATAGATAGATAGATAGATAGATAGATAGATAGATAGATAGATAGATAGATAGATAGATAGATAGATAGATAAGCATATTAAACAATTGTCACCATTTGCTTATTTTATGTGCTAACAGTTACCAATTATTACTTTTTTTCATTTAAAGTTGATGATCATGTTGAGAGCTCCAAATTGATTGATTATGAAGTTCAGAGATGGACTTTTAAGTATTGTTGCATTTCCCTTAAGCATTCCTGGTTTTTAACCATTCCATTTTCTTGTTGATTTTGTTGTTTTTTCTCTCCCTAAACAGGGCCTGACATTAACATCCGCCAATCCGCCAAATGTGGGTGGATTCAGCAGTGGCGTGTAACGCAGTCACTCCTACTAGCCACTTTGGCGGGTTGAATTTTATATATAACATATACATTTTTCAGGGATCTGAAATAATAAAATAAAAAATTGATACCGATACTGAAATTTCTGAAACTCTTTCCAATACAAATTTTCTGCAGAATAGATACAAGAGACCATCTGTGCTTTCGCGCTCTCCCATCTCTCTGACAGTGAGTTGACGTCAAGCTCTGTCCCTAACCATCACCAAATGACGGTGAACAATGACGTTTTCAGTGGATGAATTCAAGTAAATGGAATATGCTGATTCCTCCGTTTCTCATAACTCTGTTTCTCAAAAGTTCTGTGCTACAGCGCTAGTATTACTCATTTTCACTAATGAACTACTTGTTCTGAAGTACAAAGTTGCTGTTGCAGCCAATCTCTTCACCAGGTGCACGTCTTTATTGATCTTATGCAGCACTGTAACAAATGTTGCACAAAAGCAGACACGAATCCCTTCAGAAACCTGCTAGTAGATAAATGCAAATCACACCAGTTTCGTGATTTCCACATTTGCTCACTTTCAAATATATCTCGATGTAGCAGGTTTGGTCTATCTAGGTTAACGAAACCTTTCAGGCTCGAGACATATCATAAATTATAGGAAAGTTGCTGACCGCTAAAATTAACTTCTCTGCCATCATGCTTCGACACTATACTACAGGATGAAGTGACTGATCACTGACTTCAATCCAACTGGTTGTTATTCCAGAAAGTCACTCTTCATTTGCATTAAGTTGCATAACATCTCAACTTTGTACATCCTGTCACCAACGGTCACTGTTGCTTGTGTCACCAGAAATGGCCAGATCTCTATTTAAATGAATGGGATTGTGTCACTTTAATAATAATAATAATAATAATAATTTGTTACATTTATATAGCGCTTTTCTGGGTACTCAAAGCACTTTACATGGAAGGGGGATCTCCTCAACCACCACCAATGTGCAGCATCCACCTGGATGATGTGACGACAGCCATACTGCGCCAGAACGCCCACCACACACCAGCTTACTGGTGGAGAGGAGACAGTGATGAAGCCAATTAGTATATGGGATACTTTGTCGCAGGTAGTTTGAACGCAGCTTTAACAAGTCCTGTTGCACTGTTTTAGGATCCACATCCAACCTGCTATATAATATGTGAACATCAAAATGTTTTTACTGTGTACATCTTTCATAGTTAAGTTATAACATAAAATTGTATTAATGAGGGAGAGCAAGACATTAATAAGTGTGAGACGTAGGGGTGGGAATCACTAGGCACCTCACGATTCGATTCGATTACGATTCAGAGTGTAACGATTATCAATGCATCTTTTTTTTTTTTTTTTTATGTGACTACTTGGTACTTTTAAAGCAAAGTATTTATGATAACCCATAAAGAATTTACTTCCAATAGGCCTACTTCCTATATTAATTTTATTAATAAAACAAATGGAAGTGATTTGGCAAGTCAACTGTAATGTTACATTTGCCAACATATGTCCCAACATTTCTGAGAACCAACTGGAAAATAAATGTGTGCCTGTACTAGCAGCATACTTGTAGTAAATTAATACAAACTTCAGCATATTCTGAATCTCTAGCATTTAATAATAGACTTCTAACCAACATCCTCAACATCCAAAATCACAAACAGTTTTCGTTCAAAAATATAGAATTATGTACCAGCAGCTCTCATACAAACATAATGCTTGTGGACTTAAGCATATTCTGAATAATTAGTAACATACAAAGCCGCTCTTAAGCCGCTCTTATACACAACTAAATAATAAAGAGTTATGACTTGAAATGTTTGCTGTATACCACAATCAAAAACAGCTTATACAAAAAAAGTGAATGAACATCTGCAGAGAGCACAGTCAAAATGTAACTTTTTGTGACTGGCATTGCACTGATACATACTGTGACTGTATAGGGCAGTATAACGTATGTATAACAGATCAGTTTACAGCATATTGATGTGAAACTAAACAATACAGAAAGCAGCTCTCATACAAAAAATACTAAATAGGTCACAATGAAATTGCCAATTATTCCATATGTTAGCTTTTAACGAAGAGCGTGCCGTTCGAATTTGGCGCTCAGCAATCATGCGTCTCTGTTATGCGCACGCCACGGACTGTCCGCGCACTGCACGTCCGCTTTAAGGCCCTTTCACACTGGACGCAATTTTGACGCACGAATAATTCGCGCGATGGGTTTATTTTTTGATCAGCTGTTTGTGTAATGAGTGCTTCCACACCGAACGCGAATGCGCTGCGGCGAAAAAACGTACTCGGTTACTAACGTAACCTCGGTTCTCTCTAGAAAAGGGAACGAGTACTTGCGTAAGTATCTTACGCTAGGGTGTAGCGACAATGGGTATGAACCAAACACAGACTAATCTTCATCCAGAATATTAATTCAAACTCTCGATGAACCAAGAGGAAGATTTGGTCAGGACTTCGTATCCTCATCCATCTTGTCACAGGATCCAGGCGCCGACCTGTCTGGCTATTTAAAAGAGCCCCCAGCACTAACACATAACTGGTCAAATGCTAGCTTTGTTGCCAAATTACTGATTGGTTAAGAGAAAGACAGAGACCAAGGTCTGACACAAGAGTCCTCACATTCCAGATTCAACTTAGAAAACCGAAAGCCATGAATCATTCACAGTCTCCAGGAAGTCTGCGGACCAACGACTTTTATTGGTCAACTTCGATAGTTTGCAAGATGGATCGATACCAGCAGATGTTGTTTTCCCCCACAACATTCCTGACCCCTTCCCCCTTTAAGACCTCTGAACGAACACACAGAGTCCGTTTCTCTCTAAACCAGAAAACTGAGATTTTTCCTACAGTATACATAAAACTCATTCAAGAACAATTTTCAATGGACTTACAATCAAACATCATGCAACTACACAACTCTATTTTGTGTCTGCAACTTATATGTGTGTTTAATATGCTTAGATACCATATAACTCATGTAATGTTATAACTGTTAGATGTTTGAATGAAAGTGTGTTTCATATCAGTATGATCCTATGCTCTTGATTCAAAAGATGGCTTGATTGAAATCTGTGTAAAATGTTCCGTATTCTTATAATACTGATCATGTCTAAACTGTGGCATCTGTTCTCTCTGTTAGCAAGAAACCCCCCCAGATAAGATAATTTACGATCAGAACTGAAAAGAACGCCACCTCCTAAAGTTAGCCAGTGTCTAATTGGCCAGAACTCATCCTTGGAGGTTGGACAACTTTGAGTTTAAAATCTTAGACCCAAAACAAAGTTCTCTCTCTAGACGCTCTCTCGGCTTCTCTCTTCTCTCTGCTCTCTAACTCGGTTCGTTCAAAATGTTCTGATACAGAAGACCTCTCAACAAGTGCAGAACAAAGACGGAGACGGCAGACGATGGTTATAGTAATCATGTAACGTTAACAGACGAGCAGATCAACCCAAATTAAGATCAGATGGGTTAGATTCATTTCCAGTCATCTAGCTCCTTTCCGTATCTCATTTTCTTTCTTTCTTTTGTGTTATTCTTCTTTTCCGATTGAAAGTCTCGGTTTTAAGTTAAGTTTTGCTGCAAAGTTTCGGTCCACGATTCATGGCTGCAACGCACGCTTTCAACTTCAAAGACTTTTCAACCATCCGACATCAACGCCACAGACATTTATCCAAGCACGAGGAGGCCAGCCGACGAACGAACGAGGGAAACCCCCTTTGATGCTCAACAAAAGGGAATCCCCAAAAGCAAAGACCAGCAAGTATACCTCCAGACTAAAACTGAACTGGTGTAGGCTACTGATATAAATTTAATAACCTGTCTAAGAAACGATAGAAGGGTTAAATTAATGATTTAAGGTTCGTTCCAGGTCATGCCTTATAAGTGCAGAAACTTGTGATTTCATCATCTCACTCTTAAACTCACTCTTAAAACTTAATCTTTCCTTACTCTTTTTCCTTCTGCAACTCGTATGAATGTGTGTGTGTGTGTTTGTGTTAGATATTAGCTTTTATGTTAGTATATAATCAATAAAGTATTGTTTGTATTTGAACAAAGAGATTACTTGTGTTAATTTGCTTAATACATTTTATTGTCTTGAACTTCGATCTAAGCTACCGATGCTTTTACCCGTGATTATTTCTTAATTTATTGTTAGCTGGGGATTAATTCTTTCTTGGCCAGGAAGATATTATATTTCCTAGAGTTAATAACTGTTTATGCTTTCTGTTCATGGGATGAACTGATAGACTAATCATACAATTGATTCTGCTACAGTAAATTCTGAAAATAATTAAAAATAATTAAAATATTAATTATTGATCATAATCCGTTATGAATAATAATTAATTATATTTATACGTGGGCGTATAAACGCTGCAAGGGGAAAACCTCTTTTCCTCGAGATATTGAAGCCAAAAATTATCCTTAATTTTGCAATAATGTAAAACGCATTGCAGCAGCATGCAGACATGGGAGAGACAGCTCGCGCGCCCATTGGCTGCTCTGCGGCAACTGCACCAGCCTATCGTTAGTATGGAATGCCAAGTCTGCCAATATTAAAAATAAATAAATACATAAATAAATATACAAATAAATGTAAAAACGAAAAAATAAATAAATAAATATATAAATAAATATACATAGAAAAGCAAAAAACGAAAATAAATAATTATTTATACATTTATTTCCTTATTTATGTATATATTAATTTTTTTCCATATTTATTTTTTTATTCTTTTATTTATTTCTACATTTATTCATTTCTACATTTATTTATTTCTACATTTATTTATTTTTACATTTATTTATTTCTACATTTATGTATTTCTACATTTATTTATATATTCATTTATTTCTTCCTACATTTCTTCCTGCATAGGGTAATGAGGAGGGCGTGGTTTACCTCAGACATAGCAATCGAGCTCAGAGTAAGCGAAGGCGAAGGGTTGAGGCCACAGTGACACCCTGTGGCGAAATACAATAAGTATCACTCACTGATGTTGATACGGTCTGTGACTGCGAGGTATATGGTCAGAATCCTAAATCTTACTGTGTGACATGGATAGGCTACTCTTTATTCCGGACATGGCCGTAGAACATCGTTTGGTCTGGATTTGTAAAATGTCCTGGGCTAACAAACATGAAACAGGGACTCTGAAACGGAATTGATATTTTCCATTTTTCGGTCAGAACTCACAGAAAGGAAGCAGGGCACATATAGGCTACAGTGAAGTCGACGCAAGCATATTGACCAATGCTTTTGAAACGAGACCATTGCATTTGAATGCAGCCTAATTTCCAAAAACAATACTGACAGCAACAGAAACCAGGGCCGCGGGAAGAGGTTTTAGGTTGTGGGTGCTCACCACTTTTGAATAAGAAACAATATCAAGACTATAAAACTCGTCAAAAAACGTGCACACACTCCAACCACCTGCCTGCACATTACATTTTTGACTTTATTGATTCTGCTTTTATTCGTAATGCAATGGACCGGTCAATGGGACATAAATTAATCCTTAAAGGATGGGACTTTATGGGACATTTGCACAAAAAGAATAAATAACTTACCCTTCCCACGGAACATATCTTGTGAACAGATTCTCACACTTTCTCATGCCTGACAAAGAGTTGGTTGCTAAGTAAGCAAGTTTGCACACATCTTTGAGATAGTATACCTGTGTGTGTGTGTGTGTGTGTGTGTGTGTGTGTGTGTGTGTGTGTGTGTGTGTGTGTGTGTGTGTGTGTGTGTGTGTGTGTGTGTGTGTGTGTGTGTGTGTGTGTGTGAGTGTGGGTGGGTGGGTATGTGGGTGTAGGTGTGTGCTTAAGATGCTACTGAACTGTTTAAGTGTGTTTGCTGGAGAGAGAGGAGACAGAGAGTAAATGGGTTGATGGCCTCCCTGGTTCTGTTTTTTGCAAACTTGTTTGTTTGTAATCTCAATGGACATCATTTTATCCATAATTCTGTGAAATTTCTATTTTAAAATTGTTAGTTTTAAAATTTGTCATACCTGCAGGGACTACACTCTAAAAACTGCTGGGTTGTGTTAACCCAATTTTGGGTCAAATATGGTCTCACCCAACGTTGGGTTAAAAAATGCAATTTAAAAATGGACAAATTGCATTTTGGACAAAATCAAAAATGGACAAAAATGCAATTTAAAAATGGACAAATTGCATTGGTTACATTAAAAATGTAAACCAACGGCTGGGTTTGTCCATTTTTAAATTAAATTTTTAACCCAACGTTGGGTGAGACCATATTTGACCCAAAATTGGGTTAACACAACCCAGCAGTTTTTAGAGTGTACAGGTGGAAATTAGCAATTGTTGCTATAACCTGGCCCAAGACATATTCTCTTGTTTAACAAGTTTAATGTTTATTTGTGCATTGTCCCTGTTTCAAATAAAATAATTTCCATTCCATTCCAAATAACTTACCGTAGCCTTTATAAGTCGCTCCGGAGACGCATATCAGTCCAAAAATGCGCCACGAGGAAGAAAAAAACATATATAGCCTAAGTCGCACTGGACTAAGTTGCATTTTTTTTAAAAATTATTTCACAAAAAAAAAAAAAAAAAAGTTACAGACAGTTCTCCACTACGGACGTGAGCGCTCTAAAGCGGCACTAAAAGAATGTTTTAAAACTTTCACAGAGACCTCAAACTGAAAGCACAAAGCCTGTCTTTAAATTTAATTTCGTTTTGTATTAATTGTATCTTAATTTTAATTGATGTTTCATCAACAAATTTTGATGAATTTAATAAGAAGTAGCTAAATATAGGCTATTAGAAAATAGATAATCAGGACACGGAGGCGCTGGCGAACCTGGAGCTCGTCTCATAATGAAACTCAGCGTAGGCCTATAAGGTAGCCTATTGCCTCACAGACCTGAGACATATAGATAGCTTGAAATGTCTACAAATTCAAATTCAAAACGAAAGAAAACAGACTGCGCTGTTTATGTAATTCGTATGAAATGTGCATTTCTCTCTGATGGCGCTGCGAAGATCGCGAGTCGTCAACTTCATCTGTCTAGCCGACACTGACATAAAAAATAAGCAGCGCAGTCTGTTTTCTTTCGTTTTGAATTGTTCTGCTTAAAAGTAGACATTTCAAGCTATCTATATGTCTCAGGTCTGTGAGGCAATAGGCTACCTTATAGGCCTACGCTGAGTTTCGGTTCATTATGAGACGAGCTTCAGGTTCGCCAGCGCCTCCGTGTCCTGATTATCTATTTTCTAATAGCCTTCTTATTTATTAAAACCAGACAATTTTTTGATGAAACATCGATTAAAATTAAGATACAATTAATACAAAACGAAATTAAATGTAAAGACAGGCTTTGTGCTTTCAGTTTGAGGTCTCTGTGAAAGTTTTAAAACATTCTTTTAGTGCTGCTTTAGAGCGCTCACGTCCGTAGCGGAGAACTGTCTGTAACTTTTTTTTTTTGTGAAATAATTTTTTTTTTTTAAAAGCAACTTAGTCCAATGCGACTTAGGCTATATATATTTTTTTTCTTCCTCGTGGCGCATTTTTTGACTGATATGCGTCTCCGGAGCGACTTATAAAATAGGCTACGGTAAGTTATTTATTCTTTTTGTGCAAATGTCCCATAAAGTCCCATCCTTTAAGGATTAATTTATGTCCCATTGACCGGTCCATTGCATTACGAATAAAAGCAGAATCAATAAAGTCAAAAATGTAATGTGCAGGCAGGTGGTTGGAGTGTGTGCACGTTTTTTGACGAGTTTTATAGTCTTGATATTGTTTCTTATTCAAAAGTGGTGAGCACCCACAACCTAAAACCTCTTCCCGCGGCCCTGGTTTCTGTTGCTGTCAGTATTGTTTTTGGAAATTAGGCTGCATTCAAATGCAATGGTCTCGTTTCAAAAGCATTGGTCAATATGCTTGCGTCGACTTCACTGTAGCCTATATGTGCCCTGCTTCCTTTCTGTGAGTTCTGACCGAAAAATGGAAAATATCAATTCCGTTTCAGAGTCCCTGTTTCATGTTTGTTAGCCCAGGACATTTTACAAATCCAGACCAAACGATGTTCTACGGCCATGTCCGGAATAAAGAGTAGCCTATCCATGTCACACAGTAAGATTTAGGATTCTGACCATATACCTCGCAGTCACAGACCGTATCAACGTCAGTGAGTGATACTTATTGTATTTCGCCACAGGGTGTCACTGTGGCCTCAACCCTTCGCCTTCGCTTACTCTGAGCTCGATTGCTATGTCTGAGGTAAACCACGCCCTCCTCATTACCCTATGCAGGAAGAAATGTAGGAAGAAATAAATGAAGAAATAAATAAATGTAGAAATACATAAATGTAGAAATAAATAAATGTAAAAATAAATAAATGTAGAAATAAATAAATGTAGAAATGAATAAATGTAGAAATAAATAAAAGAATAAAAAAATAAATATGGAAAAAAATAAATATATACATAAATAAGGAAATAAATGTATAAATAATTATTTATTTTCGTTTTTTTGCTTTTCTATGTATATTTATTTATATATATATTTTTTTTTTACATTTATTTGTATATTTATTTATATATTTTTTTATTTTTAATATTGGCAGACTTGGCATTCCATAGTTAGAGGCCCCTCATGACGTCAGAACCAATGAGGGTGCTTCGCGCTCATTACGTCATGTCCCACCGAAAGCGGGTGGGGCTAGGGCTATAAATACGGCCCAGAGAGGCTGGTTTGGTCAGTTTTTCCATCGCTGAAGCGAATCAGAACATGACGCATGCACGGCAAGATACGCAAGTACTCGTTCCCTCTTCTAGAGAGAACCGAGGTTACGTTAGTAACCGAGTACGTTCTCTTACGAGAGGTCTCTCGTACTTGCGTAAGTATCTTACGCTAGGGGAACACAATGTAAAACACCGTGCGTGCTTGAGACATAACACTAAAGTCCCAAGGGCAGGTGCCCGGGGCTCATACAGTGCCTAATCACAAGGGACTCACAGAGAATCCGGGAAGAGGGGCTAGAATAGCATCATTCCTGTAATATGGAGCTCTGATAAGAGCATGTTATATCAAGTGTTCCACACAGCCAGGGCGAACTCGGCCTGGACTGGTAAATATGGGGGACTTACGCACTGCCCACAGAAGTATACAGACGATCAGTGATCGACGCTCTAGCAGTTTCAGCATCCTGAGCCGATAGCATCGGGCGGGCAATACTGAAAAATTAAACCGAGAGCAACCTAGCTTGCAAAGCGGGAACCTCGAGGTTATAAAACCTTATAAATGTAGACGGGGAGGCCCAGCCTGCCGCCATACAGATATTTTGCAAGTCAATCCCACTGGACCAAGCCCACGACGAGGCCATGCCTCTTGTGGAGTGCGCTTTGACACCTATCGGGCATTGCAGGCCCCTGGATGTGTAAGCTAGCGCTATAGCATCAACTATCCATCTGGATAGACTCTGTTTTGACGCAGCTAGTCCCTTAGAACGTCCGCTGAACAAAACAAAGAGCTGCTCCGTCTGTCTGAAAACAGATGAGCGAGACACATAGGCCCTTAACACCCTGACCGGGCAAAGGAAGCCTGCGTCCCCTTCCTCTTCAGATACCGGCAGGGCCGACAGGGAGATCATCTGTGCCCTAAACGGTGTATTGAGGGATTTAGGAACATATCCGTGCTTTGGTTTGAGTATGACTCTCGAGTCATTAGGCCCAAACTCCATACACGTCGCGCTCACTGAGAGCGCTTGCAAATCCCCTATGCGCTTCACTGAAGCGAGAGCCAGAAGAAACACTGTTTTGAAAGACAAGAGTTTCAGGTCTATTGACTGTATTGGCTCGAATGGGGCACCTTTCATGGCTTCCAGAACCGTGGAAAGGTCCCAAATGGGAACTGAGGGAGGTCTGGGAGGGTTCAGCCTCTTAGCTCCTCTAAGGAAGCGAATGACCAGATCGTTCCTTCCTAATGACTGGCCGAGCGGTGGTTCAGCGAACGCTGCTATGGCCGCCACATAAACTTTGAGCGTGGATGGGGTTCTGCCCTTATCCAGAAGCTCTTGTAAAAAGGAGAGAACCTCCGTCACCCCACAGCGTGAGGGCGGAGTACCACTCGCTGTACACCAGCTAGTGAACACAGACCATTTTGAGGAATAGAGCCGCCTCGTAGATGGAGCTCTAGCCTGTGTGATCGTGTTTAACACTCCCGCTGGGAGGTTAACGGGTACCCGTTGATGGCCCACACATGTAGGGACCAACGCTCCGGGCAAGGATGCCAGATCGAGCCGTTTGCCTGCGAGAGGAGATCCCTCCTCACCGGTATCGGCCACGGGGCGGTACTCGTCAGACTGGAAACCAGGCTTGGTTTGTCCAAAATGGGGCGACGAGTAGCACTGGGCATCCGCTCTCCCTGATTCGCTCTAACACCTGGGGTAGGAGCGTGACAGGGGGAAACGCATAGAGCGGGCAGCGGGGCCAGACGTGAGCCAGCGCGTCCCTGCTCTTGGAGAAAAATTCCTGACAATGAGCGTTCTCTTGAGACGCAAATAGGTCTATTTTCGCTCTGCCAAATGTCCTCCATAGCAGTTCGACTGTCTGTGGGTGTAAAGACCATTCTCCTGTCGGAAGATTGTTTCTGGACAGTCTGTCTGGTCCCACATTCAGATGGCCGGGCACATGCGCTGCCCTGAGCGAGCGCAGATTGTGCTGAGCCCAGACCAGGAGGCGTTCCGTCAGCCTGTGAAGGATTCTGGATCTGATACCTCCTTGGTGATTTATATAAGCCACCACTGACATGTTGTCCGAACGGACCAAGACGTGGTGTCTTTTTATCTGGGGACAAAAGCGCCTCAGCGCGTTGTCGACTGCCATCATTTCCAGGCAGTTTATATGCAGAAGCTTCTCCCGTTCCGACCACTGGCCGAATAACGGTCTGCCCTCGAGCAGCGCTCCCCATCCCGAGGTTGAGGCATCCGTAGACACCACCTTCACACTCGAGGAAGTCCCCAGGCTTACTCCTGACCGGTACCAGTCGGTCACTGTCCAAGGTTTCAGAGCTGCGACGCATTTCTGATCGACCTTGAGGCGCGCGAGACCGGAGGTCCAAGCTCTGCGCGGCGCGCGCACTTTCAACCAATACTGCAGCGGGCGCATGCGAAGCAGACCCAGCTGAAGCACTGAGGATGCTGAAGCCATGAGACCCAGCATCCTTTGAAACTTTTTGAGCGGGACTAAAGCGCCGTGGCGAAAAATCTCTGTCATGCGCTGAATACTTAGTCTGCGCTGCGGCGACAGCTGTGCTGTCATAGACAGCGAGTCCAGATCTGTGCCCAGAAAATATATTTTCTGACTGGGAGACAGCGAACTCTTCGCCCAATTGACTGTGAGACCTAAATTCTCGAGGTGATCGAGTAATATGGTCCTGTGTTCTATGAGTCCCGACTGTGATCGAGCTAGAACCAGCCAATCGTCCAAATAATTCAGCACTCGTATGCTTCGGAGCCTGAGGGGTGCGAGCGCTGCATCCATGCATATTGTGAATGCGCAAGGTGCCAGGGATAGGCCAAATGGCAGGACTGTGTACTGATATGCCTGACCCTCGAAGGCGAATCTCAAAAATCGCCTGTGACGTGACGCTATTTGTATTTGAAAATAAGCGTCTTTCAGATCTATCGACATGAACCAGTCCCCTTGGCAAATTTGCGAGAGGATTTTCTTGGTCGTGAGCATTCTGAACCGTCGTTTCAGAAGTGCTTTGTTTAGTCGTCTTAGATCTAGAATGGGTCTGAGACCCCCGTCTTTTTTGGGTACCAGAAAATATCTGCTGTACATGCCCCCTTCGCTCTGAGCTTGTGATAAGGGTTCTATAGCCCCTTTGCTCAGTAACTTCGCTATTTCAGCTCGAAGTAGGTGTGCTACTTCCTTTTTCACCGTAGTATCGATTTGCGCCGCTTTGCGTTGCGGGCGTCGACCGAACTGTAGCGAATAGCCTCTTTCTATAATGTCTAGCACCCACTTCGAAACCCCGGGTAGCCTTGCCCATGCGTTTGCACGAATGGCTAGGGGTTGAATGCGAAGCGCGCTCTGGTCGCTCAGCGACAGAGGGGCTTCAGTGTGCTGCAACATAAGCGTCGCGCTTATGACATTTGAGGCAGGGGGCGCGCTGATAACAGCGGGCAGATTGCCCGCGCTCGACTCCTCTGCGGTGGTCAACCGAGAGGGGGAGGGCTGGGCGAGTCCCGTAAGACCTGTCATGTCTATGTGTGAATGTGGGCGTGGGATTGCGGGCACATTTACAACACTGAGAGCATTGTCTGCCTGAGCAGAGCGAATGCATGTTGGTTTCGTTTTACAGAAACCTTGAGACATGCAGAACGTAGTGTTTGTGGGCACTGGGCAGTGGGCACATTTACCACATTTAATGCGCAATCGATCTGGGTCGATTTCATGTGCGTGAGCCCTGTGTGACGGGCTGTGTTTCTGTGTAGGAATGAGCACTGGGCAGTGGGCATTTTGTCTACACTCATAACACCATCGGCCGTGGCCGGAACACCAGAAAATACACTCTTATGGGATTTATCTGGGTAGCCGTAAAAGCGGCGTTTGTGTGCAGGCAAGCGGGCTGTGTCGCCGACTTGTTTACTGCAGAATACACTGGAACAGTCGCATTTACTAGAACTGAACGAGCGAGAAGTTGCCATAGAAACAGAGAGCGTCAACATGCTGGCGTTTGTTTGCAGGCGTGCGTGTATTACAATAGGCTCGTCCACTGCAATATTGACATTTCCAGAGAAATGTGTGAGAATGGAGGAAGGCCCAGCCGCAGCTGGACTAGGAACACTCTCTTTTCTCCTTTCGCCAGTGATGCACAGAAACCATAGAAACGGTGCTTGGGTGCAGGCGAGCGGGTTGTACAACGCGCTCGTTGGCTGCAAAAATACACATCTGCAGTTGCCTTTTCAGGGAACTGACAGAGCGAGCATTGACGGCATAATTTTTTTTTTTCTGCCGGTAGACCCGGGATCGAACACAGGTCTCTCGCGTGAAAACCTGAGAATCTGCCACTGGGCCACAGGGGAAGACACATAGGCATTTAGATAGCGCGAGTATTATCAGAGAGCATCAACATGCTGGCGTTTGCTTGCAGGCGTGCGTGCATTACAACAGGCTCGCTCACTGCAGTATTGACATTTCCAGTCGCCTGAACTTCAGAGGGGAATGAGAAATGTGTGAGAAATAGAATTCGGCCCGGCCGCAGCGGGACATTAACACTCTTTTCTCCTTTCGCCAGTGACGCACGGGAACCATAGAAACGGTGTTTGGGTGCAGGCGAGCGGGTTGTACAACGCGCTCGTTGGCTGCAAAATGCACATCTGCAGTCGCCTTTCAGGGAACTGACAGAGCGAAGCATTGGAGGCATAATTAATCTGCCGTTAGACCGGGATTCGAACACCGGTCTCTCGTGCGAAAAACCAAAGATTCCGCCACTGAGCCACAGGGGGGAACACAAAGGCTTTCAGATGCACGAGCATATAAGAGCGTCAACATGTTTTCTTCGGCGTTTGCTTGCCGGCGCTGCAATATTTATATTTCCAGTCGCCTGATCAGGGAACAGAGAAATGTGTGAGAAAATTCAGGTCAGTCCAGCTTCGGCGGGACTATAAACACTATTTTCTCCTTTCGCCGGTGAGTGACACGTGAATGGGGCGCAGGGGCAGGGTAGCTTTCTTGTACGTAAAGAAAAACTAACCCCGACCGTCCGCTTCCAGCCTCCCCTGTGAACGGCGCATTTTGCGCGGCTCGAACAGAGGGAGAGAGAAAGCTAGCCCCGTGACCGTCCGCTCCTGACATCCCCTGTGAACGGCGCGGATTGCGCGGCTCGAACAGAGGGAGAGCAGGTATCATCCTCCAAGCAGGCAAGGCAAGCGGGCGCACCGGCGAGCTTTGCGGGTTGGGGGGGAAAGGGGCGTCTTGAAAAAGACGCCCGGCTCTTTTAGTGCAATGAGAGTGTGTGTCGCGGCGGCGAACACACACATACACAAAACACAGTAGCAGAGAAAAGGATATGTACGCCGGAAAGCGTCAGCAGAAACGGCGACTGAAGGCGGCGAGATGTCGACCAGCAGCTTCAGATGCACTAATCCCGCTGGGTGCTTGACTCAGACGGCGCGGCTTCCTCTCAGGATCCAGCGATGCGAAGGCCCGCTGAAGAGATGAAAAACTGACCAAACCAGCCTCTCTGGGCCGTATTTATAGCCCTAGCCCCACCCGCTTTCGGCGGGACATGACGTAATGGGCGCGAAGCACCCTCATTGGTTCTGACGTCATGAGGGGCCTCTATCGATAGGCTGGTGCAGTTGCCGCAGAGCAGCCAATGGGCGCGCGAGCTGTCTCGCCCATGTCTGCATGCTGCTGCAATGCGTTTTACATTATTGCAAAATTAAGGATAATTTTTGGCTTCAATATCTCGAGGAAAAGAGGTTTTCCCCTAGCGTAAGATACTTACGCAAGTACGAGAGACCTCTTGTAAGAGAACGACTTTTATTTTTTCCGCTTCGATATCAATTTTTTTTTTTACTTTTGCAGCGACAGAATAGGCTTCAGCCAATCATATACTACTATACAAGGACAACGATTTGAAAGACAATGTGTGGCGTAGCATTGCCAACCAACTCGGTTATCATGACTGTGAGTATGTTGTGTGATAGTTTTAGTCGTTGTATAGTCCTGTGCTGTGTAGGCTAGCAGGCCAAACTACATTTGGGATAGAAAGCTAACACTATTATCGTCAAAGATAGAGACAGAGACCGTGTTTACTTTGAACACGTAACAAAATGTAGTGAGACTATTTAGGGCTGCTTTTAGTATACATTCTTTGTGTGATATCTACAGTTTTTAGTGTAGTGACATTACAAAACGCACTGTGTTTAGTTGAAGACGCAAAAAAACTGTGCACATTAGCATACTCCCCTTCAGACTCTCGATCTGTTCTGTAAGATTGGGTGCACCCAAAACCTTCTTTTCTGTCTTTTAAATAAAATGAAAAGCTCGTCTTCACTGGATGCTATGACTATGACTGGATGATGATGATGATGATGATGATGATGAAGTGTCCATGTTTTCTACCATTCACATCAGCCGCGACGCGAATTTGCGACGTCTGTGACGTTCAGAGAGCTTCAACATTGCAAAACTTTCGCGCGAATCGCGCCGACAGCTGATGTGAATGGTTTTGATGCGAACTATTCGCACACGAATTATTCGCTTTTTCGTTTCGCTTTTTCGTTACGCATCCGGTGTGAAAGGGCCTTTAGAGTTACGCCTTTTGCGTTCCGTCAATATTACATTATTAGATTTTTATTTTTTATTTTTTTGGGGGGGGGGATCGATTTTTGACATTTGTGAATCAATTCAGAATCGTCCATGTCTGCATGTCTAAGAATATTTTTTTTCCCCCACCCCAAGTGAGACGTATTACTCATTTATTCATGGTTCACTGTTCTGAAATCAAATATATGTAGCAGTATGAGTTTAACTCATAACGATCTGGCGTTCTTTTGGCCAATGACCAAAATTATTTTTTGTATTATTTGGGGTTAACTACAATTTTCTATAAATAACAGGATCAGCTGGAGATCATCTTCAGCCGCATAGCGTTCACCCACTGGCTGCTGTTTTGCCTGGGCTGCTGTTTGTCTTAAAGTGCATGTTTTGAATATTGTACCAGCAACTTTAACAGATTGCTGCACGCTCATCTTGCCTTTACGGCCACTGGGCAACTACAGCCATACGGTCAAATGTGTGAGCCACCTGTTTTATGTGGGCCAGTGTTTTAAAATGTTTGAATGTAGCTGAAGGGGTTGGCTCTTTAAATTTATAATTTGGTTGATTGAGTTGTTTCTTTTCTTTTTCGTTATTTTGTTTTCAATTTAGTTCAAAGTTGTATTTACTTTTTGTTTGGTTTTCTGTTCATTAGTGATTCGTTTTCTACCTAAATATTTGAGTTTCTTTGGTTAATTTAGTTAAAAGTTGTATTTACATTTTGCTAGATTCTTTCTTATTACCGAGTTTAGTTTTTCTTTGGTTAAGTTCTCATTGTGTTTCAATTATATTTAGTATTTTGTTTCTCTTGGTTTATTGACAAGTGTTTTCTTTTGAATTTATATTATTTTAAATTTGCACTGCCTTCCTGGAACCACTGGTGGTCCTGGCAGTTTATATTGTGCTTATATTGTGATACGTTTATTTCAGTTTGTTCTTTTTCATCCAAATAGCATATGTTTTTCTTTCTGTGTGCATCCCGTTTTGTCCTGTTTCAGTTGCTGAGAGCCGAAGGTGGTGGTGTCCCCTTCCTGTGTGCTGTGTTGTCTACCCCATTTTTTTTCCTATGTTCACTGCTGTGTGTTTGTGTGTGTTCACGGGTGACTCTCCCTGGGATTCTTTACTGCCCTCGTGACCCCCTTCTTCTCCACTGGTAAGCCTCAGCAGCAATTATCTTTTTTTTTTCTTGTTCCCTTTCCCAAGGTATGAATGCGTTTTCAATTATTTTAAAATTATTGAAATAAAATTAGTTCCTTTTAAAATTGAACCCCGTGTCTGGCTGAATTGTATACATACCCGTGTCCTTAACTGTATCAATAACATTGCAATTAGGAAGTAAAATAATAATTGAATGTACATCGGCTGTACACTCGTTATTGCAGTGCATTGTGGGATTGAATGAGTGCTCTCAAGAACGTCCACATTTCGGACACCACTACAAAATACCAGAAGCTCTATAATATTTACTAATTATATGTAATCTTCTTTTGAATTCTGCCATTCCTAAACTTACACCATTATATAATGTTATGAGATATAATAAGATAGTGTTTTTGCTTCCTCTAAGTCAGTTATAAAACATTTATTTCATTATTAATTTATTTAGTTAGTGAGTGAGCATGTAAGTGAGTAAATGTCCTTCAGATCCTGCAGTTTGGCTGTTTATAGTAAAATTAAGACATTTTTGCAAATACTAAAATGTAAATATTTTCCAATGATGCACATTGGTACTTTTTAGTAAAATATGTCAAAAATATGCACATCATGGTTTGGTTACTTTTTTCTTTTTCTTTTACATTTTAGCTGTTCATTCTACACTGTAAAAACTAAAGGAGCCTCAAATATCCTGTCGGATACTCAAGGAACTTCAAAATGTAATTTAGGTGCCTCAAAGCTCTTTCTCCTATAGTAGGGTTACTGGAGGAGCATTGACAATCTTTGAGGTTCTTGCTGGAACTTATGGGATCCTTTAAGCACTTTGTATTTAGTTCAGAGGTTCTGGAGTCACCTTTTCATGAGACCTCAAAGTGCTTTGGGGGAAAATAGAGGAACTTGAATGCGATAAAAGGGTTATTGGAAGATCTTTTAACATTTAAGTGGTTCCTGGAAGATCTCTTATGTTAAAGCCAGCATCTGGAGGAACCCAATGGTTCAGTGAGGCCAGAATAAGATTATTATTATCCTATTATTTTTTTTATTATTATAGGCTACTTAAGTTTGATTCAGTATACATACCCAGGTGAAAAAGACGTACTATTAAATGTATTAAAAATGTACTTGAGTGTGTTTTTAGTAGACCTACAATACAAATATACTTGAATGCATTTTTAATACATTTAACAGTAGCCTAGGCCTACGTCTTTTTCACTTGGGTAGCTTACATTTATTTAGTATAGGCCTATTTTATTAAGTAATTTAAACCTTAAACAACAACAACAACACTACTAAATAATAATAATATTAATAATATGAAGAAGAAGAACCAGGAGGAGAGACGTTTTATTCTGTCACGAAACTGCTGCTATTTCTCTGCTGTCGTCGCTTCAGTTCCTCGCGCTGCTCGCGCGCATCAAAGCTCAGCTGATCGACGTCATCGGGAAAGTAACGGCTCCGTCCTCTCATCAAAGCTTCCGCCGTTTGTTCGGCTCTCCGTTACAAGGTTTGTAAACTCGCCAAATAAATATAAATACAGAGTCTACTCACTATATATTCAAACACACATAAACTAAATGTATTATGCATTACTACGTTTTTACAGTGTTTACCACTCGTTTATTGCACAGTATCTGGTATGTACGGTGACCGGGAGGGGACATGTTCGGTTCACTTATTTTTGTCGTGGCCACAACATATTAACTCGTGGGAACGTGATATTAAGTTGTGGGAACGTCATAATATCTCGTGGGAACGTCATATTAAGTCGTGGCCACGAGATCATTTTGTTGAGGTAACGACATGTCGTGGCCACGCGATGCAAAGTCGTGGCCTCGAGATCATATGTTGAGGGAACGATATATTTTTCTCGTGGCCACGACTTCATATTTTGAGAGAACGACATCTATTTGTCGTGGCCACGAGTTGAGGGAGCCACAGCGGCCAATACTGTAACCGTACCATTAGCAAGACTGGGCAACAGCAGAGATGGAGATGACAGAAGAAATAACATTTTAAATTAGGAATGTCATATAAAGATATAGTGCGGTCTTTGGCATTAAGACATGGGTACGTTGTAAGTGAAAGACACATTGAAGCGCATTCTTATACTTTTTTGTTGCACGCATATTTAGGGACCGTCTCAAAATTACATGCGACATTGGCATAAACGTTTCTAACTTCAATAGCATTTGAAGACAATGACTTACAGACATAAAGCCAACTGTACATTGTTCACCCGGGTCTCATGTATGATGCACACCTTTTAGATTTTTTATATTTATGACAATAAACTGCTAAATCATATGCAAATATTACTATGTAGTAGGGGTGTGACGAGACGCTTACTCCACGAGACGAGATGAGACACGAGATTTTGGTTCTTCAGAGAACCACCCCTTTTTAAAGGGTGCCTAGAGGATCTACAGACGGTTCCGCCGGTGTGGCAAAGTGAAGAACCCCAAAAGGTTCCTCCAGGCACCTTTTATTTTGTGCTTTAGAAACATTTACTGTGACTTAACCTAACAGAAAGCAAAATCCCATGCTGTGAAATGTACAAACACAGTTTGTTGTGCTTGTTTGTAGTTTGTGGTCAGAGGAATGTTCCTCCTGCTGTGTAAGAGAAATTGTGTGATTCACAACTTGACTCTGCAAAATCTGTCAGTACACAGGTGACATACATCATGTCTGCGCTACAGGATCATTACAGTGTAGCCACAGTCATGTGATTTTCTCTAGTGTGTGCGTATTTGACTCTTACGTGCATCACATCCAGATCCTGAACTTAGTAACTGTTCACAGTGACACAGCATGAAGCTCTCTCTAATTTACATCCATTCATCATTCTCTGTGCAATTAAAATTCCCCCAACAGACTGACGTCTTGTTTAGAAAGACAATGTATTACCTGCTATAGAACAGACAGCAGCAGCACACACAATTATAAATATCAAATTAAAGCCATCAAGCCTTCCTCCCACTTCTGTAAAGCATGCTGTACGTCTCAAGACTCAAAACATCCATCATCTAATCATTCTTATAGTTATTATCACAGCAAATTTCCTAGCAGCACAGCCATTCGCTTTATTTTACTACCTCAAAAAGCATTGTTCCATCATTTATGTGCCATGTTATGTTACTCATACGATCAAGAGCAGAAAGTGAATCATAAATGAGTAGTGCACTCAATCCCTGTAGATAAGGGCTTTTCAATCTTTTAGATGTCATGGACCCTCAAATGTGATAAAATTTTAAATAAAAATAATTCAATTTTTTTATTTTTTTATTATAAACACCCAGTTTATATCTGTGTTATAAATCTAAAACTAGTTTATATATATATATATATATATATATATATATATATATATATATATATCGTTTACATTTAAGTGTATTATTTCTAAATCAGATTTTTTGTTTATTTAATTAAATATGCATTATGGTATAAATATTTTTATTTATTTTGTTTAAACTAATAGATTGAAAAAACTATTTAATTTATTTATTAATTTATCTAAATCTAATTAATTTTTTAAATGTTTTTTACGTCCATTTGTTAACTTTAGTTAATGTATTAACTAACATGAATTAACAATGAGCAATACCCTTTTAACAGTGTTCATTAATCTTTGTTAATGTTAGTTAATAAAAATCCGTTTGTTCATGTTAGTTCACACTACATTAACTGATGTTAACTAATACAACTTTTTATTTTAATCATGTAAATGTTGAAATTAACATATATTAATAAATGCTGTCAAAAGGATTGTTCAGTCTTAGTTCATAAAAATAGATGCATTGCGTGTGAATAGGAGAAAGAAAGAAAAAACGTCTAGTGCGATTACATAAAAAAAGAATGGAAAAGCAGTACAGTGGAATGCAAAAAGCATTCTGTGGAAACGGCCTCATACTGTTCCTCATATTTTGATGTTCTGGAGCATTTGAGGCACGAGCTGTAAAGGCACACCCTCTTCTGGAAAGGAGGACGGGGAGCAGCAGCTCATTTACATTTAAATATACACACACGAAAACAGAGGTTTGGGCATAATAGATTATCTATGGGGTATTTTGAGCTGTTCACAGACACATTCTAAGACACCTAAGACTTACAATACATCTTGTGAAAAGGGGCATAATAGGTCTCCATTAAGCCCTTTTATGTATTTAGCGGTGTGTAAGAACTTCCTCTAAATATTATATTCAAATCCCATATTTGCTACAGCTTCATCTGTAATTTCTCTTCAACAGTGTGTTGTGGGAATGACCTTTGCAGGAGCGTCGGCATGTCAATCACACTCTGATTTACAGCACTCTCTCACAATACGTCAGACTCTAACTGACAGCGGCTCATTCACGAAACAGCTGACCGAATGTTAATTATTCAGAAATGATTAAACCTCAAACCTTCACTCACCTCCTCCCACTCGCTCATTCTGTCATTTCCATCTACTTCCTCAATCACACAGCTCCACCCACTCATTAAACCAAACGGTTCCACCTATTTTTTGCTTGACTCCACCCACTCAGTCATTTCCACCTACTTAATTATACAGCTCCACCCACTTTTCCTTTGACCCCACCCACTCACTTATCCATTCAGTCACTTACTTACTCAATCACAGCTCCGTCCACTATTAACCAAACTGTTCCGCCAACTTTTACATTGACAACACCCACTAACACACAAGGCTTGTTCGACTTAATTCAGCGCTGCGCAGACCGATCAATGGCTGACTTGAAGCAGTGCATGCCAGTTAGAAATGTTGTCCGACTTGAAACATGCAGCACCAACGCCACGTGACTGCGACGTATGGCATCAAAGTACTGCGCGAGTGATTCAAGAGCAGCCGGCTGATTAATTCTGCGTAGCTTCTCCAGAGCGGTCGCACAAGCTCTGATGATGACACAACTGTTACACGATTGGCCAGATTTACCGTATGACAACGATCACGTGTTTAATTTTTATTCGAACACATTCAGTTCCACTAATGCTCACAAATCTGTATTTTAATAACAGTAAAACCTTTTCTCATGTTGTCGCGATATTATATTGTGTCATGTTTATCACATGAAAAGTATCTGAAATGTCTATGTATTTGACAAATATTGCATTTATTTCACTTCAGCTACGATAAAGTATGCAAACACCACGTGAGCGGTCACTACGGGAAGCAAAAAGTCGGACTTTACGTCTCCATTTCCAGCTCCTCCCCGCCTGTGTGGCAACTCTCACCGATCAGTTACATCCAGCCGCAGCCGATGTCGAACTGTCATTCCCACCTACTTACTCAATTACACACTCATTACAACCACAAAGCTCCTCCCACTCTTTCCCTCGACTCCACCCATTTATCCACTGAGTTCTGCCATCTCATACATTCAATTTATTTATATTATTTTCTCTATTTAATCTTCTGATATAGGGATATCTGTCCCACTTCTATGTGTTGTAACAATCCCGCTGTTAAAGTGTGTGTTTAGAGTGACAGAACCTTAATTTCATTATACCAAGCAGCACAATGTTTGTTTGTGTGTGTTTTTTAAAATTCATTACAGGGTAATCACTTTCTGTAAGCAAGTGTGTCTTTGTGCACCTGTCTGAGTTTGTGAGAGAGTCCCCATTTCTCATTAAGATCGAAGCTCCCTCACCGCATGAAGAATTAGCACATCTGATAAGTAAGAAACAAACTCTTAATGACTGACTCGTTCTCATTTACACAGCAGATTATGCTAATACAATAATAATTCACGCTCTCAGGAGCGACTAAATAACCTGTTCTCAACACGCTGATTAAATCACTGCAGACGCTCACGATTCCTTCCTGTCATCTTGGGAATCTGTGACGATGAGCTCTTGCCTTAAAAACTCTTTCAATTACAACCTGTCTTCTGATGCCGTCAGGACACTTTGGCTGCAGACGGTCAGATAATTTACCATGGTAAATGGCCGTAATTAGTGTTTATAATGCAGAGAATGTCAAGCTTTTGTTTTTGTACACATTTATATGAATTTCTGACAGAAATATTTTCTAATTAGCACTTATTGCTGATGTGAGAGGAGCTGAACCAAGGTGACCCCCCAATCACTGACCCCCCTAATTAAACCTTGAATCTCCCTAAGGATATCAAAACAACAGTAAATATTCTATATAAGGAAGATTTTCAATATCACTTTCAGATAAACACCAAAGTTACACCTTATAACATATTTTCATCTGCTTCTAAACACAAGTCACGTCTGTGAATGTGATTATTGAGTGTTTTTTGAGGATGAAGGTCTGATGGTACATCATTACAAAATATAATTTGAATAGGCAGCGGTATTTGCAACAAGTGTAAATAGTTAGATGCTATTTACACTGTTTAAATAGCAATATATTCTATTTACACTGTGTAAAAATAGTTGTATTTTCTTTGCAATAAGTGTAAATAGTTAGATGATATTTATATTGATAAATAGTGCAGATTCTATTTGCACTTTTTTTTTTTTACATTAATCGGTAGAGATTATTTCATGTCTATTTGGACAATAAAGCCCTTCCCACACCTACCCCTAACCGATAAACACTATTATTAAACACACATTATTTCCACTATTTTCTTCATTTTCATTGAAAATAAATGCCTTTCGATCTGACGTGATAGGAAAAGGGAGTAGAGCGACTTCAGCAAAAGGCAAATTCAAACTCATTTGCATCAATTTCAAAATAAATTTCTGCCACACACCTTACCACTAGACTATTGCTAATGTTGACAATACAGCGTCTTGCGTAATTTAGTCTTGCCCAATCAGATGTCAGTGGGTGGAGTGTAAATAGACTCTGCCAACAAGGCAGCTATTTTCACTTAGTGTAAACAGACACTCCAATTTTTATTTACACTACTATTAATGTTTGGAGTTTGTAAGATAAGTAGGGTTTTTTTGTGTGTGTGTGTGTGTGTGTGTGTGTGTGAGTGAGTGAGTGAGTGAGTGAGTGAGTGAGTGAGTGAGAGAGAGAGAGAGAGAGAGAGAGAGAGAGAGAGAGAGAGAGAGAGAGAGAGAGAGATTTTCAAAGATATTTGAAATGTCTATTTGAAGTAAATGCTGTTCTTTCTAACTTTCTATTCATCAAAGAATCATAAAAAATAAAAAAAAGGTTCCACAAAAATATGAAGCAGCACAACTGTTTTCAACATTGATAATTATCAATGATGAAATAATTGATAAAAAAAAATAAAAAATTCTTGAGCATCAAATCAGCATATTAGAATGATCTCTGAAGGATCACGTGACAGAAGAATACAGTGATGATGCTGAAAATTCAGCTTTGCATCACTGGAACAAATTACATTTTAAAAGATGTTCACATATCAAATAAATGCAGCCTTGGTGAGCAGAAGAGACTTCTTTCAAAAACATAAAAAATCCTTACCAAACTTGAATGGTAGTGCATATGAATGCACATAAATCCTCTTTGATACTCTTTGGATCAGTTCACTACTACAGAGGAACTTGTGGTTGCTGTGACAATAACTGCTCAATTTACTGAGTTGTTTGCAGCACACAAACCTGGTTACTGTTAGTCTCATTTCTGTCATGCTCTTGATCTCTTTTTGTATTTTTTTCTCTTCCATCTAAAATCTTAATCACCAGGGGCGAAGATGCTGATATTACAACTCATGCTCAGGTCTGTTAATTTTTTTTCTTTCACGAAGAGAGGTGTGTGTGTGTGTGTGTGAGAGAGAGAGAGAGAGTGAGAGTGAGAGTGTGTGTGTGTGTGTGTGTGTGTGTGTGTGTGTGTGTGCGTGCGTGCGTGCGTGCGTGTTCCTGCTCAGCAGATTTACAGCAGTGTTATCATGGTTCATACCTTCTGCACTTTAAACAGCAACATGAATAATGACCAAAACGCTGCAGGACTTCATTAAATGTCTCCTCAGGAGGCTGGAAATTAGAACACTTGCATTTCAAACACACAACATGTGAACGGAAACGTTGCAAGAAGCTTGCGGAACTACATGGCAATGAAAACCTCAACACATCTGCCTGAAACAGATCAACAGATCAAGTTGATCATATGATCAACACACATTTACTCTCGAATTTTACTGAAAAGCCCTAAGGTTAATTTTTGGTTCATAATTGGATGATGTCACTAAAAAATGTCATCTCAGGGTTTGTATTCTTGATTGACACTCATTGATTCTGTCAAGACTTCAATGGAACAAAACATTACACTTTTCCTTTTATTATATCAAAAGAAAATGGAGCAAAAAAACATCTAAAGTCTTCCTACTGGTTATCTGTGTTAAAACCATAAAATATTATTATAATGAATCACATATAAAAATAAATAAATCATATTAATGTTATAAAAATTATATCAAGAAAGTGTGCGTTAAATGTCCTGAAAAATAAGTGTTCTGTTTAAAATCAATATTTGTATATTTTCTGTTTGTTGCTTCTGTTTTAAAATTACAGCCTTGAAACACTTGCCAAAATTGCTCAATATAAATGTTGATATTAATTAATACATTTGCAACATATTTTACAACACTGAATATAGGCCTATGTCACACTTCCTGCTTCCGGAACGCGGAGTAGGGATTTAGAACTTCCGGTCAACAGTATTTCTCCATAAGGATTTAGATTATCAGCCATAATGTCTAAACCATCCGAGGTAGACTGACCACGAGCTATGAGGTTGTGAAACGAAGGTTTTTGCTCCTGTAGAAGCTATAAGTTCGTATGAAATCAACCTTGTTTTAAGAAAAACATGTTTTATCCGCGATCGTATGAAAAAAAACTACACTACCCACAATCCTAAGCGTAGCAGCAACGTCTGCTGATTGGTCCAACTCGCTGTTACCATAGAAACGTTTACCTTACTGGCGAACGGCCCACCGCTGTTGTTGTAGTGCACCGGGTTGCTCTGTGTCAGGACGTAGACAGCCATTCCTCAGCTTTCACGCTTTTCCACTTGAGAGTTTTCATTTACCATCCGAACCACATCGTCATATGTGACTTCAGGCAGGTTGCGGAGAGATTTGGTCCAGCGGTATCTATCGGACTCCGCCATTGTAAAAAGCTAACCGGAAGAGCCGTATCCCTACTAAAAGACGTACTTCCGGTCTTAAATTTTTTCGTGACATAGGCCTATTCACTCATGTATGCTGTCTTATTCAATAGTTGCAAAGAATGTATTTCCTTGGTTCACAGGCTGAATCTAGAAATGGCTCTTTAACTAAAAGGTTAGTCCATCCAAAAATGAACACTTTGTCATTATTTACTCACATTCATGTCGCTCCAAAGCTGTTTGACTTTCTTTCTTCTACTGAAGCTTTCAAACTTCAAAAGGGCTCAAAAGCAACATAAGAAAAAAGTATTATAAAAGAGCTCCACCTTTTTATGTGTAATATATTCCATGTCATACAGTAGTTTTGTGTGAGAAACAGATGGAAAGTTGTTATCAAGGTGAAGCATAATTGAGTCATATGGGCCTCTTTCAATATACTTTTTATGGTGCTTTTGCTTCAGTCCCCAAACAGCAACTACTATATGAAGAGTTCAGATGCAAAAGCCTCTAAGTGCCATCTGAAATTTTCTTCTAGAATGATCATTTTTATCAAGCTTGTATATTTAAGTTCAGTAATTTCACTTAAATGACAATTCATAGGTAATTTTCATTGCCATTTAAGTGAAATTACTGAACTTAAAAATACGAGCTTGATAAAAATGATCATTCTAGAAGAAAATTTCAGATGGCACTTAGAGGCTTTTGCATCTGAACTCTTCATATCTTAATTCCTCATTTTGGGTTTCATTGAAGAAAGAAAGTCATATGTGTTTTAACAGGATGAGGTTGATACATGATTTCAATTTTAGGTGAACCCTTCAAAAAATAATTAAAATCCACTCTCCGGGAAGAGCATTATGATTATGAGAGCATTACTAATGACTAAACATGTAAATTAACACAGGTAAACAAAAGGACATCCAGAAAAAATGGACTAGCCTCCACAAGAAAAAAACAAAAAGGGAAAAAGCCAGATATTACACACATTTATATGTGTGTGAACACAGATCTTTGGAATAATAATTTGATTGTGTGCCCACATCAGTCACACGAATCTAAATAACAGTCCAACATATAGAACATATAAAATATACAGTAAGACATTCTCAGCAGATCTCTGTTTCTCTCTCTCTCTCTCTCTTACAAACTTCTTCAAGGCAGAGTTTCCAATTACCAGCAGCAAACAGGCAGAGTTTCTCTTCAGATCTTTTAAAAGCTGCCCAGAGCTTTGGATCATTAGAGCCACACTCAATAAATGGCAGTCAAGACAAAATCAGAATAAAAAAGTCAGCAGCCTCACATTCAAAGAAATAGGATTCTGTCACTGAAGGCTTTTTGAAAGGATGGCAATTAGAGAACGATTTTATACATTCATTTAGGATTTAATATCCAATACCATCCATCCGTCTCACCTCTCTCTCTCTCTCTCTCTCTCTCTCTCTCTCTCTCTCTCTAATATAATGTAGTGAACATTTTACCTGAATTACCTTTAGCAGCCACACATGGCACTCTTAACCTCTTTCCACAGTGTGGGTTCGCGTCTATAAAGCAACATACAGTGAGTATGTGGAATTTAATTCAAATGTAACAGCACAGACCTCTAGAGCAGCTTAACACACATTAGCACAGTGTCTCAACACAGAACTCTTAAAGAACAGCATCATGCATGTCTAATAATGTACCAGTGTAATACGCTCCCATGTATCAGCATCATCTATTTTTTGTTAGTAGAGCTAAAATTGGAACAGTAATGCAATCTAGATGTAAAACCGCACTTGCACCATGGTGTGTTTAACACACTAAAGCTTGTCTGAATAGCCTGCTGTGGATCAGCACAGACCTCTAGGCAGATTTCCACTGAGGTTATAATACAGTGACCAGAGGTCCACACACACCCTGGGGCTTTTCTCAGATCTAGTGCTGTGACACAAGGTACATTTCTGGTTCATAATTGCATGGATGATGCAACAGAAAAAAAATCCTCTGTGGAAAAAGTGTTTGTCCTCTTACCCCTTGTGCATCAATTTAACAGAGTTACTCTGAGGTCCTTAGAGGACAAAAATATCCATGTCAAAAAACTCTCATAAAAATTTCAAGCTTTGGAGCACAAACTTACGTTTGGTCTCATTTAAAAAAAAAATACAAATAAAAAACCTTGGCCGCAGTAAACAACACAATTATAGCTGCATAATTTATAATATGCAGAAGCAGAAAACAGGAGCAAAGCGAGTATTTGCTTTATAGGCCAAACCTGAGATGGCACAGTATCTGGTAAAAAGATAGGTTTTGAAGCCTTGCCAACATAACGAGAGCCTATTAACAAAGATTGCATCATTTTATAGATTAATGGCCCTGAGATAAAAAAAAAAAAAAAAAAAAAAAGGTGTTTCAATGGGGACATTTTATCCTTAAAGGGATACTCCACTTAAAAATGAAAATTCTGTCATCATATACTCCACCCTCATGTTGTTTCAAACCTGTATGAATGTCTTTCTTCTGCTGAACAGAAAGGAAAATATTTAGAAGAATATCAGTAACCAGACAGTTTCTGGTCCCATTGACTTCCATAGTATATATATATTTTTCCAATACAATTCCAATAAAAATACACACTTGTGCCAAATTGCAGGGGTGCGGGGAAAAAATCGATTAATATATGAATATATTCATATATAGTACTATCTTATACCAATTTGCATCGATTCACAGATTTCAAAAATCGGTTTTATAAAGTGTTACACTTCTTTAACTTCGCAGTACTACTTAAAGTTACTTAAAGTTATTGACATTAATCACAAAAAGCCGCGAACAAGGACTCAATGCGCTGCTCGTGCTGACGCACAGCACAGCATGCAATCTCGAATTCAGTTCTCTTTCACAGCTACACACACAATTATGTCAAAATGCACATTGTGTGGACTGTGGAGCATTCGATGTAAACAGAGTCTGTTATGTCCTACGCAAATGAAAACAAAAGGGAGAAAATTGGATGTGTAACTATATCCGTACATTCATTCTTAAAGGGACAGAAGCCTCATAAACAGTTATTAATAAAAATAAATAAAACATAAACACTCACTGCTTTTGACTGAATCACCTTTTTATCTTTAATATGAATCAATTTATATTTAATTCATAGAGTTTTATTTTTACATTTTATTATTCAATTTTGGTAGTATTTCTTACTACATGTCAATTAAACATATGCTACTGTACCTGAAAAACTTAAAGTTTGTTTCATTTTTTTATTGTATTTGTCCTATTGTTTGTAATTTTCTTCTTTGTTCCTATTTTTTATATCAAAAATAAAATAAAATTGCCTGCCTTGCTTAATTAAGACTGTGTGTAATGACTGTAGTCAGCTTAGAGGGCATTTGTTTTATAATATTGGGTTGACTAAAATGGGAAGAAAAATAAATAAACTTCAAGGTTCACATTTAATTCAGTAGGATTATTTTCCTTCTAGTCCTATTAAACTGTCTACCGCAGTCAAATAAGAAAAGTGACACAAAATAGTACACTACAATAAAATCTATGCACATATCGAATCGAAATTTGATTCAAATTGAGAATCGATTTTTAATCAGATCGTGACCTCAAGAATCGATTTGAATTGAATCGTGAGGTACCAAAAGATTCCCACCTCTACCAAATTGCAAAGGACAAAAATGTCAATAAAGACGCAAAAGGGTAGCCTGGGAAAACCCAGACAACTTCCGGCAAATTTAGATTTGCTCTGCAAGTAGTCTGGCAAAGAGCCCATTCAAGCCCATTTCTAATCCCTCGAAATCGCGGCACCAATCAGAAACATTGGGGCGGGCTTTACACGATGACGATCGCTCTGATTGGTTTTAGGTCTATCCAATTGTGCCCAGAGGCATTTGAGTGACGTCCGTTGGTGAAGCGCAGCAACTTTTAGATGCATTATTATATTAAAATTGCAAACACATGAGGACAGTCTCCATGAAAGACCCGCTGGCAGATGAACGTGCTACTACATTTCTCTCCGAAACGGTAGGAAATTAAATTAGATTTAATAGAGGATTTTAACTGTGACAAGATGATTGACAGGGCAGTTTACGTGACAGGATGCACGCGACAGATCCGTCCGATAAAGATGACGAAGTAGTATGTCCCAAAGCTTGCCTACTTTTTTGCTACATATTCAAAAGTAAATACCTTTTCTTCACAAAAAGAGTACATACTTTTATGGCGTAGTGTAACTTAGGCGAATTGGGACGCAGCATATGGCTTTACAGTACACGATGACGATCGCGATCGCTCTGATTGGTTTTAGGTCTATCCAATTGTGCCCAGAGGCATTTGAGCGACGTCCGTTGGTGACGCCTCTTTGGAAATGAGTTATTAATGGAGCTTTGCCAGACCATAACTCCGTTACTACTGAGAATGGTCTGGTTTTAACCAGGCTAGCAAAAGGGTTAATTGACACTAAATATGATTTTCATTTACAATAACCAGTACTAAAATTCAGCGTTTGTAACCTACTTTCCACAGCATCAGTTGTACGCACATTCAAGTTCTGGCAATATCCTGGTTCTTGGCTGGTTTTGATTGAATCTTAGAATCAGTGATAACAGCTGCAATTGTATCAAACTGATTCGCAAATGAATTGTCCAGTGCAATTTGTGAACCAATTCAACAGGTTTATTGGGAAGAATCAGCTCCTTCACTAATTGGACATCACTCTTGTGTCTCAGAGTGGGTGATTTCTACAGCTCGAAATAACAAGGAAATGTGATGTAGTGAAGTAAAAGTAAAAGTTTCCCCCCCCCCAAAAAATTTAAAAAATACTTGGATAAAGTACAGACACTTGAAAAACTTACTTAAGTACAATACTTTGTTACTGCCCACCACTGAATTTCAGTGATATACATTTCTAAAAGCTGTCCTAGAAATATCCCTGGTATTAATTTCAGTAATGATGGCCTTTGGTATTGCTGATATTTCAGAACTCTGGAGAAGCTTAATATGCTTGTGCAATCTTACTTGGCCTATACACTCCATTATTAACTTTTGTGGTTATGTAATTAAATGTTTTAATCCTTGTGAGGCCAGTGTTTCCTCAAATCACTCTGACCGGTCTTTATTAATTACCAGAGAAATGAGGAGAAATGCATTAGTTCCCTTAAAACAGCTGATAACATGAGCTGTGCAGAGAGCAGGTTACAGAAAACAGCTTCAACTCACATTTCCACAAGTTTCTACAGATTCTAAAAATAGAGACAAAAGGAAGAGGCCTGGACCCTGGAGACCAACCCCCTCCCCCTCTCCCTCTCTCCCTCCCCCCCTCTCCCTCTCTCTCTCTCTCTTTGTAGTGAAAACTGAACTGCAGGATATTTCTAAGAGTAGCTTAACAATATGAAGGTTAAATAAACACATTCTGGCAAAAATCATAATCAGGATTATTTCTAGTCAATACTGAAATCACAATTATTTAACACGTTTATTCGTGAGCGACATGATCAAAGTCTTATTTTAAATATCAGTGACATTTCACAATTATCAATACTTAAGCAAAACCGAATACTGATACAGCAAAACATTGCATTCTTGCTTGTATAATATATGATCAACATTAAAAACAAGAACTCACACAGGGTATGTTTTTGTACCGGAGAGAGTTTGAATCTTAAATCGATCTCTATGCACAGTTTGTGTCTACATTTGTTCTTAGTTAAGTGCTAAATCCACACTTTTACAAAGGTACATTGTCGAACCGCAGTAATGTGGAACAATTTGCAAAGGCAGACATTCTGCACACAACCTATCATATGCTCACTGCTTGTGTGGATGCAGTCAGTTTTGAACGCAAAAGATGAGGTAATTTGATTGGATGCCATGTATTTATTTTAGGCTTTTAGGGAGGAACGAAAGCACACCGCTCTGAAGGAAAGGAAGGTGCGCTAGACGTAATGTGGCAGCGGCACAATAATCGTTTAACCTCGATTGTCTTGTTTTCTTAATCGTTGGAAGCCAAAATTGAAATCGGAAAGCCTCACACACCCCTCTCTCACTGCCAGAACCACGTCTGATCTGATCTCAGATCCCGGAGGAACCATCTAATAGCCCAAACTGGAGCTAGATGTTAGCAGTATGAAGGTCATGGGTTTGATTCCCGGGAATGCATGATCTGATAAAATGTACAGTACTGTGCAAAAGTCTTAGGCATGTTAATTGAATTTATTTATGATGTAACTTCTATTAACTAATTCAAATCAATATATGGTGTAACAACCCTTTTCGTTTAAAATGGCTTTTGTCCAGGTACACTTGCGCATAGTTTTTCAGGTAGCTTTGCAGGAAGGTTTCTCAGTTCCCTTTCGCAAGGGAACTCCCGCAGCGTCGATACTCAACACTTTGGGGAATGCCTTCGGCATGATGCGTCTGAAGTCTGTAGTGGAACTACTCCAATCTTGATTGGTGCTGCGTCTTTTGTCACTCGTGACGTTGCATGTGACGGTGATCCGGAAGCTATAAAAGGACATCGGAACATAGCCGCTGCTGTCAGCTTTTTGTCTTCAGCAAGCGTTCTGTGTGACTGTATTGTCTTATTTGGTGTTGTCTGTCTATCTCAATATATATGGCGAATATAGAGAAACGACTCAGGCGGTGTGCGTCCCCTTGCCCACGCTATTTGAGAGAGGATGACACGCACTCGTTCTGTGTTGTTTGTCTGGGAGTGGAGCATGCACGGGCAGTGCTAGAGCGTGCTGTCTGTGCAAACTGTTTTCAGTTATCTATGAAAAAGCTCCGCTCCCGTTTGAGCTTGTTCGATCAATTAGATCAAGCTCGCGTTCCCTGTGCATCAGGTCCCGCGTCTGTTGAGGCAGCGCGCCGCTTGTATGCATGGGATTCGTACGTGGGGCTGGCATATAATACTGAGACGGTTGCGACCCTTTCTGAGTGTTTATTAACCAGCTCCACTGGTCTCGCGCACGGTTCGGAAGCCCGCGCTGCGGCTTCTTCCGACCGTGTTAAAGACATGGCGTTTGATTTATCTGGCTCCGAGGAGTTAGATATTATCAACACCGAGTTGCTGGAGGTTGTAACCAGGGCAGTAGCTAAATTAAATGTTGAATGGCGATCTAATAAGCAGGAAGCGACTAAGAAAAATAAAATGAATGAGCGCTTCCTGCAGACCCAGTCACAATCTTCGTGTCAGAGCCTTCCCTTTTTCACTGATCTCCATACTGAGGTATCGAGATCGTGGAAAAATCCATGTTCATCTCAATTATTTCCCCCCCATGTATATACACTCACCTAAAGGATTATTAGGAACACCTGTTCAATTTCTCATTAATGCAATTATCTAATCAACCAATCACATGGCAGTTGCTTCAATGCATTTAGGGGTGTGGTCTTGGTCAAGACAATCTCCTGAACTCCAAACTGAATGTCAGAATGGGAAAGAAAGGTGATTTAAGCAATTTTGAGTGTGGCATGGTTGTTGGTGCCAGACGGGCCGGTCTGAGTATTTCACAATCTGCTCAGTTACTGGGATTTTCACACACAACCATTTCTAGGGTTTACAAAGAATGGTGTGAAAAGGGAAAAACATCCAGTATGCGGCAGTCCTGTGGGCGAAAATGCCTTGTTGATGCTAGAGGTCAGAGGAGAATGGGCCGACTGATTCAAGCTGATAGAAGAGCAACTTTGACTGAAATAACCACTCGTTACAACCGAGGTATGCAGCAAAGCATTTGTGAAGCCACAACATGCACAACCTTGAGGCGGATGGGCTACAACAGCAGAAGACCCCACCGGGTACCACTCATCTCCACTACAAATAGGAAAAAGAGGCTACAATTTGCACGAGCTCACCAAAATTGGACAGTTGAAGACTGGAAAAATGTTGCCTGGTCTGATGAGTCTCGATTTCTGTTGAGACATTCAGATGGTAGAGTCAGAATTTGGCGTAAACAGAATGAGAACATGGATCCTTCATGCCTTGTTACCACTGTGGGTGGTGGTGGTGTAATGGTGTGGGGGATGTTGTCTTGGCACACTTTAGGCCCCTTAGTGCCAATTGGGCATCGTTTAAATGCCACGGCCTACCTGAGCATTGTTTCTGACCATGTCCATCCCTTTATGACCACCATGTACCCATCCTCGAATCATTTCAAATTGGTTTCTTGAACATGAAAATGAGTTCACTGTACTAAAATGGCCCCAACAGTCACCAGATTTCAACCCAATAGAGCATATTTGGGATGTGGTGGAATGGGAGCTTCATACCTTGGATGTGCATCCCACAAATCTCCATCAACTGCAAGATGCTATCCTATCAATATGGGCCAACATTTCTAAAGAATGCTTTCAGCACCTTGTTGAATCAATGCCAAGTAGAATTAAGGCAGTTCTGAAGGCGAAAGGGGGTCAAACACAGTATTAGTATGGTGTTCCTAATAATCCTTTAGGTGAGTGTATTTACTCATCCATTAGGGAATCTAATGAGAATGGTTATGAGGTGATGCCTCAGGTTGAGGAATATTTTGCGAAACATTGCGTCATTGCGTCACCCCTGATAGCTCAGACACTTCCCTCCAAATCTCGTACATCGAATTTGTTAGGGAAAGCATATATGGCGGTGGGTCGAGCCGGTGCATGCCTACACACGATGGGGTTATTACAGGCATACCAGGCTGACCTCCTCAAAGAGGTGGATGATAACTGGGAGGTCTCACTCGACGGTATTACTGAATTTCGTAGAGTGGCTGACTTATCTCTCCGTATTATTAAAGAGACGGCCCGTGCCATTGGCCGTTCTATGGCAGCACTAGTCGTCTCAGAGAGACATTTATGGCTAAATCGCTTGGGGATCGGGGAGAAGTACAGGACCTTCCTTCTCGATGCCCCCCTTTCGCCTTCTGGCCTCTTTGGCGACGTGGCAAGAACCGTTGTCGAGAGGCTTCAGGAGGCAGAGCGACAATCATCTATCCCCAGTTGTCAGTCCAGGTCTCATGGGGTTGCTGCCAGGGGGCAGCCTTTGAGAAGGTTGCCTCTCGTGCCCCCCATATAAGGCTTGGGGCCAGAGGAAACATTCTCGCACGAAGCCCTCCATACCGAAGACAGGTCTGAGGACTGTCTCTCGGGTTAAGATGGCTTCGACTAAGAGGTCTTGTCGTAACACGCGGACCCTTATGGGCGTTCCCCCAGGAGAGCGAGTACAAGAGTCTCGCCCCATTATGCAGCCCTTAGGAAATCGATGTCTGCTTCCCGCCGCCGATGGTGCCTCGGGACACATCAGCTTCCAGCCTTCCCGCTTCCCCTGAGTAGGGAACGAGACGCTGCGTCCCTCGGCCACACTTTTCGCGCTCCTGAGAACGACTTGCTTCGACCCTTCAAAAGCTGA